>JAJTUV010001474.1:115000-323257 GCA_021653895.1 Mastomys natalensis | reverse complement strand
GACTCTCTAAAGCGTTAGCAGCCAAATGTCTCCTCTTCAGAAAGGAGAGTTCGTGCTGTTCTACCTAGTCCAGGCACAGCTGCATCTTGCCCATTGTAAGTCCTGCTGTGAACTCCTGTGGATATTGACACACCCAGTGTTATAAAACAAGGGTGGAACAATCTTCAACACAACAATAGCAAGTGACTGCGATATCCTACCAAGTCAACCCAGAACCTTGATCCATTTCACACACACACACACACCATAATACACACTACAGGCATACATGCATAGAAACAAACATAGTACATAGAGTAATATGACACTAGAAATCAAATGGACGTAAGGGATATCACACAATATTCCATTCAGTTGCCTCAGACTATATATATTCTTCTAACCATACAAAATGTTTTACAAGATCTAACAAATTTTCATGATAAAATTAAAATAATTTGTACATTTTATCTGGTCACAGAGAAATAAACTCAAAATCTCAAACCTCAAACCTCAAATAATTCAAAGTAAACTCAAAAACTTGAAAAAACAAAAACAAAACAAACAACAACAACAAAAAAAAACCTCTCAAACTACTGAACTAAAGAAAACAGCCAAACAAGTGGAGATGAAGGAATGAACTATTAAATGATCAGGTAGCTAACAGGTAAATCAACAAGAAATTAACAAAAACAAAACCAAAAAATATTTCAACAAGGAAACACCCCAGCCAAATGAAAGCAAAATTGTAACTCATTAGTTACTGAATTGTAACAAAAGTTGGACAACGCAGGCCATTTGAAAGCTGTGAATGCCTACATTAAATATTAGAAAATTAAAATAAATATCTAAATGAAAAAAAACTTGAGGTTTAAGAAAAGCAGAATGAGACAAATTCTAAATCAGACAAAGATAGAAGCAATGATGAAAACTAAAAGGCAGTAAAAATAATCAGTAAAACAAAGATTTGATTCTTCACAAAGACTCAGTAAGATGGACAAGCAGCCAAACTGAGGAGAGAGAAGGAAGGGAGAGTCGTGGGGCAGGCGGCACAAACACAAACACTAGTAACACAGATTCCCGTAATACCCAGAGGGTACTTATATACTGTTTTGGAAATATATTCTGAAACAAACAAACAACAAAAAACCCAAGACCATCTAAAATCAGTAAATTCTAGACATATAATGTAACAAATTTGAACCAAGATAGAAACTTACTATATGTACAGACAAATGAATGGGTTTGAACTCCCACAAGGATGGTTTTAGAAAATTTTTACATGTGATTTGTCAGTATTCCACTAGATGGCAGACAAAACCTAATGTTAACTCAGTGAGAATGGAAAAAAAAAAAAAACAAAGAGCAAGTCATTTTATGGTAAAAACAGACTGTTGACTTTGAAAGGTTTATTCAATTCATTAACATAAAGTCTAGCACTAATTGACCATATCTGGCTATAAACAAATATGAACATCAAATACCTTGCTCCCCTGAGGATGGGATAAGAGCTCCTCAAAGTTTGAAGAAGATGGAAATGTTGTCTGTTTTGTACTCTGATATAAGGTTTGGCTTATCTAGTGCGTTAAGAACACACAAGAGCCCAGGAGAGTAAGGACAGAATGGGAGCTGACTCTCCTAATACCTCAGCAAGAAGGAAATCAAAGCAGACATATGAGTAGGAATTCAGCACTTACCTGCCTTCTATAATTCAATCATTCTGTAATCACTCTCATTTTATTAAATAAGCTTTGTTTAACCCATTCTCCCAATTTAACACCATTCGAACAGATGCAATATTTCCTACAGGGTGCCTATAGTGGCTTTAGAGCCACGTTTTCTGCTATTCCTAATGGGGAAGGAGCTGGTTCTCCTCTGTATGGGTTGGCTTCAACAACTAATTTCAAGCTAAAGAGCATGTGCCGAAAATGATACTGCCTAACACAGGTCAAACCTATAATCTATCTTTGTCTTTCTCTTGAAACAGAACAGTTTGAACCTTTAGGTCATCATAAGATCAGCTTTGCTACCTTGTGTGAAAGACAACATAGAGGGAGGCAAAATGACTATTGTTTCATAATAGCACCATTCCCAACTAATAGATGAATCCTCCATCTTCTTCAACATGAAAGTGAAGGGGAGCTTTTCGGATGGTTCCAGACTCAATCATCATTCTGCTGTCACAGAGATATGAAATAGTCAGTACCACTGAGACACTGTTAAATGTCCTAGAAAGCCGTGCTTGAAAAACTGCCTTTCCAACCTGAAGGCTGGAGGTCTGAGATCAAGGTGACAGAATAGTCACGTCTGCTGTCGAATGTCTTCCTGAATTATAGTAATCTTCTCGTAGTGACATTACATGATAGGTAGTAAACAAAGAATGCTTGGTGTCTTTCTACAAATGGAGGTAAACCCATCAACCTGGTTTCTCATACTTATGCTTTTATCCTATCCTAATTCCCTACCCAAGGCCCCTTTTTCATATCATCACATTGGGAATTAAGGTTTGAACATAAGAATTCAGATCATGGTAGGGATACCTGACCTGTCTGTAAACTGCTATTTGGGGTTACTTGACCCAAGAGAGGAGAAGAGTAATGAGTGGCCCTTATTGTTTGGTTTTATGAATTAAATTGCAAATAACTTGAGAACTGATAGGAAAGCAAACCAGCTGACTCCTTTTTGTTTTTCAAATACCTGTTGTTTGTGCCCTTTCTCATTTCTTCCAGCCAGATGTCGGGCAGACATTCCTTCTATGGCATTATCCCCAACCTTTCATTTTATTAAATGAAACATGTATCACATGAAAGTACTATTTTATGTTTTCTCTAGAGCATGCCCTCTGAAACATAACACACTAAAAGTTCTTTTTTAAAAACCTTTGAAAGTTTAAACATTTAAAACGTCATAATATTCCTGAAGAACAGAGCTGTAGGTTAAAGACATAGGAATATTTTTTGTAGGAATGTATATTGCACTAAATAAAAGAGCATTTGTTTATTGCTTATATTTATCACTCCCATAATAGTGTATAAATCAATGAGAGAGTGGTAGGAAAGAATAGAGCACAAAGAAACATGAGAACATGTATCTACAAATCTGATTTATAAGTCTCCATTAATCTGAAGGCTTCACAGACATACAGAGGAAAATCTGAAATTACATGCTTGGTTTGTATGTAACTATAGAAGAAGTCAGCAGAACCACAGATGGTGATTAATACTATAAACATTAAACAGAAGAGAGTCCATGTGCACTCAATTAATCAAAGCATATTTATTGAATATCTGCTGTGTTTGGATTCATCTTATTTGCTATGGAGGAAATAAGAGACATATAATAATACCTTCTAGGAAGTGTTTTACTAGTCAGTGAGATAAGACAAAATTGCCAGAGACATTCTGGAGCGGCCATAGATAGTTTGCCTATTACCATGAAAAGGGATATAAAAATAGGAAATAATCCATGTAAATGGCTCAAAAACATTTTTCACTAGCTGTTGTCTTGGGTGAAAATAAGAGGAAATAGGGAGACAGAATGCAAAGTATCATAACAGAATTGATAAATCTAGATTTAAAATGCAGCCTGAGAACTACAGTGAATGCTGTATTAAGAATTTTAGCTGCTCCTGCCATTAACAAAGGGGCAACCATGTGGTTTAGTTAAAGTATGGCTTGTTTCTTTATAGTGACCATCTTCTTATCTATACACATTATGTGAAATGTGTTTCATACCCTACATAATGATTCAATAATAAATACTTTAAAAAATGGGTCATTTATTATTTATCAGTTAGTATTAAGTATGCCAACCTGAAAATGCAGAGACTCTATCTTTTTGTCTTAATGTAAGAATTACATACACATAAGTATTCACTGACTGAAACAAAATTACCAGGTTGTTAAAATTAGAGAGATTAACTGCAAACTTGTATCTATTGTTTTCCCTCATATATGTGTGTGTGTGTGGTGTGTGTGTGTGTGTATATATATATTATATATATATATATATATATATATATATATATACACATATGTATAATATTGCTTCTTAGTGTTTTAAAAGTATAGATTTTTACTTTTTTTCCTGTAATCTACAGGTCTACAAAATAACACTATATTAAATTTGTTTTGAGCCATAAAGTAAATTATAGTAAGAATTATTTTTTGTTTTCATTTTTATCCGATGGCTCAACTTAGTAATTTTGTTTGGCAAACATCTAAGACTTTTATTTCTAATAAAAGGAAGTTACTATAACTGCAGAAGTAAAACAATACCTAGGGGGTGAGGCAGGAGATGATTAGTTTAGCACATTTCTACAACTCTCCATCTTGTGCTTTTCCTTCTTTGCTGGTAAGAGTGAACAAGTCCTCCACTTAGCCTGTTGTCAGCAAGATGAGTCCAAGAAAGCTTTATTTCGTGGGCAAGCAAATAAGGGAAGAGGACATGGCCATGTATTGTTACCTCCTGCTGTAGAGGCAGGACCAAAGCCCATGGGACCAAGGAACAACAAAGTATGAAAAATATAGTTATGATGAAATGGAATAAGAGCCAATTCTGGACAGAGTTAAAAATTATATGAAGATTCAAAGGACAGAGAGAGATAAAAGAGCTAAGCCCAGCTCATTTGCTATAACTTTAAAGGGAATTAGAGATTGACTAGTGGGGGCTGGTAAAAAGAAGAGTATGAACAGGGAAAGGTCCCAAGAAGCTAGCTTATGGGTATTGGACTCTCTGGGGGCAATGCATAACTTTTAAAAAGGAGATTGACACTGTCAATAATATTGCAGAAATATTCTACTGTAGAAGATCAAATGAATGTTGTTTTAATAAGTTTGATGTAAGATATTGGCAATCTGAACTATGACACGGAAGTTTGAAATCGCCATAAATTCTGTCCAAGGAAAACAAAAGGAATTGAATTAAGATTTATAGAGAACTTTTAATAAAAGTAGTCTCTTGTATAATTAGGTGGATAGACTGATATGCTTAGCATTTACATCTTCATTGTAGAACTAAAAATAACTGGAAGTGAAACATGTAGATTCATTATGCTCATCTTTTGAGGTGCTGCTATTTTTGAGGTGCATATAGATCTTGTAATGGGAAGAGACTAGAGAGAAGAGAAGTGGCAGGAAATGGGTATGATTATGTGACTAATTAGTTAGAGATAATTAAAGCCAAGGACTTGCATGAGATTACTCAAGACAAGAGAATCAGTGAAAATATAAAATAGTCTAAACAGAAATCCGAGGAGCACTGACTTTAATGATGGGCTGGAAGAGAAGCACTTCTGACAGAGACTGGAAGGAATGCAAGTGTAGAACAGTCACAGAAGCCAAGAGAAAATGGAGCTTTCAAAAGCAGACTTGGCGGTTAGCAGCCTTCATCCTATAGGAGAACTTTAAAGCAGCTGTGACACAGGCGAGCAGAGGTGGTGGCCAAAGAATGATAAAAGTGCTAAGTGTAGAAGAGAAAATATATCACTATTTCCAGAGCCAGGATAAATCTCATCATACAGACTAGTCAAAATTTTCAGGTCTGCAGGATGGCTCAGTGGGTAAAAGTTATTGCTCAGAGCCTGACCAACTGAGTTTTAATACCCAGGACCTGTATGATGGAAAAAGACAACTGAATCCTGTAAGTTGTCCTCTGATCTCCACAAGTCACACGCGCACAACACACACACACACACACACACACACACACACACATAATGTAATAAAAATTTCCCTTAATAAGTGTTTGTACTGAAAATTTAAAAAGCAGGTATCTAGGATTTTATGACACTTTCTGTTCTGCTATGTTTTCGGTCATGCCTGAGTGCCACATTATGACAGTATCTCTTGGCAAGTTTTCAAAAACCCATACATTCTAACTCAATATTTATGATCCAGTGAGTCCCCACATAAGATCTGGTCTCTTAAACACTTGTTCCATTGTGTTAAAGTTCTAATTTCTTTGTTTTTCTGCTTTTTGCCTCACTCAAACTCAAAGAATGGAATTTTCTACTGTTACAGGAATGGAAGTGTCTGATGACAGCCACTGGCAACAGCCTCACTTTTGGTACCAGAGAGGAGGAGTATAGATTAGGAGAATGACTTCTAGAGTCTTTATCAAAATATGACCTAAACTTGCCCTACCTACTGCTGCATCTCACTACTCTGAAAGCTTATTTCAGGAATGAACTTTTTGTTTCTTTTAATAAGTGTTGAGGCTTGCATTATTCCAGGTAGTTTTATTGAGCTCTTTTCTCTCCTGCTGACATCAGTAGGCACAACTAGTTCCATGAGAATGGCCTCAGCAGTGAATTCTACCCATGTTTTTTCCTCTCCTAGACTTTGTAAAGACACAACTATGTTACTGTAATAACATAGCATAAGATATCACCAAAGTAAACCAGTGAAGCCAATCAGCTGTTGTTGGGACTATTTTGACTCTAATGCTTGCCTGCCAAGGTTATTTCAACCAAATAATGCAAAAACCTACAAAGAATAACCTGCGTTCAAAGCGATTACTCTGTTAGTAGATAAGAGAATTCTGATACTCCAAAAAAAGAGAGAGTAAGTTGAGCTGGAGGTTGTTACAGAATTTCAGTGTCTTCAACAATTGAATTTCAACTTCTTGGTAGACAGTCCATGTAATTTAATATATAACTAGGCTAGTATGAATATTTCTTACACCACATAAACTTGTTTCTGGCTTGTCTAAGTTCCTAGAATTGACATAGACTTAATTTTTTTTTCAAACATCAAGACAATCTTGATCCAAAATGTCTTCATGTAAATCCTTTATCCGTCTCTTACTACATTTTGTGACACTGGGAGAAACACTAAATTTTCTGCCTTCAGTTTGCTCATCTCTAACATAGTGATACTCATGAAATCTGATCCCCAGGGTTAAGATTTAGTGAGTTAACATTTCAGAAGACTTAAACTGTGACATAGTATATAAATCCACACCGTCTACCTCACACATAGTGCATAGTAAAATAGAATGGAAGGAAGACTTCCAAATTCCTCTTTCTGAAGCTAGAGTTACACTGACACCAAAGCCAGATAGAGACACCACAGGAAAAGATTGACCAATTCCTATGATGACCACGAGACCAAATGTTCCCAATAAAATGCTATGAGCAAAATCCAATAGCACATCCAAAGGATCATATAACATAATAAAAAAAAAATGATTTGTCCTTGGATACAAAAGTAAGTCAGTCAATGTGATACCTTACACTAGTATATTGATTGATAAATTATATAATGTATTTGACAAAATTTAACATACTTTTTAAATAAAGACTCAGAGAAAAATTTATGCAAACCCATAAAAGCCAGTTTTGAAAATCCCATAGTTAACATCTTAGTTAAATGGTAAAAAGTCTGAAAATATTATTCTAAGATCTAGTAAGGGCAAAAATGTCCACACTAGCTACTTTGTCAACATAGTTCTAGTAAGTTCTGGTAAAAATAGAGATCAGGTAAGAAATAAAAGACATTCAAATAAGAAAAAAACTAAAGTTATACCAGTCAACATATTATGAAATACCACATTTTTGTATGGCCTAAGGCCTCACCAAAACTTCACAACAAATCAATGTATTCAATAAAGCAGAATGGTACAGGAACCAACATAAAAGGCATCTGTCTTTCTCTTTTCTTTACCAAACACCTATATATTATTTAATTTATTTCAAACATAGATTATTCAAAAGGAGTTAAAATATTTGTATACATTTATGGATTACAGTATGATGTTTTAAAATGTATATATAATATTATATATATATATATATATAATTATGATGTCTATTATATATTAAGTTAAGCTAATTAATAGATCAATCTAATTAAAATATATCTCTTCTTCAGATTGTTTTCTCTTATGAACATTAATGCAAAAATACTAGCAGACAGAATTCTGGAACATCATCCATCATGATTAAGTAGGCTTCATCCCAGGGACACAGACATTGTTTGATATATAAAAATCCATCAATGTAATCCACCATCTAAACAAATTAAAAGAAAAAAATCATGTGATCATCTCATTAAATGCTGATAAAGATGTTGACAAAATCAAACTCTCCTTACAGTTGAAAATATTAGAGAGATTAGGACTACAAGGCACATACCTAAAAATAATCAAAGCAATAGACAGGAAGGCAATAGCCAACATCAAGCTAAATGGCGGGAAATTCAAAGCAATTCTACTAAAATCAGGGACAAGACAGGTTGCCCACTCTTACTCTATTTATTCAATAGAGTACTTGAAGTTCTAGCCAGAGCAATACTTAAAGTGATTCTACTAAAATCAGGGACAAGACAAGCTGCCTATTTTCACCCTATTTATTCAATATAGCACTTGAAGTTCTAGCAAGAGCAACAACCAAAGGACACCAAGGGAATACAAATTGGAAAGGAAAAAGTCAAAGCACCACTATTTGTAGATTATAATATACATAAACAACCAAAAGAATTCTACCAGAAAACTCTTATAGCTCATAAATAGCTTCAGCAAAGTGGCTGGCTACAAAACTAACTCAAAAAAAATAATCAGCACCTTTCTTCTATAAAAATGATAAATAGTCTGAGAAACAAATTAGAGAAACAACATCTTTTATAATAGTCACAAATAATACAAAATATCTTGGTATAACTCTAACCAAGCAAGCAAAAGATCTGCATGATAAGAACTTTAATTCCCTGAAGAAAGAAATTGAAAAAGATAACAGAAGATATAAAGATATCCCATACTCACGGAAAAGTAAGATTAATATATACAAAATGGCCATCTTACTAAAAACAATCTACATATTCAATGCAATCCCATCAAAATTCCAACACAATTTTTATAGACCTCAAAAGGGCAATTCTCAACTTCAAATGGAAAACAGTAAACCCAAAATAGCCAAAGCAATCCTGAGCAATAAAATAAGCTTTGGGAGGAATCCCCATTCTTGACCTCAAAATATAGTACAGAGCAATAGTGATAAAACTACACAGTATTGGAACAGAATGAGACACATCAATCAATGGTATCAAATCAGAATCCCAGAAGTAAACCCACACAACCATGGACTTGACTTTTGATAAAGAAGCCAAAACGATACAATGGGGAAAAAAGCATCTTCAACAAATGGTGCTGATCTAACTAGATATCGAAGTGTATAAGAATGAAAATAGGTCCATATTTATCACTCTGTACAAAAAATTCAAGCCCAAGTGGATCAAGAACCTCAACATAAAGCTGTATACACTAAATCTCATAGAAGAGAAAGTGGAAAGTACCCTTAAATGCATTGGTACATGAGAAAATTTTTCTGAACAGAACACCGATGGCTCAGGTTCTATGATAACAATCGATAAATGGAAACTCATGAAACTGAAAAGCTTCTGTAAGGCAATGGACACTGTTAATAAAAGGCCTAGAGACTGGGGGAAAAATCTTTGCTAACCCTCCATCTTAAGAGGGTTAATATCCAAAAAATTATAAAGAACTCAAGAAGTTAAAGACCAACAACCCAAGTAATCCAATTAAAAATTGGGGCACAGAGTTATACAAAGAATTCTCCACAGAGGAACCTCAAATGATCAACAAGCACTTAAAGCAATGTTCAAAGTCCTTAGTCATCAGGGAAATGCAAATCAAAACAACTCTGTGATTCCATCTTACTCTCATCAGAATGGCTACAATTAAAAAACTCAAGTGATAGAACATGCTGGAAAGGATGTGGAGCAAGAGGAACATTTCTCCATTGCTGGTGGGAATGCAAACTTGAACAACCACTTTGGAAATCAATTTTGCAGTTTTTCAGAAAACTGGGAATTGTTAAACCTCAAGACAAGCTCTAACTCCTGGCCATATATCCAAAAGAGGGTCTTCCAGCTCAGGCTTACTCTACTGTATTCATAGCAGCTTTATTTGTAATATCCAGAAACTGGAAACAACCCAGATGTGTTCTTTAACTAAAGAATGAATAAAGAAGATGTGGTACATCTACGCAATGGAATACCATTCAGCTATAAAAAAAAGTTAATAAAGACATTAGGAATTTAACAGGTAAGTCGATGGTTCTTAGAATATCATCTGGATGGAGGTAACCCAGTCACAAAAGGGCATGCAAGTATGTATTCACTTATAAGTGGATATTAGCCATAAAATACAGTATGCCTATGCTATACATCACAGCTCCAAGGAGGCTGGACAGGATTGAGGGCACAAGTAAGGATATGTAAGCCTTACTTCGAAAAGGGACTGGAATGGTTGTAGAACACAGATGGGGGGGACTGGGTGGGATTGAGGATCAGGAGGGGTGTGGGGTTCTGGGTTGGGTGAGCGAGGGGCAGGGGGATGGGTGGAGCAGGTCGGAGGCATATCCAGTAATAGATGGAGACTTGGGAAAGGGGAGGCTCCCATAAATGAATGGGGTTGTTCTTATCTATGACTCACAATTTTAGGGATACGTAACCTGAGGGTCCTGCATCCTAGCCAGACTGGAGTTCCAGTGGAGTGATAGGGACACCAACCTGCCCACAAAACTTTTGACCTACAATTTATCCTGTCTAAAAGAAATGCGGGCACAAGTGATTGAACAGAAGCTGAGGGAATGGCCAACCAATAACTGACCCAACTTAAGACTCATCTACCTCACTGGCAAGCACCAATCCCTGACACTATTACTGACACTCTGTTATACTTTTAGATAGGAGTTTAGTATGGCTGTCTTCTGAGAGGACTGACCTACCAACTGACTTAGACAACGTCAGACACCCACAGTCAGAGGATGGAATTTGGGGACTCTTATGGAAGAATAGGAGAAAATATTGCAGTTTGTAAGGGAATAGGAAGTACACAGGAATCATAGGAAGTACACAGGAATTGGTCAACAGAATCAACTAACCTAGACACTTGAGGTTCTCAGAGACTGAACTATCAATCAAAAGCCTACTCGGAATGGACCCTAGGTCCATATGCTACATATGTGTAGCAGATATGCAGCACAGATATTGGATATTTGGTAGTTAATATTTGGATATTAACTATCTCTTTGTGTGTGCATAATATATTTGTGTGTGTGTGTGTGTGTGTGTGTGTGGTGTGTGTGTATACACACATATGCTTTACATCTTGCTCGCTTCACCCCTTCTGATCCTCCCCCATCTCCTCTCCTTTTCTCTTCTGAGT
Source organism: Mastomys natalensis (assembly GCA_021653895.1). Lineage (NCBI taxonomy): Eukaryota > Metazoa > Chordata > Mammalia > Rodentia > Muridae > Mastomys > Mastomys natalensis. The sequence goes on along the minus strand of JAJTUV010001474.1, from coordinate 312,091 downwards.
GGGTGAGGCTTCCTGGGTATCCCCCACCACGGCATTGGATGGGAAGCAGTGACCTAGACCTGTCTGACAAAACCACAGCAGGGATTTCCAGTCACCAAGGAGGACAGGAGCTTTGATCCCACAAAGTATAGTGGCTCAGCATGGAGCCGTATGTTACTGTCCATGGGGTCCCCACATTGGGCACCCAGGGCCTCTCCAGTGTGCAATGGGGAAACAGAAAGGTCCTTTTCTTTTGCACAGGACGTTCATGTAGTTCCTGAACAAATGGAACAAGGGCTATCCCAAATGCTATTATCTGTATGTGGGATGTGTTCTTCTAGTTGGGCTGCCTTGTCTTGCCTCAGTGGGAGAGGAAGTGCCTAGACTCAGAAGAGACTTGAAATGCCATGGTGGGGGATACCCAGGGAGCCCCACCCACTCAGAAGAGAAAAGTAGAGGAGATGGGGGGGGGATTGTGGGAGGGGGAGACCAGCAGGGGTGAAGTGAGCAAGATGTAAAGTAATATATATATATATATATATATATATATATATATATATATATATATAACTTATCAACAGATAAGTGGGAGAAGAGATCCTTGTCCCATGAAGGCTGGACGTCGTGGGGGGGGGGATACTCAAGGGTGGGGAGGTGAGGTACGGGGGAGGGTGGGTGGGGGTACACCAACGTGGAGGCAGGAGGAGGGGGAAGGGATAGTGAGTTCCTGGGAGGGGGGGGGGAAATGGGGTAAGGAGAGAACATCTGAAATGTAAAAAAAATTTCCAATAAAAAATTTCCAATAAAAAAGAAACAAAAACAAAAAACAGATAAACATAGAATATCATACCCATCCACAATAAAATTGTATTCACTCTAAATGACAAGGCCTTGTCAATGCAACAACGTAGATACAATTGAAAGTCATTATGATAAGTGAAATAAGACATGCACAGAAATGACACAGTCACATATATTAATTATTTCTCTTTACCTTGATCACAGTGTAGCTGAGAGAAGAAGGAATTTTGACAGAAGCAGCTAGAACCTGAGAACAGTTGGTCAAAGAGTGCTAACAATTGAGGAAAACTTTTTGGCATGGTAGTCACTAGCACGTAGATCAAATTATGACACAGTAGTAGTTTCACAGTTATAAGAAGTGGTTCTTAATGGAGTCAGCATAACAACAATGTTTAAAGGGTCAGATATGTTAAACCTGATCTAAGTTTTCCACGATGAATATATGGATCAAATGAACTGTCACATGATACCTGTTAAGTGTGTGTAAGTCTGTCATTGCCAAGATGATTTGCTTGGGAGAACAGTAAATTTTATATATTTTTAAAATAATCATAACTTTTATTTTAAAATGTAAAATCACTAAACATGCACACATGTTAAAACAATAAAATTTATAATTTCATTATTTTTTTCTTTTGCACAGGACATTACAATATAGAATCTAAACTTTATAAAATATATAACAAAGTTTTATCCAAGCAAGCTAAGGCCAGATCGGGAACTGTATCACTGTAATGCTTCACTGTAGTTATCCAGGAAAGACTGAACATGGAAGCATGTTGAGAGCTAGGTTTTAAAAAAAAGTTCCTATGGAAAAGGAAACTGGGAAATTGACGGAAATGTCTTTTGAACCTTTGGATTTTGCTTTGGGATTTTGGCAAAGGACCCACAGACGTTTCACCGATGGTTTGGATGGGAAGCCGTCACCTGGACCTGTGCAACAAAACCAAAGCAGAGATTTTTCAGTCACCAAGGAGGAACCGGAGCTCTGATCCCACAAACCACAGTGGCTCAGCAGGGAGTCGTATGGTACTGTCCATAGGGTCCCCACATTGGGCACCCAGGGCCTCTCCAGTGCGCAATGGGGGAACAGAAAGATCCTTCCACTCATGTACTAAGGCAGACATTGTAAATCAGGTATGCCACTGGAGCAGATGACCAGGCAGTGTCTGAGTCACAAGAGAAGTAGATCTAGGTAATCCTGGGGGAGAAAACCATCCTCACGCCTGAACTATGTTTTCTGCCCACGCCCAGGAATGCAGAGGAGCTGTCTTCTCTGCCCTCTTGTTTGTTTCTGAATAAAGTAGTGAGGTTTAAAAGCTGTGTGAGATGGGGAAGGTGAAAGAGAAACTACAAATGGGCTGGGCTAGAGAGTTCCAGAGCAAGTCCACTAACGCTGTAAGGGTCAAAGAAACCAAGCCAGCCTCTCTTAGCAGTGCTCAGACCTGTATCAGTAGTAAGCTGGACTGTGCATCCGTGTTCGGCTACAAAATTGTCAGGAAGGTGTCCAGAACAAACCTTCAAAGACTTGGAATCAAGAGTATTAGTCATAAGACCTGGCCCGTTGTGAAGTGGGGCAGAAGGAAGGAGAGGGACAATCGGAAAAACCTGTCAGAAGTCAAAAGAGTAGCCTTGTAAACAAAGCCACAATCAGGAGCTGAGAAATGAGGCCAAGCTATTGCTCAGGTTAGTCTCAAATAGATGGTCCTCCTGCTTGGTGGAGATCCTAGATGAAGCCTCTAGAAAGTGCTGTGACCATGTGCAGTCCATCATAGCACCTGTTTCTGGCAAGAAAAGGGCAATCTTCGAAATGGAGTAGGGCTGAGAGGCATTAGTCTTGAAAGGTAACCCCTTTATTCTGACACATTTCTCTCGGGACCATAGAATGTCACCTTCCCTCATCCATCCCCACATCTAATCCATCACCCACTGGGATCACCAGGGTGTAGGATTTTGCACATGGAGGCTGCCCTCTGGTGAATCTTGCACCTGCCCCAGTGCTGTCCTTGGAACAAGATTGAGATGGTGTGGGCTGAAAGTGGGGAGCCTTTGCTCCTGCTCCTGAGTAGAGGGTGTAGCAGGACACAGGTCCAAGATCACACTCACATTGATGGCCACACTCTCCATCCCTAAGTAGCACCCATCAGGAGAGAACCGAAGACCCTCTTTGGAAAGGGCTATTTTCTGTATGGCTGTAGGATTCAGTAGGCATCTGGGGAACAGACAGTGGTGCAGTAATATGGCTGATGAAAAGAGGGATTTTCTCATTTGGGACATGAGCTAAACTCCAGCTCCTTGATGGCTGACGTCCAGATCTCCCCTGAGATGCTGCTGTAGGGAACTCTTCCTTGACTGGGGCACTTTCACTGTGGAATCTCTGCATCCCATTCTGAAGATAAAGATTTGACTTTTCACTGTTATTCCTGGGCACCCTATGGGTTTCTGAGTCAAATTGAAACCAGAAAATATACCCATACAATGTCATATTTTGTATGTCAGTTAAAATAATTGAACTTGAATTAAACATAAAAAAGGTAGGTTTTTTTATTTATTGCAATGATGATCACAAGAACAATGATAAAGAAATAACTTGATTCTCTCTGGAGATGGGAATGGTACAAAGTAACAGTTGTGGGCCTTACCAAAAGGACACACTGCCATTTTCAATATCACTGACAAACCTGGAAGTCATTGGCTTAAGAGAATAAGTCAGTGTGATTTAACTTGGAGGTGCAATCGTAAAAGCTGACCACAGAGAACAAAGGGAAGAGTTCTTTTTACTCTCTATCAGCAAAGAATTAGGGTAAACAGGAAGACTTGTGTTAAAATGAACAGCTTCAAAGCAAGATAGATTGATTCTTGTCAGCCAGTGAGGATACAGCATGGTGGTGAATGCTGACTCTATCCTGTGTCAAAAACACCTAGGGTACTTCAAGGCACCTTCCTGAGGATAGACTGCTTACTGCAAAGCAACATAGCACGCTACCAAACTTAAACACATTTCTTATTATTTTCAATTGAAATAATTTTTAGATAATCTAAATCACTTAGCACCCCAGGTGGGTTCAGTCACATCTAAATTGCATGTTGTGGAGGCTAAGTTCTTGAGACAGTATTCTCTATGCATTTTTACCTGTGTTTCCTGCACAATAGGAAGTAATTTTAAAGTGGCATTTTATTGTTTTTAATTTTTCTCCCTAAGAGTAAAAGACTACCCAACACTGAAGAATGCGAGCCAGGGGATCTTCTAGCTGCACGCCAAAAAGAAGACAGCACTCTGGGAAGTATTGCGAGAACATGAGTGCACCATATGCCAACACTGGGATTTCTGGTCAGAGCTGTAATAATCATGCTAACAGCAAGCATTTCCAAGTGCTGAGACTGTGATAAATGCTGCTGTCGTGCCTGGTATGAATTTCTATTTATTATTACCAAACATCTCTGGCTCACAATTCAATTCTCCCTGACCTAACTGTGCATACGTGACTCAGCTTGCTGGCTCGAGTCTCAGGAGCATTCTGTGGCTCTGCTCCCACAAGTTCTCTGTGCCACATGCAGCACAGCACACCTCATGGTCAGGCACACCCACCTGAACCCTCATTCCCCTGGCTTGAATGTGATCCGGATCCTGCCAACTTCTTCATCATCTTCTTGAGTCATTATTCCTCAGTGGCTCTGCATCAGGCTGAGGGACTTGGAGAATTACAAGTCCAGCCCAGAATTCCTGGATATCTCTCACTGCCAACAGGGATTAACATCTGTGCTGGACAAGAAAACCTTTCAGCTTTTCTGAACTAAGAAATGCAGTGGGTTAAGGGTGTGTGAGGACAGCCGATCACTTCCTAAATCCCCAAGCTTTCTATATACACAGCCAAGACTTAGAATTCTTCATTTCTGTCTCATTCTGTTGCACAAAGTCACACCCATATTTCTTTAGCTGTTGCTGAGTGAGGGTCACAGTAAATGAAACTCCAAGAATGTTAAGTTTTCATGGGATTAAGAAGCAAGGTAAAAGTATTTTAAGGCAACAAAGAAGCTTTCTAATTCAGCAAGGCTTATTTCGTACTGGACATGAGTGAAATTTACATTGTTAAAGGTACTTTCCCTGGACTGTCTGAGTACTATTTCCAATGACAGTTAACAATACTTATCAAAGAAGGAAGGGAAGAGCAGTGGGTACTAAGCTGTGAAAATACTAGGATATGCTGGATGAAGAGCAGTGAATGTAATGATGTTGCTTTACTGCTAGATTATTCTACCATTAGTAAATATCAGTGTGGTAAAGAGAAAAGATTCCTCTACGGATTGTACTGAGAGGCTCACGACGCCGTGTGCGTACCTGTGATACGGAATTGCTGATCATTTGGCTTGCACTAGTGTGGATATTGAAGACAATCATCACCAACATTTTGTACTGATTCCCTTGTGGACTTAGCTCAGCAGAATCTGTGCTTGGTTAATTTAAGCAGGTCACAGGTTAATCAGTTAAACACACTAATATCAAGTTCAACTGTTTCTTTATCCAGACGGAAAGCAGTTAACCTGTTTTCTTTACCAGCCTAGTTCTTAAGCTGCTTGACATGATCACTAAAGAGCTGCTATAAATGGAGAAGTTGCATGATAGGAGACACCTAAGGAGGTATAATTTTCTTTATAGAAATTAAATAAATAAAAACTGGTCTAATTACCTGATTACCAGATTTTCTTGTATTTCCACATTTAAAGAAAACATCAAGGAAAGTTCAAGGGTCTGGTGAATTCTGTTCTTGAAATGACACAGCTGAAAAGGACTCATTTTTGGAAGACACATAAAGGAGAAAGGTTCCTACTGTCCTGCTGAGGTCAGAGTGGGTCAGGGGAACTGTCATGGAGAAGGGCTGTGGGTTCTTAGGAAGAAAGAGAACATACTTGCCTTGAATGTCTTGTTAAAGACATCCAGTGGTTTGCAGGGTGTTCTGCTCATACATGCTTGCTTGGTAGAATGCTGTCTGAACATATTGGTTTGCTGTTTCTATGTTACCATGCTGAGTAAGTGGTGCCATGTTCACTGCCACAGAGCAGTGACTAGTGCCACAAACAGAAAGGATAATAACAATTCATTGAGGCAAGAAAAGCCATCTAAACTTTATCTTTTACTTACAGAAGGTATTGTGTCAAGAAAATGAAAACTGAAACCGCTCACAACCAGCAATCTTTGAGAAGTTTCATTATTTAAAAAACAAAAACAAAAACAAAAAACAACAACAACAAAAAAAAACAAAACAAAAAACTGGCTTAAATAGTAATGTGAGTACTGGGAAGTATGGCCACACAGTGCTTAAACCATGTTGGCTGAGAACTCATATGACAACATGTATCAAAATGCTACACTTAGCTATTAAGCTTTAATTTACATAATATGTAAAATGAAAAAATATGTATTTAGTAAGATATACATTTGAATACAACTTTATAGTAAAACATTTAGGAACTAAATAGTTAATGAAGATAACATGAGCCTGTAATGATTCTGAGTGATTGTAAAATGTTACTTGATTGATCATGGTAAAGGGATTCATTTTATGTATATGTGTATAAATATATATGTGTGTGTGTGAGTGTATAATTAAACAGTGAGAAAAGCTCAAATAGTAGTCAATTCATAAATGGGAGACAACTAATGTTGGCATATACACCCAATGAAATATTTAAAAAATAAGAGAGCGATGAAGTAACAAATGCCACTCCTACAGACTCCCATGTGTCTTGAGTTAGAAGAATACAGGGAATCATAATGATAGTTGGACAACTATGGATACACTGACAACTACTGGAGTGTACATTTAAATGGATGGATTGGGTAATATACCTATTATTTATCAAAAAAGCCATGCATGCAATAATATGTTCTTATGTCATAGGATCATTTGCACAATTGTTTTATGACAGTTCAAAGGATTTTGTGTGTAGCAGCAACAAGGGAAGAACGCTGAAATATTTTAAATTAATTCCAAGTATTTTTTAAGCTCTTTAGCCTTCAAATAATTTCAGCTTTCCTTTGATAACCTTAGGAAGCTCTCTCTCTCTCTCTCTTTCTCTCTCTCTCTCTCTCCTCTCTCTCTCTCTTTCTCTTTCTCTCCACTATTTGTATGTGTATGTGTCTCTCTCTGTGTGTATAAACTTGTGCATGTTTGTGTGTGCATGTGTGAGCATATGCATGTGTGTGTGCTTGTGTCTGAGCATATGCATATTTGTGTATGTGTGTGGTGCATATGTGTTTGAGTATGAATAGATTCTGTGACTATTTTGTTGACATGAGTTGCACTCATGTCACCATAAACAAGTTATAGTTCCCTTAGTCACACAAACTTTTAGAAACTATTTCTTCTGAACACCAGAGATGGTCTTGGCAATCCTATCCTGGCAGCCACAACTCCCACAGGAACTTTGTAAGAGTAAGGGTCAAGATTTTTATGGATAATGCTGTTCAAGGCTGGAAGACTCAAAATAGGAGCCTCCTTGGTCAATCAAGGTCTTTGTCTGAATGTCTGACACTTTCCAGGTGCCTGTCTTGTCCCCAGGAGCCAAGATGTCTCCTGCAGTTTAGAGACAAATGATTTTCCTTCCTTCCCACTCTCTAGAAACCCCATTCCCTTCCTCCCACAACCAATCCTTCTTTACTAGTCTCTCAGCATGATTCCTATAAAGAGTTCAGGCTTTCATTCAGAAAACTGAACATAGGAACATAGTACCTTCATGACAATATACTTTTTAATCAAGCTTAGTAATTCTCCCCAGGTGTTAGGAGGCACCTTGATTTAGGAGGAGGGAACATGTGGTGTATGCAAATTAAGCTGTCCTTAATCCATTCTGCCTCCTCTGACCCTGCTTTCTAACACTATACTCTTTTTTTTTTTTAATGTTTCTTAGAAGTTATCATTTTTTTTTATTGGAAATTTTATTTACATTTCAGATGTTCTCTCCTTACCCCATTTCTCCCTTCCCTCCCAGGAACTCACTATCCCTTCCCCCCTCCTCCTGCCTCCACGTTGGTCTACCACCACCCACCCTCCCCGTACCTCACCTCCCCACCCTCGAATATCCCCCCCCCATCACGACGCCCTGATATAGCTGTCTCCTTAGAAGTCTGCAAGAGTCTGACATACTCAGAGGCAGATGCTCACAGCTAACCATCAAACTGATCATGGGCTTCCCAATGGAGAAGATAGAGTGAATGCTGAAGGAGTTGAAAGGATTTGTGACACCATGAGGAAAGCAACAATACCAACCAACCAGAGTCCCCAGGGTCTAAATCACCAGCCTGGGAGCGCTTGGGGAGGGACCCATGGCTCCAGCTATATATGCAAGGGAGCTATATATAAGTGGGAGAAGAGATCCTTGGTCCCATGAAGGCTGGGCGTAGTGGGGGGGGGGATATTCTAACACTATACTCTTAATCCCTCTGTAGTTACATGACACTAACTGTGTTATGCCATTTGCCATAGCTAACCATTGACATCCTGTGACCCATGTTAGTGAGTGAGGATTCTTGCTTATGCTCAGTTAGCTCCTTTGTTGTGTCTTCCAGGCCATTGTATCTGCATGAGCAACTCCCCTTGTGCCAACACCTGCTCATCACACTCCACCCTGTGTTTTCTTCTTAGTCATCCTAGCTGCCAGCCTTTCACTAGACAAACTAGCAGCTCGTATAGGACATTCCTCCTGTCTGACATTAGCTGGTTTGTTGGTTTGTGTGTTGGCTTGTTTGTTTGTTCCTGTTTGTTTTTGCTTTTCTGGTTTCTTTTTCTTTCTTTTTTTTTTTTAATTTAAGGACTCTATGATATTAAATGATGACTATAATACGTATTTGTAATTGATCATAACTTCTTCTATATTCATTTTGTTGTAGCTATCATACTAATTCTTAATATGTAACACTAATGATTAGATTAATAAATTATTGTTGTTTCAATGAGATTATTTCTTTAGTACACTTTCACGCCAGCTGGAGTGTGTGTGTGTGTGTTTCTTCCCTGTGCATATCGTGGAAGTAATAAATGAATAAAATAATCATATAAACCGAAAGAGAAGGACAACTAAATCTTCACAGTTGCCATACATTTTTATATCTCTGAATGCTTCAGAGATATCAGTTCACTTTGCTATGAAATTGAACATTTAATTTCTTACCTCATTCAGAAAACAGGTAAGTCTGTATTTGAGAAGTAATCTTTTTTTTTCCCTCTCCATTTCTGCTTAAACTAGTCATGACCAACTAACATGTTTCTTTAGAATCCTTGTAAAGATGAATATAGGAAAGCAACCTCTTTAAGTAGCTCATCTTATGTCTCATTACTTACATTAACGATTCAAAATCACCTGATATGATGCTTCTACATAAGTAAAAACAAACCTGTGGCAATGAATTCTAAAGCCTGGATGTAGCAAACTTTGTTTTTCCAGACACACACTTTAAGTTTTATATGGAATGCATTTTTTCTTTGTTTGTTACTCCCAAACCCACCAGGAAGCCATCTATATTTATAAACTTCAGAGCTAATGTTGAAAGATGGTGGTACAAATGAGATTGGAGAAAGAAGGGCAAAAGAAAGTTCAGAGAGAAGAAAGAGAAAGAGCTAGAGGTAAAAGGAGAAGAGAAAGATACAAAATCAATAGAGGCAGACAGGCGGCAGTGCTGCCGGGCTCAGCTGCACCTGTGATGGTTCCTCCGCACAGTTCAGAGGATACGGATGCCTTGGGGTAAGTAAAATCCACGGGAGCATGTCACTAAATTCACTTCTCTCATTTTTCTTTTGGTAAAGGGTAAGCCACACACTGGTGATCACCAGGATTCCTTTTCACTGGGAACTCCATAAAAGGTCACATACTCAGCCAGGTGGCAGTTGGCAACTCCAGCAAATGTTTACATTCCAAACATACTCCAAAGACACCCCATGGAGCTTGAACAGTCTCTGAATGTGGAGAGAAAGAGAGAGAAAAAGAAGAGAGAGAGAGAGAGAGAGAGAGAGAGAGAGGAGAGAGAGAGAGAGAGAGAGATTTTAAAACTATGAATTGCTCTTTGGAATTTACTAAAGTGTCTTTTCATTCTTTTCTAAAGGAATTCTGTCTGAAAGAGCCATCTGGGGAGTGTGCAGCGCAGGTTTTCCTGTGGGCTGCAAATACTACTGCATGCTGACTGTACAAACCAATGGAGAGGTCACTTTCTGACACCTAAAGCCTAAATCACTGTCAGCATGGAGGAGACATATGTGTTGGGATGGATCCCATTTAATTAGTCTGTTGTATCTGAACTCCAGAGTACATGTGGCTGAAGCCAACTCCTAACAAATACAGCAGATTTTAGCATCTGGAAGGAAGGCCATCCAAAACAAATTATATGATCTACGTAGAATGTAGCTCTCTCTGGTGTGGTCATCTGATTCCTGAGCAGTGACCATACCCTGCTTATGTAGGATGAACTTTTAACCCAAGAAATGACAATTTTGCAAGCAACAGCTGCACAGCTCTTATGCCAGTGGAATTATAAAGCTTCAAATAGAATGATTTCTGTGTACACTGGTATTAGCACTTTAGAAATGGCTATTTTCTTTCAGTCCAAGAAAATAAAAAAGTTTAGAGCTCATCGTTATACGATAAACCATGACTTAGAAAAACAAATATGACCACTGTTTCTCCTGCTCTGAATCAACTGAATCACCATCTACTTTCTCTTACCTCTGAAAATTGCATTGTTGTGATACAAATCAATCTGTCCCTATCCTGACAAAGTGTGGGATTCCCTATGCCTGCCACTCTCTGGCATTTTCAGGTAGTTATTGCCTGAATCTACAGATTCAGTTGCAGCTCATGTCATTTTGTCATCAGTCTTAATTACCTAATGTAGTTGCTGCTGATCATGGCAATGTGTGGAATAAAGTGGACTGTGTAAACAGAGAAGAAATTAGAATAAGGCAATTTTCATAAAAGTCTCTTCACCTAAATGGGAGGTATCACAAAGTCTGTTAGAGAGAAAATTTCAGAGAATGAGGTATGTCATCTTTAAAGCCATCTGAATGATGGTATATGGTATAGATGAAGTGAGCATATTTAGAAAGAAACTCTATAACGCCCACATATACAGACATACAGATACAGACACACACAGACACACAGATACAGACACATATACAGACACACAGATACAGACACACACAGACACACACACATATACAGACATATAGATACAGACACACACACAGGCACACAGATACAGACACACACACACACACATACAGATATACAGATTCAGACACACACACACAGATACACAGACACACACACACAGACACACAGATACAGACACACACACAGACATACAGATACACACACACACACACCACCGGTGTGCTAGTGTTCTTTGGGAAGGACTGTGCTGTGTTTGGCAGTACATTTACTTCTCTAGGCAAGAATAGAAAAGTACCATCTGTCTTGTCACTGAGCAAAGTTCCACAAGTTCTTATCAAGGACTTGTCCCGAGCCTAGGCGTCCATGAAGCTTCTCTATCAGTAAGTGCAGACACTGTGTAGTCCACAGCAGGGATCAACGCATCTGCAACATCTGTCAGCTTTCAACAAGTTTAAGAGTGAATAAGACAAATTCTCTTGCCAATTCTCTATTCTTTGGTCGGTTGAAGGTTATTTGGTGATTATTAATATTTTATTTTCTTCTCATTTCCTTTCCCACCTCTTTTTTATCCTTTTCATCCTGTTTAATACAAAAACATTTCAAGGAAACCTAGGCCAAAAAAAAGGGGGCGGGGTGCATAGAGAAAGCTTTAGACTTAGGCAGGCAAAAGAAAGGAGCATTTTTTATTTCTTAGAAATTTCATGGTAGCTAAAACCCCTTTCATTATCTGAAAGTTATATATATTTTCACATTGATTAATCCTTCCATTCATACATTTCTATCATGGCATACATATATTTTCATTAGGAATTTTGCCAGTTATAAATGTACCTTATTTTTGTGGAACTAGTAAGACTCAAAAGTCTAGAGTTGAAATGCTCTGCTATATGCCGCTCAAGATTGTGTGTGTGTGTGTGTGTGTGTGTGTGTGTATGCATGTGTGTGAATATATATGAATTCATATACACATACATATATATGTGTGTATATATACATACATTCACATCAATATAGAGATAGCTATATAACTTTGAAAACTACAAAATAGATCAAGGCTTTATCATTGAAGGGGTTGATGTTTCTCTCATTGTTATAATTACTTTCAAAATCTAGTTAAACTACCATTTAGAAAAATACTCTACAGTAGAAATATTTTATACTGATTTTGTAATGTGGGAAGGGCTGTGTCTATGAGAAGACTAAGGTATTTCCTCATATAGAAACCAATTCAATTTGTTAATAAGCATGGAGTAAAAATGACAGAGAAACTGCTCTTTATTTGCTCAGGAAATTAATGCATGGTAAGTGCACAGCAAATGTGCTGTGGGTGTTAATTTTTGAAAAGTCCAGTTGTTTCTTAAACTCAAGTAGCTGTGCTATTTTTTCCTATGTATTCATCACACTCATGAGCTCTGAGATCACAAGAGTACAACATGTCTTTAAAGTTAAGGAAATTTGAACAATTCTCTTATGACTCATGTGAACCACAACCTCTGTGCCAGTTCAATTGCACTGCTGAGGAGTTTCATCTTCAATAGCAGTGACAGACAAGTTCCTCTTTGCTGACCTACTACCATCTGTGATCCTGTATTCCACCTACAATAGGTTGTAGGAGTTTCAGCAAATAGGTTTCACCCTGGTCAAGGTCACTACCCAGCCAATGGGAAGTGACTGGGTCACTGAAATATCCAAATTACTTCCAAATGGATGTGCTGACAGACATTGTTAATGAGCACTGTTTTGTCAGACTTATTGATGACCTTTGACAACATCTTTCTTTCAGACTGCCAAGACTAGTCTAATTTCTCTCTCTCCCTGACATTTAGATGGTATCTGATACTTAAATGCACATTTGAATGTAATCTGAACACAGTGTCTGAAGATGAAGTTGCAGAAGTGATAAAACTGATGGCATCATTACCCATCCATTAAATAAGAAAATGTTTTATTTGCTTATCTTAGCACAGGTCTGAGCCTGTATCCATGGTTAACTGTTACTGTGGACAGCTGTGAGGGGAAGACCATGAGTCTGTGGAGTTTTAAGTATAGCCAATGATGAGGGAAGAAGAAACAACTCCCTTTAATGTTCCCAAAGCTTTTCCAATTGTGCTTTGCCTCTGCTGGTAAGTGAAGCATAGCACACAGGAGACTACAGATCAAGGTTCCACATTTTCATTCTTAAATATCCACATATGCATATGCTGATCTTGGGCTATTGACAAAACTTCCAGGCTCATTACTCAAAAGATGTTGCTCATATTACTTTAGATCCCAGTCTTTCATATATCTAGAGATTTTATCCACTAAATTAGCCAGTTTCTAACACATTAGAGGTCTCTACCTTGTTAGCTCCAATGGCTCTGAACAAAATAAATAGTGTTTGTGATTCCCTAATACCTGACTTTTAATTATACTACACACACACACAACACACACACACACACACACAAATAAGGGACATGGACTTATGAAATGAAGTAGAAGAGAGAACATATAAGGACACTCTCTTTGGCAAGTAGTGTTTTGGAAACTGGATAGTCACATACAGAAAACTGATATTCCAGTCTTATTTTTTACCCTGTACAATACTTTATCATTCAAAGAACTAAATGAATTATATAAGACTAAAAACTTTGAAATTAATAATAGCAAAAGTAAGACGAATTATTTTAATAATTAAAAATCATCTGAGCTACAAAAGATACAATTATCAGTGTGAAGAGACAGTATACAAAATGGAAAATAATCTTAACAGATATTCCCAGAAATTGGGAATAACGATAATATGTAGAATATATAACTTATTCAAAGCATTAACTACAGTAAGTCTAAATCATCATTTTAGTAAATGGACAAATGAAAGAGTAGGTTAATTTCCAAAAGGCAGAGTGTAAATGATTAATAAATCCATTAAATGTTCACCTCTCTTAGCCAACAGGGAAAACCAAATCAAAACTGTACTCAGGCTGCATGGCTATCATCTAAAAAGCAAATAACAAATGCCAGCAAGGTATCATGAAAAAATTACCTATAAACACATTTGATGAGAATGTTGATTTGTTCAACCGCTAATGGAACCAATATAGAAATATCTCTAGTAATCTAAAATTAAAAGTACTTCTTTCATCACTTTAGGATTATACCTAAAAGAATCATGGTTTTACTACAGTGACATGGGCAAATCTATATTTACTGATATAGTAAGCACAGTAGTAAGCACAATAACCAAGAAATGGAAACAACTTTCGTCTCTACTGACATAGAATGTGTACATACACACAATGAAGTTTCGTTCTGTCATAAAGAATCAAGCTGGAGGCAAGTGAGTACATCATCCTGTTAAGCAGATTCAGAAAAACTAATACTGTGTTTCTCTCTACCTGGTGGGATCCATTTAAACTATTTAGGAAGAAGCAGAGGGCCCACTGAGTGTCGGTGTGAAGAGCTAGAGAGGCAATGAGGAGTCAATATGGCCAAAGTATATTATATAGTCATATGAAAACAGTGTAATGAGGACCCGTCATTTAGTAATGTGTATGTACATTTCACAAGGTATATGTAATGTGAGTATATGATGAGAACTAACACTTTACAAAGATGCTGCTTAGTGGAATGTGTGAGAATATTCTGGTAGGACCGTAAACCAAGCGCCGAAAACTTGATGGCCCAAAAATAGCAAGTCTGATATGAAATTTTGTTCCTTAATTTTAAAACTGGATTGTCATCTGCTTTTGGTTTGCTCGTGCATTCCCACGCGCAGGTGCCTGGCTGAGTTCTAGATAAACGCTGCTTGGTTCCAAACCTCTGCCTCTCGGCCACTCTACCGTCACTGCTCACTAGCTCAAAAGATGTGACAGGAAATGGATGTGGATTCTACGCTTAGCTTCACATCTTTTTAGTCCTCAAAAGAAGTTCCATTATTTCTGCCCTCTCTTTGGCTTGACTTCTCTTTATTCCTGAGTCATTTCTAATTGTCAGCTTTATCAGGATTGTGCTCTCGCTTTCCTCCAAACCAGATTTTAAAGGTTGCTTCACCACGGCATTATTATGTCAGGTCAAATTACTATGGAAGTGTAGATAATTCCTCAGAAGATCTATAATTTAATGAAATTTATTCGTAAAATGTGCTCAAAGACATTCGCTCCATCAGCTAGTCTATTTTTAATTAAAAAAATTATACATGTTGTGCAGACTTTTTTCTTTGAAAATAGTTTTAATAAAGAAAATATTTATACTTCTTTTCATCTGAAATGTAGAATTTAATTTTAAAAATCACTTATTATGAAGAAAAAATATTTTAAAAATGATCTACTGTCTGAAGAAAAAGCAGAAAGTGACAGACACATGAATAAATGAAATAGAAGCCTTGACAGACTTGATCCAGTGTGATAAAGCTAAGATGATGATGGGACCTCACCATTCTTTGTCCTTTGTAGGATTTTCTTTCATGTTTTTCTTTCTTGTAGGCTCATCCCTCTCTCTCTCTCTCTCTCTCTCTCTCTCTCTCTCTCTCTCTCTCAGATTATTGATTCATTTATTTATGTACTTTATGTATGTGGGTGTTTTGCCTTCAAGTACATTTTGACACACCAGAGGAGGGCATCAGATTCACATCAGATCCTGTGGGACTACAGTTACAGACGGTTGTGAGTCACTATGTGGATACTGGGAATTGAACTCAGGGCTTCTGGAAGAGCATCCAGTGCTCTTAATCAATGAGCCTTCCCTACAGTGGCCCCCTTTAAGGTTGTTTGTATTATTATTTATTATTTATTTATTTATATAATGTATGAGGACTATCTGCATATACATTTGAATACCAGAAGAGGGCATCAGATCCCTTTACAAATGGTCCTGAGCCACCATGTTGGTAATTGAAGTGAGGACCTCTGGAAGAGAAGCCAGTGTTCTTAACCACTTACCTCTCTCATTAGTAGCCACTCCTCTCCTTTTATTTTTTAAATGAAGAGTAGTAGTCTGTTCTCTAAGCTAGAAGACAAATTGCAGCATTCTCTTCTTATGTCCATGTTAAGTTATTCTATGCTACATGGTTTGGCCTTGGTCATGATAGAGTGATATTTACATCATAAAGACAAGCAAATGCTACCTTTGGAAGCTCTGTCTCTTCATTCATCCAATACAGCAAGGGAGCTGCTACTACTTCATAAATGTTCACAATCTTACCCAACTCAATTCAGATAATATGTTGGTGAAAGCAATTTGACTTGAAAATGAGCATACCAAAACAATATTCATTTACTGAGTGACTGCTAAGAAAATTAAGCAAAACTGACTGTTTTGGCCAAATCTTCATATATATATATAATTCCTTTGAGAAGTACATGGAAGAAAAAAGATTCCCTTCTTTCATAATTTCCCTCATTCTCTATCATCGATTATAAAAGTAAGAGCCTTGCCACTCAATGTTTGTCCTGGAGATCGTTGGCCTGAGCATCTCCAAGGATGATGTTACACGTGGAGATCCTTCTTCATAGCTTCAGACCTTTTGCATAAACCCTACCTTTCAACAAGGCTCAGAAGTGAGTGATTGTTATAGTCAACTTTCAGTAGCAATACAATTGATCTAGATGGAAGGAGAGGTAAGCAGGGAAAAAGATGGGGAAGAGGAAGGGGGCATCAGGTAATGTCAGACACATTATACTTCCAATCAGGTTCTGATGTGCTGCCTTCCCTGCAAAGAGAAGACACAAACTGGGACTACCTTGGCTCTTTAAATGGCTACTTTCACAAGACTTTCCCGAAAATATCTGTTACTGCGCATCTTCCTTTTGGCACCTAATTGAAATGAAGGGGATGCTGACAAGAGAATCCCTAACTACTGTTGAGGAATCTAGAGAAAGTTGCCAATTTGACTCCAAGGCTGAAGCTCTTCACTTCTTCCCCAAGCAGATGTGGATACATGAAAAGCAATAGTCTCCTGTAATTTTGACCCATTTCACACTAAAGCCACGTGTAGCTGAGCAAAACCAAAGGAGACTGACCAAAAAACATCTGGCCTAGTTATACAGAGTTACTGGACAGCTGCCAGTTCATGAACTGGAATTTCAGGAATTCAAGCTCTTTCTTAATATGATGCTGACAGCCTAGAAGAATAACTGTTTGGTCGTGTGTATTTTTCTGCTACATAACCATGTCTCTGGGTCACTTGAGTATATGGAAAAAAACACTACATGGAGACACTGAGAACCTGGCTTTATTGCAAAATTTGTGACCTTCTTCTATCCCTCAGCTTTATCATGTACAAAATGCTCGCCTTTGACAGCTCTAGGGACCACCTTGGTTTTCCCACCTGCCGTCACGCTTTTTACAGCAGACTATTCTGTTCTGTGAGAACACTACCAAACAAATTGTCTGGCCAGCGCTCAACATCTATAAAGTATTCTGCTATTGATTAAACTTAGCCTTTTCTTACTTAGCTAAAGCCTCAGTAATGTTGCAGATTTCACAATATCCATGTATAAATTATTATTTTGATTCTTGTGACAATTATGTTCTGATTTTAAAACTATTTTTTCCAAACTCTCAGTGGATATTCTAGCATCAAATGATGAAATCATTATACACAAAGGTGAACATGTACAGATAGAAAAAGTTAGAATCTCATTTATAGAAATCATATTGATGCTTCCTGTCTTAGTACAGGGATTAAACTATGTCAAAGTCTGAAAAAAACAGATACAATAGTTCTGCATAATGAAATCACCACCAATATTTAGAACATACTGCTCACTTTATTGTTAATTGTTTCTTAATATCTTAATACTCATTCCTTTGTGAAAGGCAATTATTACCAGTCACAGTAGTAGTTCTAGGTTAAGCATGAGATACATAAGATCTTGGGATAGACCGCAACTCCCAGCAACTAATAGCTTTCTTAATATGTTCTTACTTTTGAAGCTTATCTTAAAAAAAATAAATTCACGAACTGTAAATATGGCAAAATTAAAATGCATTTAAAATTATTGACCGAAAGCTAACCTTTGTGCTTTGGCAATATATGCACTAGAAGCATGACAAATTGTTGAAAAGGTTAAACCATTTGTTATTAATGTGATTTCTACTGATGTGGTTTCTGAATAATTTGGTCTTGAGGTCTGAAGATCTTCATAACACAAGAGAGCCCCTTTAGGAGAGGCTGGGTTAGATGAAAGCAGAATTTCATTCAGTCTGGAGTGATTGCTGATGTAAAAGCCAAGGAGACAGCAAACCTCAACATGCTGGAACCTGGGAAAGCAGTTACAGGTTTCACAGAGGTAGGGTATGAACCGAAGATCATGTGTCGTAGTGCTTTGGTGTCCATTTCAGCCAACTGGAATGTGCTAGAGCACCTGGGCATTCTGTTTTTATTTACCTGATGCACCGACACAAAGAGTTTCTGCCAGGTCAAAGGTAATAGTGCATGAGAATGTTTCAAACAAGATGTCACATCTAAAAGTGAATGCCGTGGCAACTTTATTAAACAAATGGATGATGATCACTCTTCCTCAGCCTCTTTGCCTCATTGACTCTTGTATCTCTAAACACATATCCCAGCCTGGACAACAATCAGTTAACCAATCACACACAGTAAACATTGCATCTCATCTTTAGCTTTCTACATGAGTCTCAGACTTCCAACATTGATCAACCTTTCTCAAGAATCTAGGGCAGATAACTTTACATTCTCTCTCTCTCTCTCTCTCTCTCTCTCTCTCTCTCTCTCTCTCTCTCTCTCTCAAAAATATATCACACATATAAACCTTGAATGTATCTTGAGATCAATGTGGATTACTTTTTGTGTGCATATGAGTATTCATGTTTCCCAAAACCCATAGAAAAGACCGTTTTCTTTCCACACCAACTGTACTGAATTCTAAACTAGTCTGTCTGTACGATCCTAGGTGTTCTCTGTTGTTAGAAACCTTTCTGATTACTGTGGTGAAGTTCTATTTTTTTGGGTTCTAGTTACTTGGGCAAATACAAGAAAGTCGACTTGGTTTTTCAATTTCTAGTTCAGCAGCTCCATTTTTATTAAATTTGGGTTTTTATTCCTACTTGCAAAATTCATGTAATTATGCCTATCAAAGAAATGTCACTATGGATTATAGATTAAAAAATACACCATGAAAACAGTACACTAAGGGAAAAACTTGATTTCAAACCATGTTTTCATGCTGTCTGTGCTATGTACGAAATACTTCTATAGTTTCATTGCCATCCTATATAATGTAGGAGGAGCTAAGGAGGGAGGAGTTAGGAGAGGAAGAGAAAAAAGGAAGAAGAGGAGCGAGAAAGAGCAGAGATGTAGGAGCGACGGAGGTAGATGATCACATGTCTGTAGCAGTCAAAGGTAGTTGGTATATCTAGGTTGGGTATTGGGTTACACTTCTGATTGTATGGTTATCTTGTTACTGATCATTGCTAAATATATAAGCTTTGATTAATCTATAAGAATTAGAATCTCATTCTCTTACTGGGCCTGCATGGATGGTGGAATGGTCTGGGCAGTGCCCTGCCTTGCGGAGATAGAGTGGAAGATTGGCAGAGCCATCTCTCACGCTGGCATCTAGTGGGTGGCAGGGCTGGTGTTTCTGGCGGCTGTTTCTAGCTGCTGCACATACGTGGCCTCTGGCCGAGAAACATGGCAACTGAGCTAGGCAGAGCCACTGCAGCTTAGATAGTCTGGCCTCTGGCTCAGGCCGTTTTAAATAATTACCACAACATATAATCTATGTTTTATTTTTGTCAACATTTGCTCTAGGAGAAAAGATATGGTGCAGTTTGCCATGAGGGCTCACACTAGGATTTTAATTACCTAATTAGTGTGTTTTGTAAGTGTTTGACTTATCATAAAGATATTTATATATATTTTCAAACCAATAGTTGTTTGTGTTCTGAAATTTAATTTATAAAATATCATCAATACTCCACTGATTAACTATTTTTGTCTACAAGGATTCACTGAGTGTAAACCTCAAGTACATACAATACATAAGCTTTAAGCTGTTAAAAAACTGTTCCATAGCTGGTACTGAATCAGATACCACTTTTATTCACTAATAGGTAAGAGAAAAATTACAGACTTTATGGAAGCAGGGTGACTGATATAACATAACATTGGGAAATTTATAAAAGAGAGCAGGAACTACAGACACAAGCACTATCAACAGAGCTCATGAGAGAAAAGAGAGAATTTCAGATGTAGAAGTTATGATAGAAAGAATTGATACATCAAAGAAAATGCCATATCTAAAATATTTCTAACACAAAACATCAGGAAATTTGGGACACTATTAAAAGACCAAACCTAAGAATAATAGGTATAGAAGAAGGAACTGATTCCCAGATCAAAGACCCAGAAAATATCTTCAAAAAAAAAAAAAAAACATACAAGAAAATTCCCTAATCTAAATAAATAGATGGTTATAAAAATAAAAAGACCTCACAGAACACCAAATAGATTGCAGCAAAAAAGAAAAACCTTTCACCACAGAATAAAACATTAACTGTAGAAAACAAAGAAAGAATATTAAAAACTCCAAGTGAAAAAGGCCAAGTAACATAAGAGTAGACCTTATGTTTCCACTAATTTAGCCTTTCAGAAGATACTGGAAGAAAAAGTACAACAGAGGGAAGGTAACTACACCCAAGAAAACACAAGAAATTAATAATTTTACAGGAAAAAAGAAAACAATCTCTCTGTCTTTGTGACTTTCTCTGCTCTTTGTCTCTTTCTGTCTGTCTCTCTGTCTCTCTGTCTCTGTCTCTCTCTCTGTCTCTGTCTCTGTCTCTGTCTCTTCTCTCTCTCTCTCTCTCTCTCTCTCTCTCTCTCTCTCTCACACACACACACACACACACACACACACACACACCCCGCACATACACACACATACACAGTAACAACACCAACATCAAAATAACAGGAGCTAACAATCATTAGTGGTTAATATCTCTCAATATCCATTCACCAATAAAAAGACAAGGGTGATATATTGGATTTATACACAGGATCCATCATTCTGCTGCAAACACGAAATGGACATCAGCAACAAAGATAGATAGTACCTCAGAGTAAAGGGATGTAAAAAGGTTTTCCAAGCAAACAGATCCAAGAAACAAGCGGGAATAGCCATTCTAATATCTAATAAAGTATACATTCAACCTGAAGTAATAAAAAGAGATAGTGGTGGGAAACATCAACATTTCACTCTAACCAATGGACCTATCATTGGAAAAAAAACTATAAAGAGAAATAATGTAACAGAAGTTATGACTCAAATGGATCTAACAGATATCCACAGAATATGTCACATAATCACAAAAGAATTTATTGCTTCTCAGTACTTTATAGAACCTTCTCCAAAACTGATCACATACTCAGTCACAAAACAAGCCTCAACAGATATAAAAAGATTAAAATAACCCCTTGCACATAACAGGTCACCATGGATCAATGCTAGACTTAACAACAGAAATAACAGAGAGCCTCCAAATCATGGAAACTGAGTAAGTCTCCACTCAATGACCACTGGGACAAAGAAGAAATAAAAAAAGATATCAAAAACTTTCTAAAATTCAACAAAAGTGAAGGTACAACATACCCAGACTTATGGGACACAGTAAAAGCATTGGTTAGAAGAAAGTTCATAGCACTAAGTACCTTCATAAAGGAATTGGAGAAATCTCATATTTGCAACTTAATAGCACACCTGAAACCTACAGGAAAAATAAAGAAGCCAACACATCCAAGATGAATACATGGTAAGACATAATCAAACTCGGAGCTAAAATCAATCAATTGAAAACAAAGATAACAATACAAAGAATCAATGAAACCAAGAGTTGGTTCTTTGAGAAAACCAACAAGAAAAAGACTTAGCCAAATTAACTAAAAGGCAGACAGACAGTCTCCAAATTAATAAAATCAGAAATGGAAAGGGAGACATCACAACAGACACTGAGGATATTTAAAAAAATCATTAGATCTTACTTCAAAAGACTGTATTCCACTGAACTGGAATATCTAAATGAAAGGGATCATTTTCTAGATATCACTTTAATAAAGTTAAATCAAGATCAGCTAAACTATTTAAATAATCCTATAACCTTTAAGGAAATAGAAGCCCTATTAAAAGTTTCTCCACCAAAAAAATCCCAAGGCCAGAGGGTTTTAGCACAGAATTCTACCAGACTTTCCATGAAAAGCTAATAGCCATACTCCTTAAAATACTCAAAACAAACAAAACATGCATCATCAACAAGTGGTGCTGGTCTAACTGGATATTTCCTGTAGAAGAATGTAAATAGATCCATATTTATCACACTACACAAAACTCAAGTCCAAGCGAATCACAAGGACACATGCTTCCACTCTGTTCATAGGGGCTTCTTTCAATAATAGCCACAAACCTCAGACAACCCAGTTGTTCCTCAACCAACAAATGGATAACTTATTTGGTTTATTTACACAATGAAATACTACTCAGCTATTAAAAACAAAGATATCATGAATATTGAAGGCAAATGAATGGAACTAGAAAACATCATGCTGAGTGAGGTAGCTGAGACTCAAAATGACATGAATTGTATGTTCTCACTTATAAGTGGATATTAGCCATAAAGTACAGAATACCCACCCCACACTCCACAGAGCTAAAGAAGCTAAACAAGAAGGAAGCTGCAAGGGAGGATGCTTGAATATCACTTAATGGTGGGGGAAAACAGTCCTCGTGGCAGGTGGAGGGAGGGAACTGTGTGGAAGACAGGATGGGGAGGGGAATAGGATGGGGTTCAAGATAGGCTGTAGAGAGAAACAGGAGAGACGGCCAGAGGGCCAAGTTAATAAATGGAAATTGGGAGCTTGCAGAGGTGGGCAGTGGGGGTCATCTCTAGGATGAGCCAGAGACATGGCACTGGGGAGGGTCACAGGAGTCTGTGAAAGTGATGTTGGCTGAGACTGCTAGCAGTAGGGATATGAAACCTCAAGTGTCCACTTCCTGTAGCCAGGCAGGATCCCTAGTGAAAGAATAAGGACATCAGCACACCCACAAACTTTCGACCCAAAATTTGTCCTGTCTAGTAGAAGTGCAGGGACAAAGATGGAGCAGAGACTGACTGAATAGTTAACTAATAACTCTCCTCACTTGAGACTCATCCCTTGGTCAAGCACCCAAACCCTCCCACGTTACTGTTATGCTTGCAGACAGTAGCCTCCCATAACTATCCTCTGAGAGGCTCCACACAGCTGACTCAGACACGTGTAGAGACCCACAGCCACATATTGGACAGAGCTTGGTGATTCTTGTGGAAGAGTTGAGAGCAGGATGAAATGCCCCCATTAGATTAGGATATCCACAGGAAAACCAACAGAGTCAACTAATGCAGACCCTTGAGGACACTCACTAACCAAAGAACATACATGGGCTGGACCTAGACCCCAGCACATATGTAGCAGATGTGCAGCTTAGTCTTTGTATCTCCACAACTGAAGTAGAGGCTGCCCCTAATACTGTTGCCTGCCTGTGGATCCCTTTCACCTAGCTGGCCTGCCTTATCTAGCCTCAGTGGCAGAGGATGCACTAGCCTTGCAGAGACTTGATGTGCCAGAATCAGGGGATACTGAGAGTGAGCCTTCACCCTCTCAGTGGAAAAGGGCAGAAGGGATGGAGGGAAGGACTATGTGAGGGGTGGGCTGGGTTTTGGGGGAAGCTAATGGGATGAAAGGGAATGAATGAATGAATGAATGAATGAATAAAGAGAATATTCTACCCATTGGTATGGTGTCTCATAATATCTCGAGAAGAAAACAGAAAATTATGTACAACATGAACTCCACATGGAAACTGTCACAGAATATGCTCCATGAATGGAAATTAGTAAGAAGAATGGATATCCTTATGCTGTTGTAACAGCAGCAGTAATAAGCTTTGCATCATGATGTTTAGATTTTTTTTCCTGGGTGAAGTCAGACTGATGCTCCAAAAGACCTTGGTAATTACAAGGACAAAGCCATCATGAGGCCTGAACTGTGTGAAATAAAATCCTAACCTGTTGGGGCTGAGAAGGGATCTTTGGTTCAGAGGAATGGTTTCTCTTCTAGAAAATTTGGATTTGATTGCCAGCACCCACAGGTTGGCTAACAACTATACATATGCAACCCCAGTTTCAAAAGATCCAGTACCTCTACCATACTCCTTGTGTGTACCTGTTACACATACATACATGCAAAAGAATCACCCATCCACATACAATAATAAGACAATTAGTTTTAAAAAGAAAATGCAATCGTTTATTGAAAGAGATTTAGAAACATATCTAAGCATGGAAGATGAAATAGAAATTTGAAGCAGAAATTGAAATTTATTCTTTAATATCTAATAAACTAAAAGTAGCCTATCCATAAATATAAGTACATAGATCCACCTATACATATGAGCCTATAAAGAAATCACTAGGATTGTCTGAGGTTCATGGGTCTCTGTTACAGCTTGTTTCCTATGGCCATTTTTCCCTTTCCATGAAACAGACTATTGGCATCACACCACACCTATTAACTGCCTCTTGCCTCAAAACAAATTACCTCAACAGTCTACATTCTATGTCCCAGTATCTGAGATGTGAATGGTTAGTAAAGAGGATTATGATTTATCCTCAAACTGAATACAAAGAAAAGTAAAAGATGTAGTTTGTTTGTCCTATTTCAAATTGGAGGAGTGAAATTTTGACAAGACCTGAGAAAAGAGAGAAATCATTTCATCCCATGATCATGTCATGTGCACGTGGAACGACATCCAAAGTAGCAAGTGTGGTGACATAATTTCATAACAATTTCATCAAATAGCCATTGTGCCTTGTATAAATCATTCAGTTTTGATCTCCTAAGCTATTTGTATGGTATTTTTACATGAATTACTCATTAGGAATAAAAGCATTTGAATAAAAGCACACCCTCATTTTATTCTTAGGGTTGAGAAGTAACCCTACCTAGAATAAACAGCTTTAATGTGTTTGTTATAATGTCATTCTTTAATAGTACTTTATGTAAGTAACACTCAAGCATGGCAACATAATAGCCCTGGGAAATACACAATTCTATTTAGAAAGTAGGATTTTATGAGGTGCATCGATAAATACATTAGAGTCACCAGAATGAAGACGACATTTGTTACGCTATGAAGCCTGCTCTTCTGCCTCCTTATGCCCATATACTAAAGATATTATCATTGGGGAACCATCAAGATAGGAATGTACGTAAGAGGTTATCTATGTGAACAACTCACTGATGGTAAAATTCACCAGTTGGCATTTAGACACACACACACACACACACACACACACACACACACACACACACACACACACATTTTGTAGTCTGTTTCATGGAAAGGAAAAATGGCCATAGGAAACAAGCTGTAACAGAGACCCATGAACCTCAGACAGTCCTAGTGATCTCTTTATAGTGTGTGTGTGTGTGTGTGTGTGTGTGTGTGTGTGTGTGGGGTGTTTATTTTCTTTTTCTTTGTTTTGGAGAGGAGTTTTGTTTCTTTTGTAGCATTTGGTGACTTGAATGAATGGTAGCTAAACTCTTACAAAAAATAATAAAATGTTTTCCACAATATCTTCTATGACTGTATTTTCATGTATAGACATCCACCAAAAATTCTAAATATCCAATTAAATAAGCACTCTGGTTTGCTTGGTCTTGTTAGTCTTGTCTAGACTTCTGCTTTTTAACAACCTTAAATGCACAGCAAAGCTGGTTGCCTCTCCTGGCTTTAGCTAGCCCCAAACATGTCAGAAACTGTTATTTGTTTTTTTTTTTGTTATAAGAAGCATAAAAGATCAGAGATATATCAAGGCTTCTTTTTAAGTACATTAAATTATTTTTTAAAGACTAACTTATAATTCCACATGTGAGAAAGACACTGAAGAACAATCAGACCATCGAAGTAAAGCCGAGTAATCTTGTTGGATGACCTGCTTCAGCAAGTCTTCTTACTACTCATGTTGGTATAGACAAATTCCCCAGGAGCAGCAGAACAAACTTGCAGCAGTCCTCTCACTTAGATGTGGTAGATGTGCTAACTTGTGGCTTCCCCCTCCCATGCTTATAAATGCCTTTCTTACTTGTGAAGGGATCACCTGATCCTTTGATCACAGATTTTCTTCCTGAAAATCTGATGTTGGATTTTACATAGAATACAAATATTTTTACTATTCTAGCAAATATGGCAATGCCATACCATTTTTTAAAACATGTGCATATATGATGTGTTCTGTCCATACACTTTCCAGGTGAGAGTTATGCAGAATACTGAGGTAGAGAGAAACGAAAAATCTTTCTCAAAATAAAATCAGGAGCCTGGAATTAAAACGTAGGTATAGTGGATTCCACTGGATACATTCCCAAACTACAACTGTTTCAAATTATAGACAGGATATATTATGAATAATTTACATATGCATAGATAAATATAAAATACTGACCAAAACTGCATTGATTTCCATATGCTAATATATTTTATGAATATGCATAGGTATAGATGGCACTAGATGGATTCAAGTTTGAACTTGAATGAAGGCTGCTGGTCAAAAAGTTAGAAATACAAATACTGTAATTGTTAAATTCTGGAGTATTTAATTGTTTGTATATATTTAATGGTTTGAATGTATTTAATGGTTTTTATAACACTGGATAGCTAAGTCTTTAAATGATAATAACAATTCAATAGTTTCTGTCACATAGACACATACCACCTTAAAAAGAAAAGTGAAAGACATTCTTGGGGGAATTCAATGTTTTATTTTTCCAGACAAATGATTTGTTTTTTTCAACATCTAATTAAGTTCTCTGTGGTAACTACATCTAGTTTGCTTTCTCTACACAGGGTGAGCATTCACTGTAAAGACAGCTTCATCATACTAAATCTATTCACGAACCTACATTTTGGGGAAAGTGCATTTCTAGGTAATTTTATATACAATACAAAAAAAAACATGTTAGATCATTAATTTTCCCAAGTAAACAAAATAAAACCAAGTAATCGCCCACATTCAATTATGTATTAATTATGTCTTTGAGGAATACATATGTTTTACTTGTGGCCAGGTTATACTGCACAGTAATCTCTAGATCTTTAAAGGAAAATAAATGAAGATTTAAAATTAATTATGGTAAAAAAAAAAAAACAAAACAAAACAGGAGGTATTAAATAGAACAAATATTAGCATAGAACTAAACATCATTGATTAGAAGTTTGAAGTTAAGCAGAGCAAGGGGAACTGTGTCTGGGAAGTCATTTTGCTTTAGCTTTGTTCATACAATAGATTAATTACACACACAGAATGGGGTTAGCATTGCATGTGAACACACTGTATTTTTAAATGTATAAGAAAAAGCTAAAGTGTGAACATTTTAAACATGCTAACCGCTTGTGTATGATAACACTATAGATTATTGTAGCACTGTACACATTTGGGTACATTCATGTTCTCTATATTAAGTCCTGTTTTCTACAACCGTGAGGTGCATTCTTAGAACAACTAGAATTGACCATCATTTAACTAACATTTTTTTTAAAAATTTTCTGATAATGAATGTATTCCCTTCATCTTTTTCCTTCTTTTCCTCCGTCCTGCCCTCCTTCTCTCCAGTCAGTCTGTTCTTTTTTCCTGCCTGTCTTCCTTCCTCGGTATCATTATTCCTTTCTGTCTGTTTGAGCCCAGGTCTTTGTGCATGCTAAACACATAGTCTTCTACCAACTTACCACCCTATCCATAATTTTACTTCCTGGAGTTTTTTCCACAGCATTATAAAAAGATGTAGATCCCCTTTAATTACCTTCTAGATGAACTGTTAATAAGAAGTGTGTTTCAATAGCATTTGGTAAAATTTCTCTTTTTATCTGAAAATATAAATGTATTAAAATGAAATTAAATAAAATGAAAGTTGTATAATTAAAAGATGTATAAGAAAATCTCCTTATACCATTTAAATTGGAGAAACTAATTTTAGTATTATACTTTTCTCATAAAACAATCCAAGTATATAATTAGATGATAGAACTAAAAGATTTTCAATGATGACACACGTCTGTGAACATCTGTATCAACATTTCTAGAGAAGGATTATCAAGTGGAAAAAATGTCTGGGTGAAAATGGATGCTCTTTAAAAGTCTGTTTTGTTTATAACATGTTGAGATTTTCTTTCTTGATGTAATAATAACTACTCCATCACAGATATGTTTACAAAATCATGATATCTTGCTTAAAAAAATCAGTGTGTGTGGAATTGATCCCTCAGATGTACAAATGACTCCTAGAATTTGATTCCTAACGTGGAAAACAAACTACATGTTACAAATTCCTTTAGATGGCAAATTGCATGCTTTAATCTTCCTTTTCCTTTTGGATAGCTCCACTCCGGATGGAAAAGTTGTATGCTTTAATAATATTGCATCCCTGTTTTCTTTAATTTTCCAGGTAGACTAGGGGAATAAACCAAAACAGTAAATCAATTAAATAATATAAGAGTTTATGTAAGTCTATAATAACTTAAATAACTTCCAAAAAAACAAAGTGCTTTTGTTTGGAAGATGATAACAGTAGAAATGTCAATGTCTCACTGATAGATCTCCCATCAAAGGCCTGGATGGTACAGGTTATTCATTTTGTCTTTCTGAAACAAGAGAACAAAGATTGATGGTAGATATCAGCAACCGACATATCTTACAACCTTAAACAAAGGAACAAGCAAGAGTATAAATCACTGGAAGCATATGAACTCATCACTTTCTCTTTATAGTCACTCTTGACTTTATGTAACATCTGGATGCTCTCTTCCCTGTAATTTGTGTAACCTAGAAGACGTTGGATGTCACACGCATTTATATGACATTTACTATGTGAAAATTGTGAACTGGAATTCGTTTTCATGTATAAAAACCAGTGACAATTAGAAAGCTAAACCCTAGAGCACAAAAGGAACAGCACAGGGTAATTTATGGCCCTCGCTCAACCGAGGGTGTAACAGTTCTGCTTCTGTTGTTGCACTGATGTTGAAGAAAATGACACATAAAGATATAAATAAAATCTGGGATAAGTTAAATATTTCTATGCACCATGAGGATCATGACATGTCTAGTGCTCGTCTGTATCATACAAGAAAATGCATGCTCATTTCAGTTCACGGAGAACACACTTTAGAGTGAGTCTCCAGCTTTTGTCAGGAATTTCTCATGGGTAAAGCACAAGATTTTACTTAGTAGATGACTAGTGAAGACAGAGCATTTGTTCCTGGAAACAAAACTCCATGGATGAATGTTTTATGACTCTGGAAGCTGATTCCTCCTGTTTCTGCTTTTCCTGCTATTGATGAGAGCCTTCAGCTTGCCATAGTCCCTCTCATCTTCTGTGGTTCTTCACCCAGCTGCTGCTGCTGCCGGGTGTCTTTGCAGTACTGATTGATGAGCTGCATTTCCGAGTGGCTGAATGCCCCAGGATGTCCTTTGGATGGAAGGGTAGAGCTCTCACAGAGCCAGCCATGTCCATGGGGACCACTTGTCTGTCACAACAGCCACCATTTCTGAATCTAAAACTTTGAAGTTAATCTTGGCTATGGTCTGTTTGAAGCTGTTCTCAGTGGCAATGCAGTGGTAGAGTCCTTGGTCAGAATCTTGAACAGAGCGAATCAGTAGTCCTTGGGAAGTGGCTATAATGCGCTCATTCAGTTTAACCTATGAAAGAAATATAGTGAATGTCCCAAATGGAAGACTATATTTTTAACATAACACAGTCAACATAAACAATACATGGTTGACTTTCACAGCTAGGCAACAGCATTGAGGATCTTCCTTATCAAAGTATACAGCGTTATGGTTAGATCCACTGCACATGTACTCTTTTCTCTGCAATGTATAATTTTGTTCTCTGGGCACTGAAATAAGACAGTGAAGTAAGACACAACGGAAATCTGAAGTGTGTTCCTGTGCTGACTAGTTTTATATCAACTTGACACAAGCTAGAGTTATCTGAAAAGAAGGAAGCTTAATTGAGAAGCTGCTTCCATAAGCTCCTGCAGTATGTCATTTCTTTAATGAATGATTGACAGGAGTGAGCCCTGCCCATTGTGGGTGACATCATCCTTGGGCTAGTGGTCCTGAGTTCTAAAAGAAAATCGTCTGAAGCAATCACAGAGCCTGCAGGGGTCTGTGTAAGGTCCTTTGCATGTATTAATGGTTATTTAGCTTGGGATTTTTAAGAGACTCCTAGCAGTAAGGAGTGCAGAACTATATTTTTATGTTAAAAATATAGTCTTCCATTTGGGACATTCACTATGTTTCTCTCATAGGTAAAACTCTTGGGATCCTTTTCCTTATCCAGCCTTTATATAGGAATGTGTGCCTAGTCATATTGCTTTTGTTATGCCCTGTTCCGTTGATATCCCTGACAGGCCTACCATTTTTGAAGGGAAATAGAGACTCAGTTAATCTCAGGGAGAAAGAAGGTGAGGGAGTAGCTAGGAGAAGTGATGGGAGGGGAGGCTATGGTTAGAATGTATTATTTGAGACAAGGATAATAAACAGAAAGAAGAGAAATACATCAAACTGATCTGTTCTCTTTTCATTATATTCCTCTTATGACATTAAAAATAAAATAATATGGACGGGTGGTGGTGGTGCACTGCCTTTAATCCCAGCTCTTGGGAGGCAGAGGCAGGTAGATTTCAGAGTTCGAGGCCAGCCTGGTCTACCGAGTGAGTTCCAGGACAGCCAGGGCTACACAGAGAAACCCTGTCTCATAAAACCAAAAAAATAAAATAAAAAAATAAAAAAATAAAAATAACAATACATAATCCCTGCTAAGGAAATGAAGAGAGAAGGAGGGAAGGGGTGGAGGGAGGGAGGGAGGGGGGACGGAGGAGGGGAGGAGGAAGGGACAGCAGGGAGGGGAGGGAAGGAAAGGAGGATGAGCAAGTCAGGGGCAAAAAGGTCAGTAAGCAGCACTCCTCCATGGTCTCTGCATCAGTTCCAGTCTCCAGGTTTCTGTCCTGTTTGATTTTGAGTCCTGACTTCCTTCAGTGATGAAACAGTGATATGCAAATGTAAGCTAAAAAAAATCCTTTCCTCCCCAAGTTGCTTTGGTCATGGTGTTTCATCACAGGAACAGTTACCCTAACTAAGACAATTCTCTTCAGAAAAATGCAGTTTCACTCTTTACAAACACGAAATTGGTAGGATGGTTTTTGTTTATTTATGTGTGTGTGTGTGTGTGTGTGTGTGTGTGTGTGTGTGTGTGTGTGTGTTTTGTTTTTTTTTGGGGAGATTCTTTGGTACCTGATTCATAGGAAATGTTTATATTAATGGAACTCTTACATGGTATCTAGTCCTAAAGTTAATTTTTTAGTTTTGCAAAATTACTCACTTGAAAAAGCACAAAGCAAAATTATGTGGTTCATTGTTTTATTTTCAATAAGTATTCTCAACACACAGACAGACAGACAGACAGACACACAGACATACACACACACACACACACACACAGAATTTTGACTATTTTCAATGGCTTGGTCCAATTATCACATACTATTGAGTGTCTAAAAATAAGTTGCAAGGACATTACCTTACAAGACTTCAAGAAAATTTATTTCTACAAGATAATAAAAAACATGTGGTAATGTTTAGTCACTATAATGCATAAAAGAGATCAATGGCTGGATATTGGCTACACACGTGAGATCAATTTGGTTTACAACTGTTGGTATTGTATTGTCAGTGAAGAGAATGAGAATCCATGTGGAGGGAAATTTGATGACATCCATATTCTGGATTATCTCTAACAAAAACAGAAATATCACCAAAATCGAGAGAGGTAATGCAATACAGGTAAATATTTTTACATTATGAAAGTTCTGTAAAAATACATTTCATTCTTAATAAAATCCAAATCAAAGATCGTATTTAGGTTTAAAACGTGTAATCTTGAGTGAATTACTATGTTTCATGTACCTACAGGTGCCAGCCTGCAGAGATCAGAGTGATTTGGATTCCCAGAAACTGGAATTACAGAAGTTTATGAGCTTCCTGATGTGGGTGCAGGGAACCAAAACCGGGTTCTCTCCAAAATCCCCCAAACAAAATTAAAGTAATTCAGAGGACATCGGGAGGTCTAAAGCCCATCCACCCAATCCTTTCTTCCACAGAGTTCAATCTTCATATATGTAAATGGTCATCAGCCTATGATTTAATGTTTCAGCCTGAGGGAATTCAAAGTTGCAAAAGACCATGTAACATATTTGAACAGGCAAGTGTGGGAGTTGGATGTGTTTTTTCCAGTGGAGCCGGAGGTCCCAGTCACTTTAAGAGGGTCTGCCTTCTACACCTCTTAGTGGTGTGCACTTGCCTTAATTAACAATACACAGGAATAAAATCACCTACGTTAGAACCCACACAAATGTAGGGGTTGCCCAATTTTCACTTGGCTCCATCAAAATTGATAGTGTATTAGCAACAGGCAATCTTAGAATTAGCATCTATGTACATGTAATTTTTTTCATCTCACTTATCACGACAGTATGATATCGATATTATGGAGTTCAGTGTTTACAATACGTTGGTCTCTGCCAATTTGCAATGTTATCCTTTTCAAACATTTCTTTATAATAAATGAAAATTTAGAGTAGGAATGTGTTTATTTGCAGCTGTAGGGGACTTTTTCCACACTAATAAATAAATCCCATGGTCTCATACACAATGATCGCATAAATTACCTGAGTGACATATAAGGGTCACGAATGCTAATGCAGTGGAAACATGACCACACAGCAGAAAAATGCCCCTTGCTGCAACGGGTTAAAGTTCAACGCAGTTTCTTACTGAGGAAAACGGAACAGTTTTAAAGGTCCTTTTATCTTGTGAGTCACACAAAGGTGCTGCTGTATGCAGTCTTAGCTTCTGGATTTGAACACATCTTGTATCTCTCACAAGTGCTTCTTTCCTGACTCCATCTTAACACTTGTGCTCTTGTTACAAACACTAGGCTTTAGCGGTGGCTGGCAGAGGGTATTTCTAATTAATCCTTCAACTCTAAGGACAAAGGATTTTAAAGGAGATGACACTTGACATGCCATTGACATAAAAGGATGTTTCTATGTCTCTCCATCCCGTTTCATCGGCGCCTCCCTGAGGAATGGTGATTTAGTACTCCTACAGCAGTGATGGATGAATGGGAGGGTGGGGGCCAGGCACTCACCTCCTTCCTCCTGTCTTTGTCTTTCTGCAGCAACCACTTGATAGATGCCTGTGGAGACTTGGGAGCACACTCAAGGAAAGTGCTGTTATTTCTTACTCCGTACTGAACAATTTCAGCTGCATTTCGGTATGCTGAAAAGCAAAAATCACAGCAGTGAAAAAGAGAACTGATTTCAGAGATGACTCTTCCATCTGAACATTTCTCTCTCTAAGACTGTGCTGAGGATGGCTGTCACCAAAAGACAGTAGGCACAATGTAATGAGAAAATGTTTCCATAGGCTCTAACAGTTTTGTTTAAATGTAAAGTAAAGCAGACCCTACAAAATTACCTAAGGTTGTATTGGTACACATTTATTGCTCTGCCCTAAGGATTCTAATGTACCTTTAATTATCTAATTATTACATGATTATCTAATTATTATAATACCCTTTTTAGTTAGATTTTCTCAGTTGTCAAAGTTGCCTATGAGTCATGAAGAAATATACTATAATATGTACAATATCTGCACATATATGTGTTCTAATGAAGAAACACACTGTGAATGCAGTGTGAAGTGCCAGGCAAAATGGGAGCGTGGTTTGTGCCACCCATGAAACCATACTCAGTGTGGAATAGAAGAAGCTCAAGCAGAAAGCCTACCATGTTCACAGTGTGATGCAATAATTGAGTAGCCAGAGTTTGGAGTAAAGGGAACTTGGGATAAGTCCCTACGTGTCCACACTACTGGCTGTGTAATGTGAGACACGTTACTTGAACCATCTCTGTGCTCATTTTTTTCATTTCAAAATTATAAACGATAACATTTTAAAACTTTAATAAAAGCTTGACAACAAATAAAGCACTTAGCGAAATGAGACAGATGTTAAACGAGTAACAGAATGCTTTATTTATAAATCAGGGAGAGAAATTGATTTTTGTGTAAGTTTTAAACGATGAATGAGATTATCACAAGTAAGCACTTGAGCCAAAGCCCAAAGTCAGCACAGATATTTGACTGTGTGTCAAGTGTCACTATTCTCATCATGGTCAAAAGGGACATTAAACAGGAACCAGCGTAATGCTTTATAAAAATGCTCCATGCATAGCAAATGCAGAACAGATGCATTCTCCTGAATTAGATTTATAAAACAGTGAAATAAAAATCTACCTCGGAGTGATATCTTGCAGTTACCATAGTAAGGAATAGGAATGGCATTCTTTACTATACATGAAGGGCCAGGCTCAAATATGCAGTAACTGTGGATCGTCCTGTCTAGCTCAGGACTGCTGCCTCCTACACCTAACAGCTAGGGCTGCTGACCTGACTGACACCCTTCATTTCAGCTACTGTTTTTGCTTTAATTTTATCAAGTTTATTATATGAACATTTCAATATAGTTTTACCTATAATAACCACATGCCTGCAGCACCAGGCAACCAGGAGTAAGAGCTGCGTGAGGAGGAGGGAAGCAATCAAGGAATTGATTAACAAAATGGCCTCTCTTTGTCAAGAGGAAGAAGGTATTGTGTTAACTGCCAAACAGGATTCAGGGCCTGCGACTGAATCCTAGTCTGGATCTCTGACGGTTTATTCTCTGCATCTATAGAATTGGGAACAGTATATGTCTCTAGAAAGGGATAAGTAAATAAACTAAATATGCTATGAACATATAATCAATTCTATAAATAGGAAAAAATTCACATGCATGTTCAGGAGGTTGAAAACATGAAAAAAGCAACACAAAACACTGCAGATGCTGTGTGAGTCCACTGTACAAAGGATCTAGAATATTCAGACTCTTAGGAAGGTAGGATGGCTGTTGGCAGGCACTAGAGAATAGGGAATGATTAGTGAATTGTCCGTAAATTCTGTGTTTAAGTTTGGGAAGACAGTAAGCATCACACAGCGCCTGGCAGATTGTCATGCAGTGTGAATGTTCTAAACAGTACAGAGGTCTTTGGTTCAAAATAACTAAAGTTTTAAATGTTTTCTTAAGTCTATTTTCTTCAATAAAATAGTGTCTATTGTGTTGTTAGTCAGTTTCAAAGGTAAAACTTTTGCTTCAGAAAGAAATAAGTAGCTAAGAAAATCTGTCTTTGCCATCTGTATGAGAGACTTTCCCGTTCACACAGGGTGGCCGCTTGCTCCAGAATACTTGTGTTTTGTGATTCAGTATTCACAGGAAGAACATTTAAATTTAATTACGATTAACAAATAATTTACCAAATTAGGATGGCACATTCGTAAGTGAATGACTTGGGTGAAGATCCCTAACTAAATGAAGGGCAGAATGTTGCTTCTGTGCACCCCCACTAACCCTCCCTCTCCTCTCAGACCTTTCAGATTGAACCCTCGGCATTGTGTCAATGGATTTCCGTGTCTCACATCCTGTCTTCGGCTTCTCCTGTAAATGAAGAAAAATATTTAAAAGATTGGACATTAATGACAACTATGCCACATTAGAAATATCTCGGTTTAGATGTGGCAGCCTCTTAATTGCCTAAGATTTAAAGAGCAGATAGGAGAGTCTCATTTTTTTCAGGTATCTGACCATGTGTGGTGCCTGAGTGATAGGTGGGTGGGGGCCATTTTTCTTTGACATCTAGTGAGTCCCTCTCCTTAAATCATCTGTGAGCACACAGCCACAAAATCCCAAGTTGATGCTAGATCGTCTAAATAAATATATCAAATTTTATTTCACAGACAGTAATACAAAATGCACTAATATGAAAACACCTAAACAACAAATAACATTTTTCTTCTTATAGAAGCATTCCTTGAATAGACATGCTTTTGTTTAAAAGTCAGTAGTCTATAGACGTTTTAAACTCTTTCGAAACATAAACATGTTTCTGTTGAAACATAGGCATGCCAAATACAGAAAAATACCTTTTACTTAAAAGATTTTCAGGTTTCCAAAAATGGGTATGTGTGTTCAATGAATTCTAGAATGTTTATATACATAGTTTTATATTTTCTATATTTTCTCATACCAATGTACATATACATATATATCAAGTATAATAGCATATTTAAGGATATATGAACATATACAAAAACCTTTAGACAATTGGATATAGATATGATGCCTTACCCTGTTAACAAAAATATTCTTGTGCTAAAGATATTAACATTTATTTAATATTATCATTAAATGTATATGCTATAATAGTTTCTCTGTTCCCCCAAATTAAAAGATTTTTAAGGTTTACTCTGCTCCAAATCAAATAGATTCTTTGGTAAGAACATATTAATGGAAAAAATTTTAAAATCTGAGCTGAAACCATTGGCAATGAAAGATTAGTTTTATAAGTTGTATGGTATTTGCTCATTATGGATTTCACGTGTGCATCTCAGGTTCAGGAGGTCTGTTAATCTCAACTTCATAATGGACAGGAGAGCAGCTGGATTCATACAGCCAACACTGAATGTCATATTGACCCTTACATTAAATGTTGGGAACGCATAGCCAAATGGTTTATGAATGAGAATAGTATTTAATTTGATTAAGTGTTAAACCCAATATCTTTGCCTCATGATAACATATTGAGCAAAATTCACAGAAATAAAAATGCATACAGTAATAATTAAGCATACAAAGCAACATTAATCTCAAGGTCACCCATAATTTAAAAATCTCCATGCAAAATTATCAAAAAGGGTAGGTACATATATGTTTATAGAAATATTGATTTATAATTGTACCATTCAATTATATATCTCTCTAGCCCACAGAATAGTGGACATGCCAGTCACTCTTACGTGAGGAAATACAATCAGCATCTTATTCCCGACTAGCTCAAGGGCCAGTTTTCTTGCCGTGTATTTGTATTATTTACTCTTGTATATCCTGGGAACATGTACTAAAACAACACTTCATGAGTGTTCTTACAGCTGACCTGGTCACTTTTCGTTTCTAGACATTAAATATCTTTTACAATGTGTAAATTTATTGCTCTGTAGTCAACACCATGGAGTGTTACTAGCTCACAGTGTACAACCTCTCAAGCTAGGCAAAGAGAACTTGCCACATCAACTTCCAGACATTCAAATGGAAAACCTTCTTATAACCCCTTTCAAATGATGAGATCAGCGAGAGCCTTTGGGATGTGTCAGTTCCCTTGAAAACATTCCTGGCGTGTAACAGAGCCATGCTGGTAGGGAGCGTGATATTCGATTACATGTAGGATTTGGGATTTGGCTCAGTTTGCTGAGGTTTCATCATTAGTCTCAATTCTATTGGATAAACAATGAAATCATTTTCTACTTTCACAGAAAAGATGTTTATAAAGATTGAACTGATTACCCTATCTTACATTTACTAGCTGCCTGAATTCAGGATAATACACACAGATATGGAGAAAAATGTGTATATTGTTTACTATATACCTAGGTATTTCAAATTAATCATTTAGACAGTATTTAATGCTTTGTAAATGCACGGATTTTGTGTTCTGGCTGTGACTGTACGTCTCTGCTTGTATATAAGACATAAATTTTTCATTAGTTACAATAAATTCATCTATGTAGTATTTGTGACAGACAGCTAATTCCAGGAGGATAAAGACAGATAACACCAATAAAAAAGAAAGCGAATACTGAAAATATTAAAAAATAGTCTTTCCCACAAATACTGTTTAATTTGTATAAGCAAAAATAGGGAGACTGAATCAATTCATTCTGCAAATAGACTTTACATTCCCCAAGCATGTTTGAGTTGAAAATATTTTGGAATATTTAAAGAATATAGATATTTTTAGTGAAAGGTCTACTATACTAGCCAAAAAGAAATATGGGTAAGCTATGAATATAGGTAAGCTCATCCTCTCTCTCTCTCTCTCTCTCTCTCTCTCTCTGTGTGTGTGTGTGTGTGTGTGTGTGTGTGTGTGTATGTGTCCTTTGCATTTTATATGTCTTTGTGGTAGAATTTAAGATACTCAAAACAGTTATTTAAATAGCTGATGCTTTATTTTCCAGCCCAACATGTATGTTTTAATACTAGACACAATGGGAAGAGCAATCAATGTAAGACAGTTTCTATACTTTGTATATAAAGAGCCATGCTTAAATTTATATAGTTTGTGGCAGTCGAATAGCAAAATAAAACAATGCTATGGTATGAATCTTAGAAAATATGACTGGATTTGGAATAGGTGAGGCAGCATGTGAACATATGGTAAGACATCTAGAATGTAGAACAAATCTCTAATATGTATTGATACTCCTCACATGGAATAAAGTTTTACTTGAGATACATTGCTTGTGTGAAAATTAAAGATTCCTATCAGCCTAGGACAAAGTCTTTTCAAGGAAGGGGCTATCTACTCTCTCACATTGCAAGCACATATATTTGCATATAGACTGTTGCTTATAACCAATTTATAATTCCCACTTCACTTTGCTCTTTAGAAAGTATCATGTGTGAGCTTTGTCCAACATTAAATCTGGCTAAAAGGTCAGGGACTCTAACCCTGGTGTTAGAGACACTGTACTTAGCTCTACAGATTTTACAAGGTAGAATGTATCTTCTGGCAGAAAGCTGTGGGAATACTGCATTTATTATAACTACAAGACAAATATTGTTGAAAAAATCTACTGGTAGCTACAAAAATCAAATTCATTTGAGAGTACGTTTGAAATTTGAGTCCCTGACATGCCTTGTCTAGGTTCTCATATCTTTGGCCAGTGCAAATAAAATCAATTGCTTGGGAAGGCCTCCTGGCCAACTCCTATGAAAAATACGGGAGAACACTGAGTATTTGAGAAGAAAGCAAGACCTCTGGGTTCAAGACAGTCTTCCTCAACCTCATTCTTGTGAAAAAGAGGGATCCAGTCCACGCCACTCCTCTCTACTCCAGATTCACACTTCTTTCTCTACTCGACAGCCTTGGTAGCATGTCTCATAGACCTACGTGGTTTAATGTCTTCTTTCTCCCTTCTACCCTCTCCTTTCACAGGGTTAACTCTCAGACAATATGCATTTCCTACTTCTCTGCTTTTCAGAATCTGGGGATTTTTTACTTCTCTAGTTTTCTAATCTCCCAAGTCGAGTACTTCAACAAAGTGACTATGTGAGGGTACACACTCAGAGCATTCTTTTGCTACCTCTGCCACTGCCATCCCCATGAAAACCACTCCTGTGACCTAGATTATAACCTCGTTCTGGATCCTTTGCCCTCCTGCTCTGTTCCAACTGCTTCCAAGGCCATTGCTCCAAGGAAAGCAACACCCAGCTAGTGCTGAGACCCTAGAGTCAGATGGTGTCAGTATATTCCCCTAAATCCAAAAGTCGTCTTTGTTTCCATTCTAAACAACAAGACTGAGTTATGATAAATTACTAATACAGCCCTTATTACCTGACATTGCAAACTTCTTTCTTTTTAGATTTTCTTCTTCTTTCGTAACCTACCGAGTCCCATCATGATCCTTGGTGTTTTCTCTCGAATGTTCGCTAGCACACCTTTAGAGTGCTATTCTTCCAGAGGATGACTTGGTACTGCCCTTGTCACATAATTGTTCTGGTTTCACTTTTCTGTGTCAACCCTCTCTGACCATCCTCTTGACCTTTCAGAAGGTGTTTCCCACGTAATATAACCCTCATTTCACTTTCCCATCCAGAGACCTTGTGATTATTTGATGTACTGACAGCCTTCTCTATCTGGGGTCTATCTTCTCTCTTGTGACCATTTTATATCCAAACACAGATTTTTTATTTTTGTTGCCATTTTTTCATATTTTGTAGATATTTTTCTACAACAGTGTCTGAGAAGGATTTGTTTCAAGATAAATATTTGGTGAATTAACAGACAAAAAGGGACAAGATGCCCTTGATATGAAAATACAATAGTATGGGTCTCATATAGCTTAGAAGTCATCTATCATGGTCTCCAAAGTTGTTTGTTTGCGTGTGTGTGTGTGTGTGTGTGTGTGTGTGTGTGTATGTGCATTTATTTAGTTATAGTTTATTTGTTTTCTTTTAGGGCATGGCTTTATTTTGTATTCTTGGTTTTGGATGGTTTTATTGTTGTATTGAGTTTTTATTTTTGGAGAAAAAAACTTAAAATTGGATGGGTGGAATGGAAGATCTGAGAGGACTTGGGAGGTGAGAAGATAGGATCAAAATATATTTAAAACTACAAATGGTTTTATATAACAAAGAGTTAAAAGTCTGCAATGTGTCCCTGGACAGTTCAATGGTTCGTTTGACTGCTGTCATCCACTTCTTCTACTGCCCTAACTTTTAACAGGGTTGATGCCCTCACTTATAATAACGTGTATCACAAAAATTATTGCAAATATTTAGGATCTCAACTATGTCTGAGTTCTGTATGTTCATTGCTATCTGATCAGAGTTTTCACTGGAAATACCTTCCAACTTGATTTTAATTTTTCTGGGACTTGGGTACCCTCATTTAGAATGTGTATACAATCCAGCAATTATGCAATGACTGCTCAGATAGGAAAAAGCATGTCCAGCTAGGTTTGGAAAACAAACCAAGTGGGTAGTAGCTTTGCTAGAACGATGTTCTTGTAGCTAGAATAGCATATGTAGCTCTATTTGAAACACTAACTTCTTAAATTAATCAGCATAATTTAATAATTATACAAAGTTCAAAAACTTTGTTGTAGGATAATATAGGTCGTACTAGCAGTGTGAGGTTTAAGGATACAGTGACATACAGAGGACAAAATAGAGCCACACATTAGGTAGTGTGAAGATGGAGCTTAAAAGGCCACCTCCTATATTTGATGGGTCCTAGAGCTCTTCCATGAAGAAGGGAACCTCAAATTATAAAGTAGGTAATTTCTTTCCCTGAAAGGCTGGATGCAATGGCAAACATGCCTTTCAAAATGAAACTGGCCATAGAACCTATCCATGTCTGCCCTGCCCTGTGGAGTACACCTGGATTTTCACGTGCATGTTTGGCACTCACCGCTTCCCAGTGGGTAGAACCTGGAGCAAGAATGGCCGTCCCAGGCACAGTATGGATCCCGTGCCAGGCAGCAGTCTGCACAGGCTGTGCCGTAGATATGGCAGCGATGCAGAGAGACTTGGGAAACCCCCTCATTGGAGCTCACGTACAACTGTTGCTATAAGAAGAATCAAGGTGATTTATTTCAGAAGTAAAATTTAAAAGACTTTCAGCAGGAACACATTATAATATACAGCCACAAACTCATGGATTCTTTTAGAAACAGACTCAAAGCAAGAAGCAAAGAAGATACGGCCAAAGTAAATAGCATTTTCCTCCATTAATATGCCTATAACATTACCACTTTCTGTTTAAAAAAATACCTCGAAGTGTACCAAGTAGAATGGTAATCTGTTTTAAACATTGGGGTCCATTGTTCTCTAAGATTTGACCTATTTATTGCAGATTTGAATTACAATGTTTTCTTTTTCCTTTGACTGCTGTCTCTCTGCAAGTGACAAGGAAGCTTTTACAATCTTCAACTCCAGCAGCACAAGTCAATTTTGAAATAGAAGGCATTTTTGTTCAGAAGAATAAATATTCTAGATAATTATTCATTTTTAAAATGAAAACATGTTGCATATGTGTCTTTGAAAATAACACACAGCTTATTAGAACTATTTTTAGATTATTTAGAAGATGTGTTTATTTGTTATGTGTGGGTATTTGTGCATGTATGTGACACACACATACATCAGTGTGTGTGCCTGTGTTCTTGTGTAGAGATCAGAGCAGGATAGTGGGTATCCTTCTCTATCATACTATGCCATAATCCTTTGAGTAAGTTACTTGGAGATTTGGTAGAAATCGATGGATTACCAGCCATGCTCCTCTCCCTTTGTGGTACAGTAGTGCTCATAGTCACCTCTTGCTATTTAATAAGGCCATCTGACCAGCCCTAATATAAAGGTTTGCACTTAAACATGATTCAAAATTTCTTCTTTGTCTACCAATATTTATTACCCTAATAGATTAAGAAATAGTTTACCCACTTAATTTGTAAGACATGGAGAAATTTTTAAAATCATATCTTACTAATTATTTGAGAATTTTATATATTGTATGAGCTCATGTGTATTCTTCTAAGAGATGAGTGTCCCAGGAATAATAAAATGCTCAGAAGTGAACGGACAATGGATATGATTTTCCAAAAGAGCAAACTATCAATCTGTGAGCTTCAGTTCCAATCACAGGAATCGTATCTCAGCTTATTGTGTCTAATAAAACCATAATTTGAGTACTAGGTAAGGTAACATATTCATAACTAAACATTCTCTTCACAAATTGTAGTCTTGACACCTCAAAAAGTAATATAGTATTTAGCAAAGCCAAAGATGTTCAGAAAATGGAGTCATTACCCTAGATGTGACATTCACTGCTTCACTGAGACATTGTTAAACCATCTGCAGTATAAAATGTTGAAAAGCAACGTAACAAATGACCCATAATGACGTTGAGACATACACTTTATATATGACTACGATGCCACACAAATGACTGTGAAGACTTTGAATCTTGCTTCTATATTGTCTCTTTCCATTAAGCCATCATAAACAAAAGGCTTCCCTGCTGGCTTCAAAGACAATTCTGACTTGAGATCTGCTCCATAGGACATTAGCAAAATGACAAATGACTTCTTGTTACTTGGGAAAATGTTTGTTATGCACCATGCAAACATTTTTACAGATGAGATCTTTAACTCCATTATGTCATATTTATTTATTCTCATAAAACTCAGTCAAGTGAAAAGATCAGAAGTCCAACCATGAGTACCACATCATGTCTAATATGTTGGATAAGCCAGAGTGCTGCAATTAGAAAGTCAGTTGTTCAAACATCTAACATCTTTATTCTCTGTTCCAAGAAAAATAGAACCCAAAGTTCTTAGAAACAGCACTAGTTAATGCCACTTTATTC
Source organism: Mastomys natalensis (assembly GCA_021653895.1). Classification (NCBI taxonomy): domain Eukaryota; kingdom Metazoa; phylum Chordata; class Mammalia; order Rodentia; family Muridae; genus Mastomys; species Mastomys natalensis. The sequence goes on along the minus strand of JAJTUV010001474.1, from coordinate 269,027 downwards.
TAGGACATTTACATACATCATTTGTGAGAAAGGCACTGCTTTCTAGATATAGCAACTGAGGTCAGGGAAGTTAAGCAACTTCCCTGTAATATCTAGTCAACTTGAGCTTAAATACATGTAATGATGACTCCCTCTGACTGTAGGGAGGTAGCTCTTGAGGCTTGGGAATTGCAACAGGGTGCATCACAGACATGAAAAATTAGAATTACCATCTGCTGTTCATGGTGATTGAATATTTGCATGTTTAAGAAACTTAGAATAACTTAATTCTTGATAAGAAACATCACTTAGTACTTTCCAAATCCATATCCCTTAGAGAGGGTACAGTAAGGGTTTTGTAGACAAATATAAACCGTAGGAAATAACATTTCATGATTATATTAAAGATATGACATTGGCAGGAAATCAGAAGTTGGTGGAGTTTTCATTCTAGCCTCTGGAGATGTCTTGACATTGTAGTAGCCCAAATATTATGCTCACTCCTTTTAGAATATTGATTTCTATTATAGGGGAAACACCATCATAGTTGAGAATATAGCATATATGAAAAGCTGGAATGCCTTTTGTATATATGGTCTGCTCTCATTAGCTTGGATGAAAAACAAGCATTCAATTTTCTCTAACAGACAGTGATGTCTATGTCAAATTAAAGACAATTCTGGATGATTATTTCTCAATAACAATAGTCTTTTAGAAGTTAAAAAACATACTTTCCTGATTGTAATATTTTATTATGCATAGAACATGAAATAAAACATTTCTTACCTTTTTGGATGAGATTTTCATTGTCGTTATGGGAACATGATTCTAAAAGATTAGAAAATGTACATTACTTGCTCATTTGATCTTTAGAAGCAGTTTTGCATGTAAAATTTCATTTGTATAAAAATTCAAAAGTCATATTTTTTTTTCAGTGCATTATACTCTCTGTAACGTGTACTTTTTTTGGGACTACAGATAGACTTGTATAATGTGTTTAAACTTGAAAGAAGTATAATTATCACACAGTAATTACAGTGATCATTAAAATGAAAATGGACAAATGAGATCATTGAAAGAAGTATTTCAAACATTGACTTGAGCATTAGATCTATGTGCAGGAGGAGGCTGTGCTAGGAAAAACTCTGCAGGTGACGTTATTGTTATTATTCACCTCTTAAGAGTTGTTTAGCAAAGAAGTGGCATGCTAAACCCTGCTATAGAGTTCTCATTGGTAAAACAATGACTTATAAGGGTCTTTTTGTGAACGGAATCACTGCAATGTTAATTCTTTTGAAAGCCATTTGATAACTTTACTTCCTAAATATTACGTATTAATTTTAAACCTAAAGTTAAATTTCTGATATACTGATGACCATCCATGACTAATTCAGGAAGGGTGAAGCTCCCAAATCCAATGATTCCCACCGTTCTACTTCCTTCAGGTTGCATATATTTGTGTTTTTTATTATTTATTTAATTATTTAAGTCACATCGTAATTTACTTATTCACACAGGGGTTATAAACACAAAAAGGGGTTGCATATACTTGTAAACATTTAAAATGGAAAATGGTATTGCTAACTCTCAGTTGCCATGATTTGTGTTATTCTTCATTAACATACTCACATACACATGTGCAACAGATTTACCATCACTGAATCAACGGCTAAACTTGCATCTCACTTCAGTTTCAGGTTAAAGAAACTAGACACTTTCAGAAACATGAATATAGTATTAAAAAGGGGGTTCTTGTTCTGTGATGTGTAATAACTGCTCCTATTCTTTTTAAAAGCTACACTAACATTTCTGCAGTATGTCCATATGACAGTTAACTAAGCATATTTTCTATTTAACTCTATTTTATCTTTACATGATAATACATCAGGCACACCTAATGTTTTTTTACCTCACCACAAAAATGTGACATAAACACATACCAAAGACAATTACTACATTTGCCAATAGTGGCTTTTGACTGCTGTATCAACCACCACACAGACATCAGTAAGGAAGCTCAAACACCTTTTCAAATGATGTCTCACACATGAATTGTGAGTGACGGCATTTCCACTGGGAGTTTCTTTTTCTTGATAATAACAACCGAACAAGTCATGTAACAGTCCAAACATAAGTTTCACTTGATCAGAATAATACACATGTTTTTACAGCTTTTCCATAATATATATGTTTAGACTTGTGTCAAACTCACTTCATTAAACATTTCCAGATAACCAAAACAGGTATTTCAGTATTAAAAATGAAGTGTTTGCACTATACAACTTTTTGTTATCTTCTGGAAACATCAACTTGTTCCTAGTTGGTTGCATGAATAAAAGTATACTATGTAATACATTTTTAGTTAATGCAGTGAAACATTCTATTTCTTTACAAACCCAAGCATGCAAAACCTGCTGGGACAGATACAGTCAATACTGACTTTAGTGTGATAGTCTCAAAGCACCTAGTACAAATTGGAATCAAGTATTAAAAAATTATAAATGTAATAATACACTGGATAGTAGTTGGAAAATCTCCAACTCATATTAGACTCCATTTGTTGTTATATTCTTCAATTTTAAAATTTAATTGCAAAATCTATCAGTGTTGTTTCTTAAGCAATTAGTTGCTTATGAACCAATAGCTTCAGTAAGCACAATAATGATCTTAATGAGACAATCTGTTTTGAGTCAAGTCAACTAAGCAAAACATATAAGTGGGTGAGAGATAGTCTACTTGGAAGTTCCGAGGTACTACCAAGTAAAATCCTCAGTCAGAAGTTGGCTCTGTTCTCCAGGACCCCAAGTCTCTTAACTGGCATAGCTGTAAATAATGCTCTATGAAAGTCTGGATTCCTCACAAAGGTTTCTTTACAATTTTTTTGCTGTGTTTTCTCCAAGTTTCCAGACAAAGGCCATTTTAAAGGAGCAATGGTCATGCTAGGAAGGAAGCAGCTAGGTTAGGCCAGCATGGACTGGTTTTGAAAGGTCCCAGATACTTGAAGAACAGGCAGTAGAGTATGGTGGCCTCAGACTGTTATTGCAGCACTGGGGAAATTGAAGTAAGCAGGTCAGAAGCTGGAGGTCTGCCTATCACCAGAGGGATTGTCTAAAGTATGAAGAAGGAAGGGGCATCTGGGCCAGTGTCATGAATGGCAGAGATCTTAATGAAGTGAAATTCTCCAGTGTACACTTTGTACTTTTATTTGTATTTCCTTAAAAAAAAAATAAAAACAAGATTCAAGGAGAACAATACAGTAAAATCTAAAGTAGGGACAGGACGTAAGGCTTCAAGTGCTAAGAAGGGACATTTGTTTATTTAACTGGTGTGGTATTTGAGTGAAAAGCAATGAAACAACAGCAGCTTTTCTTGAAATGACTGCTTGCGAAACTATGAGGAAGCTTATCTATAATCACTATGTGAAGGCATGCGGGTTACAGTGGCATGTGAAGAGAATGATAAAGCCTCTTTCATTACAGACTTCCCTAGACCTTGGCCAGAGGGGCACATTTTTTAAAAATAATGATGACCAAATCTCTTTGAGTTGTGATGATAGCTGGTAAAAAATGGCAGCCTTTTATGTTGAGATAACTTGAAGTATAAAATATTTCACGAAAATATTTGTTCTCTATTTCGCCTTTTATCTGATGCTTTCCTACTCTTAAAATTTATTATATTTGCTTATTTAATCTTTTATTGCCTATTTTTACTGGCTAGAGTAAAAGAATGATGTCATCATTCATGTGATGAGATGGACAGAAGAAGGGACCAAACCTTAAAGACTTCCAGCTCCTCCAGAATGAGCTCCCCGCTGGCAGAGCTGTTGGTAGGAAGGACTACGACCTTCTGCACAGTACCCCGATCTAGATGGGAGAGAGACAGGAGATGCTGTAGAATATTGCCTTCAGGCTCTTGTATTGTTAATACAAGAGCCCCGTTCTCAAACAGTCAAGCATCTATAACACACTGAATTTCTGTCTAATCCCATATATTTAAATTGAGAATATACAATTAAAAGGAAAATATGGAATCTTATATTTTCCAAAAAGAAATATGTCTTCTTTATAAATATCATCCACATGGGTTAAATCAAATGTTGTCAGTCAAGCATCCATACTTACATACATGTGTGTACATGTGTGTGTTTGCACATTTGCATGCACAAACACGCAATTATAAATAAATCTATAAAAGAAGTTGTCATTAAAAACATTCTTACTTTTCCAAGCTAGTATTACAAAATGATAGTCCTATCATTTTGTTAACATTTAATCTGTTTTGGTTTCCTTATCTGAGGAAGTCCTAGTAGAAATGATTGGTTATTATAATAGCACCAAGTCACTAGTCCTGGACAACAAATGTTGATTATCAGTTTATACAAGGTAAAATATCTTACTCCCATTACAATGCACACTTGAAATGAGAAAAATAATTGTGGTTTATTTTAGGTTAAAAATGTTATAAAATAATCATACTGATAAGATTTTATTTATAATTTGGCAATATTTCTTAGGTATTCTTAAGATATAAGGGAAATTTTGAAATGATATGGCCAAAAGTAATGTAAAACAAAAATGTTCTTGTATCCCATAGGCATATTGGATAATAAAGGTATTACAGAAAATGGTTTCTAGGCTGAGATATATAATTCAGATTGTTTTATAAAGTCATGCAGACACTTTCATGCATATGATGGTTTACCAATTCCATGAATTTTAGATCTAAGAAAATTAGTTGAGATTTAACAATGAGAACGTGAAAAAAACTGTAAATGATTGGGTAAAGAAAATGTAAGTACTAATTAAAACAAGTTACTCATAAAATAATTCAAAAGATGGATCATAAATATCAAGTTATAAATATTCTCAACTGTATCTGTGACCTTATAATTTACAATTACCCATCAACCTCAACAGATAGGATGAATTTTTACAGATTTAGTTGAGAAATGTCCACAAGAAGAGTTACTTAGGAGCAAACTGAAGGATTTTCTAACTATGTATCATTTAGTTATTAGTACTACAAATCTTAAACCTTAACACCTAAAATTGGTTGTCAGTCTATAAACAAGAGTTACTTTGATGTAAAAATTTGTACTTGTGTTTATAATTCATATTTTATGAACCTTACCAAAAGATTCACAAAAGTACTTATTTAAAAAATCATAGCCTACACAATGTACAAATCAATAGAATGATTTGTAAAAGAAAGAACACTACTAAAAGATGTGCAGAACATAAGACCCAATGTTTGCTAGAACAATCACTAGATTTAGAAGGCTGCAGCACATGAGACTGTGACTTTAGAAATGTTGAATGTCAAAAAAAAAAAAAAAAAAAAAAGAAATGTTGAATGTCATTCTGTGAGTGCAATGCACTGTGTAAAGCCAACCAAAAATTAATTATGGCTCCAAAGCATTGAAAACTCTTTGTGCAATTTAAGCCCACATTATTTTGATTCTCTGAACAGCTCCCTTAGAATCAGCCCAGGTGATGACTTGGGATATTTTTCTTCTAGAGGATAGTATAACTAAAAATTTGCAGTAAGGAACCTTTTAGAGATACTATACAAATATATTGTAATGGAAAATAGATGAATGCGGTTCAGATGTTCCTCATTTTCAAAGAACTGCGCATCAAAATAATCAGTGGAGACATCCAGAGAACAGCATACACAGTGGAGACATCCAGAGAACAGCATATACCCAAAAGTCCTAATCAACAACCGTGAGCGTATGACACCTTAGAAAATAATGTGTACTTCCCCCCACCTCCTCCCTCCCTCCCTCCCTCCCTCCCTCCCTCCCTCCCTCCCTCCCTCTCTCTCTCTCTCAATCTGTCTCTCTCTCTCTCTCTCTCTCTCTCTCTCTCTCTCTCTCTCTCTCTCCCTCCCTCCCTCCTTCCCTCCCTCCCTCCTCTCCCCCTCGTGTGTGTGTGTGTGTGTGTGTGTGTGTGTGTGTGTGTGTCTGTCTGTCTGTCTGTCTGTCTGTCTCTGTCTCTGTCTCTCTGTGTACATGTACATTTCTGCAGACGCCCTTGTTGTATTTGTGAGTCAACAGTATTAAAGGGCTTAGAAAAATCAGGGCAAGAGCGAGAGTATCCAATTTGATTAACATTATGTCATGATAAATGTTATAACCTTTTTCTTGCTCCTTACTGTAATGTCTAAGGACTATTAGCATTCTAGCCTTCTGCACAGCAGTGCAGACTTCCTTCACAAAAGTGTATCATGATAGCAGTGTCCCTCAAAGACATAATATATCTGGGAAAGTTTCAAATAGTTAGGTTTCTTTAGCCATTCCGTAGTGTATATACATATCAAATGGCCATGTGTTTACAAAACACGTGTACAATATCCACTTTTCAGTATAAAAGACAAATAATTGCATGTTCTCAGACCAGTAAGAAGCTTCTTGCTATTTTCTAATAGGTTAATGTACTATGAAAGCAAATTTTGTATGAATCATCAGTCTCTTCTAAAAGGTTCTTGGTAGAGACACTCTATTTATCCATAACATGAAAAACTATAAAACTGGCTCTTAAAATATGGTGAAGAGCATGTATTTGACTCATTCAAAACAAAGCATAGATTATCACATGTCTTTTGGTTTTCTTATTTTAGATTTTTAAAAATTTATCTGGTATGGTGAGTGCACAGAAAATGTATTTACAGTATCTCAGGCTGTATAACTCATGTTAAAATAAGTAAATTTTGCTTATCTGACATCCAAAGGTTTCCAGTGAGTAAGACTGTAAAGATGAAAAGATAAATAGTCTCAAGTGTCCATGGTCTAAAATTTATGGGGTTTTAAGTCCAGTGTTCACATTAAAACGTTAGGCATTGTGAGGCATACATTCCAGAATGGTCATAAAGTTTCCCAGTGCTGACATTCACATAAAGCCATCTCTGTATGGCTCCCTTTGAAGAAAATATGGTTATCAGATATCTTCCTTTTAGGGCTACTGAGAATGGCTTTCTTTGAAAGGATTCACTATTGTAACACCATGTGTTTTTTTTCCCCTTTGGAAAGAGTCATGTCCACAGTAGAGTCAAGGTAATGTAGTCTCTCACTTTTTCTCCTGCTTCACTTGGCTTGTGTGTAAACAGCCCATACTTTCACAGTGGGTATCTGTTACTACAACTTATATTGAACCACTTCCCCTCCTTGCATTATTAATATCAACAAGTAGCTTTTGGAAAGAACATATCTTCTATTCTCAGTCTACATAGTAAAGGATGCCTCTGCTGTTCACCTGCTCCATGGAGACCTCCCATAACAGCATCTTTGCCTCTGTGCTCAAACAGAAGTAGGACAAAAAATAGTAAGGGCCAGAGACTAGGCCACAGCATGCGTTTCCTTCATCAGGGTATTAAATTCTTCCACATAACCTTGCTAAAGTCATTCCTTCTACTGTGCAAGAAACTCCCTTGGAGAGTTAGCCACACAGAAGGCAGAGCTGAAAGATGCTACAGTGAAGCTCTGTTGTCTAAATTTCGTAATGGGAAGTCTTTTGTTGTGTTAATTAGCCTGGGTAAGGTATGTGGCCATTTTGGTTGAGTTCTTCCTAAGAATCAATAATATAGAAATCATTTAAAACCATGTCTGATCTGGTACATAGGGAATCCTCAGAAGGTGAGAGCACTTTACCTCTATTTATCTGACCTAGCAAACCATGGATTTATTGAATTATCTGTCTTTTATTGAACCTAGCCTCTTTATCTAGACAATATAGATAATAGATCCCTGAATAGATTAAAGCACTGATGATATGTGTGATTAACCAAGTCAAACTTTAGAAGTGGTTTCAATAATGTAAACATACCAAGATAACAGAAGAATCATTAATATACATTGATTATTTAATTTCCTTTATTCAATATATAAAGAAACTTCCCTAAATAGGCATTCTTTCTGATTCTTTATTTCTATACTATCTAGATTTCTTTGAAATTGTAACACAAGAGATCACAGCAATAATCCTCTGAGCACTCTTCTGTCTCTAACCCAGAGACCAGTCTGCATGCATTACACAGTAGGTGTTAGCTGTCTCAAGCAAGTGGTGAAGCATAGCTCATTACTCAGCAGGTCACCAGAGTCATCATTGGTATTTATCCCCTGCTTGAATTTTAACTGAAGTCCCCAGGTTTCCCTGGAAACAAGCTGTGCCTGCCACTGGATTGGAGAAACTCTGCCTGCTTAAACAGGTCTAGTCCCTCCCCTCTCAGTGGTTGCTAACTCCTGAAAGAATTCTAGTCAAGCTGGCTTCTTGTGTTATCCAGTCACATAAGCACCTGTGATCAGGGAGGTCACAAGGCTGATTTAGTGCCCTTCATCGCCTCCTTAAAAGTCTTTTTTGTTTTTTAGAAAGGGACACTGAATTTTATTTTATGCCACACCCAACAAATGATGCACACAGTTATGATTCTGAGGGCTTACTAATGAGTGATCATTTACATCAGGTAAGACGCATGAGGCGTTGCTTTACCCATTAGAAAAGACAAACACAGAATCCGAACTTACACATTACTCTTTCCCTTTTGCATATTCAACTCAGTGACTCCAAGTATACTAATCTCTTCCTTTTCCATTTTCATCTCAATGACTCTAATTGTCATGCAAGTTCTGGTATTTGTTTTAAAAATCAAGCATTGGATCATTTTCAGAGTCAAGTCATTTATGGAAGGAACAAAATGGTAGGGCCAAGGCAAAGCTGTAAAATCTCAGGCAAATGGAAGCTTTATGCACATCAAGGAAGTGTGACTAAGCTTCCTGCCTCAGCAGTTTTCAAACCTGGATCTAATCAACTGGCTGCCTCTGAAAATCAGGTTAAACATCCATTCCAAGGGGAAGTAATTTTCCTGCTTGATAGCCAACACATTGCTGTTATATTCTTTTGTTGCTACTGTTATAATGTGAAAATAAAAAAGGGAGAAACAAGTGTCCTTGTCATAATCCTGACAGATGATGGAAGAACTGTTGACATTCTCATCAGCCCCAGTCATAGGTGCTGACCCTCTTCCATCCTTGGCCACCAGTAGCATCTTTCGTGTCTCCTTTTAAGGGGACACACTTGATCCAGCAGCATTCATCAAAGCTAACTTGTCAGTCTTTTTCAGAGTTAGTTGACGGGAGAGTCTTTTTGTGTACACCTAAATTAAAAAAGATTTCCTTGGGGAAGAACCTTTCAGAAAGTTACAATTTCTCTCCGTATTATAAATAAATAGGTAACATAGAATTAATTGATTTTCACTTTCACTTGCTGATAGCATTTAATTTTATTTGGTTCCTTAGCACTTCAATCATGTTCAATTATATAAAGTTTCAAACATGTGGCCTCTAGATCACCTCAGCCAAAGTCACCTACAGAGTTTACTAAAAATACACACATGATGCATCCCCTGTTAAATCACAGAAGGCACTTTTCGAGGTACTGCATATGCATAAACTTTACAGAGCAACCTGCCTGCTCACATGGTTGAGACTCTCGACTGTCACTGTCTCAACAATATCATTGTCATAAACATATTTAACTTCTTTGTAGTTGCCACTATTCATAAGTAGAACTGCCAAATCATTTCTGATCTAAATTTGTGGAGCTTTATTTCCATTTTGTATACATTAAGCTAAAATAACACATTTGCCACTAATGCATAAAAAATCTCATGTACAGTGTAAAAAAATTATGTAAAACTTCTATCAAAAATTATAATTAGTAAATTTCATATACTGAAAAAATTAAAACATATGATAATGAAATCTCATAAGAATATCTAATCTGTAAAATTACTGTTACTGGTTAAAACTGGAGTGGATATGGCAATAAGGAGAGAGGGATTTCAAATCCTTTTGAAAGAAATATAAGGAAAATTTTTCTTGAGGACACCTATGATCAATGGCCACAAGGAGTCTAGGAAGTCAGAAACGTTTCCTCCAGGAAACATTATAAGGACGGGTAAACCATATGAGAAACTCTTTTTAATGTCATTAATTAATTGTGTTCATAGATTAGTGTTCAAGTACACATACACTTACCATGGTGTAAGTGAGATCAGAGGATAACTTGTAGAAGTATGTTTTCTCTGATTATTATGTGATTGATATTAATCAACTTGGGTTTGCTAGCTTGGATAAAACATGTACGTTCCTGTTGAACCATCCTGCCAGACCTCAGAGTTATTATTATTATTATTTATAATTATTATTTACATATAGGCCATATGTCACAGGATCCCAACATGCTGATCCCCAGGAGCACTGGTCAGCCTGCCTGGGGACAGTTTCCCCAAAAGAGGCTCTGAGAGCGCAAACACAGCATGGAGATCACAGGGAGATAAGGAGCAGATACTGGCATTCGGAGCACCAGAGGACAGTGCAGCTGGGCAAGACTTGTGTGGGATGAGGTGATCGGTCACTTCACTGTGAACATCGTAGGCAGGATATGTGGGAGACTCTGCAGTGGTGGGGAGGGAAGAAGGGAGGCAAATGCTTTTGGAAGTCAAAATGTGAGTCTCACTCAGATCTTATTAACACATTGATAAATTCCTGGTCTCCCAAAAAGACTGAGATTTAAGTCGATCATATTTAAAAGCAAGACCTTGTTTAGGGCTAACCTAAAAACAAAACAAAACCAAAACCAAACAAACAAATAAAAAAACCCAGTAACCTGGATCAGTAAGACAGAGTAAGCTTTCTTTGCCAACTGACTCTGTCTGCTGTGCCTGATACTTCCCCTTGGATTTCCCCAAACTTTTAATTCTTTAACTTCCAGAAGAGAAAAGTTAGATTGAGATGGTTAGATGGTAACAATTTGATTTGAAATAAGGGATGGTAACCTGGAACTTTGTTTTCTTCTTTTGTAAACATGTTTTTACAATAAACGTTTACAACTTAACACAAACTAACAAACTAAAAGGAGATTGAGTCAAGTAAAACTACAGAGTGAAATCAGAACATGTTTTAAAGTACACCGTTTGTCCATCCCCAGAAGAGGAGTGGCTTAAGGTTCCCTGCTAATTAAGGACACCACAGCTGTGTTTCCCCAAGAGCAGTTGTTGGAAGACTTGCTTCCGAGAACTTTGTTTTGTGATGAGCACAGCTCTGCCCTGTAACGGTTGTTTGCAGTAAGCATCCTATGGCAAAAAAGCTGCTTGCCCAGTAATGCAGTTAACAGCACATCTTGACCTGCTGATCAGTAAATTGTGTTCATATCCACGTAATCCAAAACTGTGGCCTAAAAATTCCTTTGTCTATAAAATACAGATATTACATTTTCCCAACACACCTAACAGGCTGCTCAGATCAAAGGAGAAACGATGTATGAACCTGCCTTGTAAAGTCTAAGAGAGTGTATATAAGTGAACTCTCTTTCCCTGGCCTCTCCTCAACACTAGCCTCTCCACCTGTCACAACATTCAATCTTCTTAAAAAACAGTGCTTTGCTCTTTAATTTCTAAACTGCTACCAGCAGCTCCAGCTAAGATCCGTCACTAAAGATTTTATTTTTTTATTACCCTCTTCTTTTCATTCTTTTCTTTGCTCTCTTCTCCTTTCTTGCTATTATCCTTTTTGTCTCTGCCCTTGTTTTTTACTCCTTCTTTGCCTGGTGGTAAGCATCTATTACTCTAGCTTGGCCGGTGAGGGGAGATACATATGTCTTTGATGCTGACTGGCCCATCATGCTATATCTGGTGGTTTTTGAGCTTGGGGAAAGACTGTGTCAAATAAAATGGAATTATGATAGAGGCCAACACACAAACACACACAAATACTTTCCTCACACACACACACATTTAAAAATAGCTTAAAATTTCAAACAAACATACTTTCTACAAAACTGCAAGTGGCTCTTCTGGTCCCAGTTAGGATGCAACAGCATATTTATACACTCAGAACCGCGATGCAACAGCATATTTATACACTCAGAGCCGCGATGCAACAGCATATTTATACACTCAGAGCCGCGATGCAACAGCATATTTATACACTCAGAACTGCGATGCAACAGCATATTTATACACTCAGAGCCGCGATGCAACAGCATATTTATACACTCAGAGCCGCGATGCAACAGCATATTTATACACTCAGAACCGCGATGCAACAGCATATTTATACACTCAGAGCCGCGATGCAACAGCATATTTATACACTCAGAACTGCGATGCAACAGCATATTTATACACTCAGAGCCGCGATGCAACAGCATATTTATACACTCAGAGCCGCGATGCAACAGCATATTTATACACTCAGAGCCGCGATGCACAGCATATTTATACACTCAGAGCCGCGATGCAACAGCATATTTATACACTCAGAGCCGCGATGCAACAGCATATTTATACACTCAGAGCCGCGATGCAACAGCATATTTATACACTCAGAACCGCGATGCAACAGCATATTTATACACTCAGAACCGCGATGCAACAGCATATTTATACACTCAGAGCCGCGATGCAACAGCATATTTATACACTCAGAGCCGCGATGCAACAGCATATTTATACACTCAGAGCCGCGATGCAACAGCATATTTATACACTCAGAACCGCGATGCAACAGCATATTTATACACTCAGAGCCGCGATGCAACAGCATATTTATACACTCAGAGCCGCGATGCAACAGCATATTTAGCCGCGATGCAACAGCATATGTTGCCTCACGCGATGCATAAGGATGTTTATGAGCTTGGAAAGACCGTCAATAAAAGCGAATTTATACTCAGACGCACAACACACAATACTTATACCTCAAGCACATCAACACATTAAAAATACTAAATTTCAACAACACTTTCTAAACAGCAGTCTCTCGGTGCAATTAGGATGCAACAGCACATATTATACACTCAGGACCGCGGCTCTCAGCCATTCTACTGAATCCGATAAACCACTGAAACTCTAGGAATTCCTTCTGAAATCTTAATGTACTTAACTCTTGAACCTCTTTTCAACTATTTATGTAAGATGCACTCATCTGCATTAGTTTTGAAGTTTCAAAATGGTTTGCAAACAAAATTTTTTTATACAGATATAAATCCTATTTATCCAGATAAGAAGCCCAGTATCTGATCTATCCAGATCCCCATTACTTGCCCTTGCCTCCCTCTTGCCTACTGTTTACTTCTATATACCAAGGACACTCCCTCCTCAATGCCACTCGTATATATTTTAAATAGATAATGGGGACTAGCAGGCAACAAAGATATTCAAATATAATGATCTTGTCTATTGCATTTCCTGCCAGCCCCGGTCTTTCTCAAGGTCATCATGAGATCACCTCTTATCCACTGTCTGATCATGCTCACTCTTATTGAATACTCTTAATTTCTTACTCAGCCAACATCACGTCAATTTCGTCTTTCAATTAATTCACTGAGGCCTTCGCACTGTCAGATTCAATCTAAAGTTGGCAACTGTAGCTCATCTACACATACTTGCTAATAGCTCATACCTCTTGCTAAGTACTCTTGCTGTAAAGCATCTGTGACTACCTTTGATCATAACTTCAATCCAATGAGCAGATTCACTCTCAAAGTGAGGCATACTTGCAAAGTATCAATACTCCTTCAAAAGAGCCACAATCCTAAATCTCATTATATCAAATTATCAGTTAAGACTTTAAAAGTTGAATTGAATTTCATTGTTTCTCAAATTACTTCTAGTAAATTTAAATTATAGTGTTTACTAAGTATAACATAAAGTATATATTAATTACACTGTAAATTAAATGATATAGTTGTATTTTTATCGAAAACTTAGTTTTTGATAGATAATAGATAAAAAGGCTAAAAGTGTTGTTAAAAAAAATTTCATATTTTTCAATGCTAATTTTTCATTGATTTGATTGATCAGTGGTGTTCCTTTCCATCTATTTGCAAAGTTACAAGTGTGTGCGTACATGTGTATGTGCATATGTGTGTCATGGATGAATTTGTCACCATCTCATCTCATTCTCTGCATAATTCTTAATTTAGATAATCCCCTTCAATCTACAAATTCCAACTCCTATTTTATTTTTTTTTTAATTTTTTTCCTCTCCTTTATATATATATATATATATTTAAAATATTTTAATTTTTTATAGGGTATTTTATTTAAATTTCAGATGTGATCCCCTTTCCCTATCCCCCCACTCAGGAACACCCTATCCCACCCCACTCCATTTTTTTTTTATTAGTAACTTTTTAAAAAATTTTAATCAAAGGTTTTATAAGTTTGGTAATGCTCAATAACAAGATGCCCATACAATCAGAAGTGTAACCCAATTCCCAACCTAGATATACCAACTATCTTTGATTGGCTGGCAGAGACACGCGAACATCCACCTCCATGTTCCCCTCCCCCCTTTCTCTGTCTCTCTGTCTCTCTGTCTCTCTGTCTTCTCTCTCTGTCTCTCTCTCTCTTTCTTCTCTCTCTCTCTTTCTCTCTCTCTCTCCTAGATTCTCCTCTTCCTCTCCTTATTCCTCACCCCTTAGCTCCTCCTACATATCACCCTTCCTGTTAAGATAAAACTTTTCTCTCAAAATACAATTAGAGCATAACTATACCAATTTGTACCAGTAAGGTACGAGATAGACCTAATACCCATTCCATCATTTTGTTGACTAACCAGAACCTCTGTCATCTATCCTAACTAAAAAACTTAGTTCTGAACCTGGCTTTTTCCTTGGCTTTAGAATGAATGTCAGCTGAAAACCATCCTCTCAAGTCTTTTCGCTCAAAGTAAATAGCTGGGATTGGCTATAAGTCTTCAACCCTGTCAGAAATCCAGAATGACTGAATTAACTGAAATTATTGGAAGCACAAAGCATAGCTTCTAAAACTTAGCCAATTTATACAGACTGCTGAACACCTGAACAGTCCCTATACTACAAAACGTTCCAGCTCCTGTTTTATATAGCACCCTTTCATGCCTTTGCTATTTTTTCTCTTGGTCATTTTAATGTACTTCCTGCATTAGTATGCGGTAGATGGGATGGCTGAGTGGGCAGTGGTAACTACTCAACTGAGACGGGATCCATGTGGTAGAGGAGACAAGCAACTCCCAAATATCTCTCTTCTAACTTCCACTTACACGCCATGTCATGAAAGCACATGCATGTGTGTTTGCAAAATATACATTAAAACATAATATTAAAATGCTTTAAATTGAATATAAATGTGACTGGTATATTTAAAGTAAACTCTCTACAAGTAACCTACTTGTTCAACTCATGGAGGAGCATTGACTTTGCCAGTAGGCAATAGCAAAATGCAAGCTGATAGAACCTCAGTTTCATGACTGTGTGTATTGTATGATACTCAGTCTTAACAGACTGACCCTGTCTACGTTAATCTAGACAACCAAGCATTTTGATTGCAAGGCATTGTGGTTGGTTATTATACTGCATCTCAGAAATTTAGAAAGAAGCTTAAATTGAAATATGATATTATCTTTATGCATTGGTCTGTGTTGACTTTCCTTTCAGAGTTTAAAAACAGAATATTTGATTAATCATTATTTTAAATTTGTTTATGTTTAACAAATTAAGCTAGAATTCAAAAGCTAGTTTTGAATTGCTATATAAACAACTACTAGCAATTTAATGTTGTTGAATAGCACATATTGCTCCTCTTAGGATTATGGTGACTAGAAATTCAACATGGATCTCAATATGTCAAAATCAATACTTTCAGCATCCCATTCTGTACGATCTAGGGGGAACTGGTTTCCTATGTTTTACAACTGTTGAAAAAGAGACTTCTATATTCCTCCATATATGATTGATCTCTTCCATCTCCAGGGATATTAGGGTTACATTTTTGACATTGCTTCCAATGTCTTCCATCTTCTTTATAATAGCCAAAGACAATTCCACTTCCTTCCTTCCTTCCTTCCTTCCTTCTTCCTTCCTTCCTTCCTTCCTTCCTCCTTCCTTCCTCCCCTCCTCCCTCCTCCATCCCTCCCTCCCTCCCCCCTCCCTCCCTCCCTCCTGCCCTCCTTTTCTTTCTTTCTTTCTTTCTTCTTTCTTTCTTCTTTCTTCTCTCTTTCTTTCTAAGAAACTCAAGTTTGTGTTGAGCACACCCACACTGTTTGGGAAATGCCCCGCTTCTCAAGGTTGGAAACACTTGACACACTTGGGAAACCCTTTTGATAATTAAGTGCCATTATCTTCAATTCAGGGACCTATGAGGAAGAGACATTTGGATGCTCAATATTCTGCAACTACATGGGTGGGAAAGAAAATGAAGCATGCACATTTGAAAAGTAAAACATACGATTTTAATCCCATAGACTTAGCTCAGAAGTTCTGCCTTCAAACATTTCTATCCTGATATCCACTGCATTCTAAACACATTTTCTCTAATTTTCAAAATTTAAAGTTTCCCAAGAGAAGTCATTTTGTTTTTGCCAGAGCTGATTTCCACACAAACATCCTCTAGACAAACATCTAAAGATTATGGTGAGTCATAGGAGACCTAGGTTGCCTGGCATTCTTCTAGGAGGAGGACTTCAAGAGCTATCCCCAGGAAGCTGGCAATACTGAAAGAACACAAATCTAGCACAGTGATTTACTCCTGACACAGACAACAGACTTTGTAAATCTTTGTAAACAGACATGGGAAGGGTCAGAACTCCCTGATGCTACTATGTGAAAAGGACTAAAAGAGACAACACTGTGATGAGGTTTGACTGTAGTTGTCCTTAAACGAGCTAGAAAAATACTAGCAATTAAGTAGAAAACAGCAAATCACTCCTCTCTTTCTGAGAACTCTATGCTCTTGCAAACTCAGAACCCCTTCAAATATATCAATACATGCACAGAAGCACAGAATCATCCAAGTAAAGCAAAAGGAAACTTGCAGGCTTCCCTATGTGTTTAGTTGAATGTGTGAGACATTTTGAATACAGGTATAATCTCAAATAAATGTAGTGCGATTCCAAAAACTTTTCCCTGACATAAAAAGTATGTACCTCCATGTCAAAATGGAATATAGCAGACAAGAATGTATACATTTACAGGTTAAATTTTACCACAGTTAATCTATACACAAAAATCAAGTCCGCTTCATTGAAAAGTTTGTCTTTGTCTTCTCTGATACCTTGTTAGGTACATCTGGCTCACATGTAGGACCTGTTGACAATGTGTAGATGAGGTTAAGTGTGTTCTCACAAAGGAATGCCAAGGCAGTGTTCTGTCAACTCATCAGCAACATCAATTTGACAAGTGTGGATAAGATGTGTTGTTCAAAGTCAAATGAGAAAATGAAATTAACTTTAGTAAAAGAGAAATGTAAATAGTTTATGCTAACTAAATAGGAACTTAAAGATAAATGTCTAGAATGTGAAATTAGTCAGTAGGTATTCTGAGTCTATTGTAGCCAATACAGAAATAATTTTACATGACCTAGAATGATGTCTGACCCAATGCTGGATGATACATGAAACTAATTTTCTTACTCACCCAAATAATTACTATAGAGCATCTACTCTGCCTGATATATCAGTCCAGGAACTGGGTTTTCAATAATAAATATCAAATCAAGTCTCTTGAATACACAAAGCCTACCTTCTTGAGGTTTTGGTTATGAGACTAAAATTAAGGGCTGAGTTATTTCTCCAGCTCAATGGAGCCTATATTCTTAAACTTACTCAGAGAAAATTTATGATGGTTAGATAAATTTATTCACGTACCCAGGAAAAGTAAGCATCGTTGTAATAATAATAAGATATTTCAGAAAGGATAGTATTAATTTGTTTACTTAGACACAATGGTAAGCAATGTATATTTTAAGCAGTCTAGATAACCTATGAGACTTTTTCTGCCTTTCAAAGAATTCATTTCCAAAGAATGACTTATAGGAAGATATTCTGATGATTAAATAATTATTTTCAGGGATTATAAATATATTTTGGTTTTAAGAAATTATCATTTCATAGAATAAATGATTATCTTAAATAGGTTTCTTGTGTGTGTATGATACAAGTGTGTGTGCAAGCACATGGGCATTCATAGGCATGTGTGTATCCAAATTTGTCCTGATTACTATCTGGAGGTTCATCAATATGCAAACCCACCTTCTTTACATATTCTCTTGGTTAACTGCTGGATATGCTGGGTGTTCAGACTTCGAAAGAGTGTCTGTCTCTAACTCCTATCTTGCCACCAGTTGCTAGGATTAAAAATGATATGCTACTGCCTTTGGCTTTTCAGCAGGTTGTCAGGTTGTATAGTAAGACCTACAACCAATGAGCCAGCTCTTCATCCTACAAAGCATAGTTCTGGGGAGAACATTTGTCTTTGACAGAGGATCTGCATGTGACTATTGTCTTTCTATTTTACTTCTTTTCAGCCTTTTCTTCTTCGCTACTCCTTTGCATTGTAAAGCATCATGAATTATCACCCAGCCCCTAAATTCAGTCATCCTTCGATGTGGATGTGTCCCATCAGTATTGCCTGCTCTGAAGATCCCTGTTGAATCTGCTATTAAACTCTCACAAGTTTCCAAATTCTGTTACTACCAGCAGTGACCCCAGACTGTTATAAAGCCCACTGATTTTTAAAGAGATGTGTTCTCTGTTCCCAAAATAACAGAGAAAGCGTACATCATCCTTGGAGGATTTTCATGTGTAGTTCTCAATTGATGGTAGGCTTTTCCCAACTCAAACACATTTCTACAGCTATCCAATTTTACATGAGTATTTTAGAGAGTTCTCTAAAATTCTGCCTTCCTGGCACAGCAGCAGCTCACTCAGGATGCCATTTCAAGAGTGGTGACTGCCAACACCTCTAGTTATAGAGAAAGCAGCTATTCTGTGGTGCTGCCAGACAGGCATTTTCAGGCTCTGCTCACACATGTGGCACATACTTCAAAACTCTGCATACTGGGAAGACTTCCTGGAGCCAGCATTCCAACTCAGGACTCATCCAGTTAAACGGAAGCTAACAAGACGCATGAAATGGAATACTCCATATAGGAGTTGTGGTGGAGGACCACTCTCACACTAATCCTATCCTAAAAAGTCCCACAATGTTGTTAAATCATCCTAAATCGTTGATCCCATTCACAGGAACACTAACCCTTTCATCAAAGATTGCATCCTGATTCACCTGTAATGCTAAGAACAGAAACTTGAAGGAATGTGTCTGAACCTGACCCAGACACTTAAATATTTTCATAACTCCAGAAGCAAAGGAAAACAGGCTAAAATCTCTTGACTATGTAATAAAGTCTGCTCTGGGTCAGTACCCTGGATGCTAGTGATAGGTGGCAAAGATAAAGAAGAATTATTAATCCCATGATAGCATTTACCAACCTTCCTAAAGAGTAATACTTTTAAAAAGGAAATTGAATATTAAGGAATAAAACAAATAGTTGATTTTACTTACACACACACACACACACACACACACTAAATTTCTTAAAAGTTATTAGGAATTTAAAAAAATTATTAAATACACTCAACTTAAAACTTTACTAAAATAATATGCAATATAATTCAACATAAAAGAAATTTTATTTGGGAAACATGAATGCCTATATAATCTTCCAGGATTAAAAAATACCTTTTTAAAGACCAATTTTCTACATTTGTCAACACAAATAAGGGAAAGTCATCTTTTTTTTTCTGTAAAAGATCAATGAATCTCTATAGGCTTTGCTGTCTGTCTGTAACCTATCTCCAACTCAGCTGACTCTCCTCTCCTACCATACCTGTCACTCTCTTCTCCTTTCATTTAATTACTTTGCTTTGACTTCATGACACGAAATGGAAAATTTAATTTCAAATTTTTTACATTGGGTCATTAGCCATAGCCTTTAACTGCTGAGATAACTCTTCAGCCTGATAATTAAACCTGACAGTCTGATGATGAAGTTTAATTATCAGCATCTAAGACTCAGATAAATTCTATACTGATAATGAGTTATATAATAATCAAAGTTTGAGCCCATATGAGCAAATTTGGAGGTTCTGTGGGCTACAGCGTCGTTCGTAATACTCATACTGGGTACACTTATGTAATTGCATAATATCCTATTTGAATACCAATGACCTATCACATTACTTTTCTCTATGGAAACTTTCTTGATAACAGACATATTCATTGAATTCCCCTGAAGGTCTCAAGATAACAGAGTATAAGGAAAGCCAAGATAATAGCTTTCTTTATTGTCACCATAATTGGTGTGCCATATTCATTCATGACAATGGAAATACTCTCCTGTACTTAAAAAATTGGCAACACCCAAAGAACTTGACTTCCCTCACTTACATACAGAATTAGCTATGCATAAGACAATGATTAAATGATTTCCTCAAAAGCCATTTCAGAAAAGGTTAATTGGTTCTCTGATGATGACATACACAAAGAAATCTTTTTCAAGGAATGTCATTCCATATCAGTGTACTATTTATTCCAGCTCCATGAATGTTGAAACATTTGTTCAAAAATTACAGGGTACTCTGACTGGACAACATAAGAAATGGTCAGCGGTTAAGTCAGTGACCATCTTTCCAGAACGATGCTGTGGGCAGAGGCCTTGCCGCAACATGCACTTTCTGCCTTGGGCAGAGTTGTCAAGACACTCCTGAGGCTTTGCAAGCAATCATTAGGGTAGCCTCCACTACAATTAAAAGCATATGCCCAAACACAATTTTTGAAATGACACACGTGTTTAAATACACACATATAAAGTCTTTGACTTATGTGGGAAGAAAAGCCAAAGCATCCTTGCAGAGTCCTTCTTGCTGTCTTCTATTTAAATAAACATTGCAGAATAGTTTTAAAAGACTTGAAAATTCCAGCCATGGAATCTACATTTATTATGGAGATTTTCACAAGAAAGTCATCCCAGGATGACATCAATATTCACCTTGTAAACAGGCTTCAAAAGAAGCAATCATCTAACTAACAGACGGATCTAACTAACAGACAATCATCTAATTAACAGACACCAGGAGCAGTGGGACTCTAAAATGCCACTGTCTTTCAAGAATTATAGTTTACTTTCATGTAAACTCCACCTTTGAATATTTTGTTGTTCTAAAGAAAACTCTTTGTATTAATTTAGGAATCATGTAATGGAACATATGCATATGTAAATGAAGATTGTCTTCTGGGAGCATGCATGAATTCATTTTATTACCTGGGTGACAGTGGATATACACTTTAAATTCAGCTGACAAATATTTACTAGGTTGGCAAAAGTCTGTGATATGCCTATGGAGAAATGATAGGTTATGAAGAGATCAAAGCATAAGAACAGTGTGCCCTAGAGAATTCAATATGGGAACATGTATTAAGCATTAGATAGAAAGCCTTGGAAGAGTAAATTGAGTTTGCACCACAGTATTTGAAATGCTCATTCATCTATTGGTTTGCCTAGGATTAATGGCACACACTTAAAATTTGTTTGCTCATGATACATAATTAAAGGTGGTCAAAGAATATATGAGAATAAGAGGACATGGAAAGAACCTCTAGCTATACCAATATACAAGAAAAATGAGAATAGAATTGCATGCCCCATGGATGAAGCAACAGATGAGAAGAAATTCTGAAATCCAAGAGCACGGAGATATTTTAGTGGTCATAGCATGAGAACACTCAAGAAGTCTGCAATGCAATAGCATTGGCAGTAGGGTGAATACTCACTAGTGCTTTGTGTGTGGGAAGAAGATTCCTAAGCCAAAAGTGGTGTAGCATAAAATAAAAGGATCTAGGGATTGAGATTACAATTGACAGCAAAAGTCCTAGAGATAGAAGGATAGTTGAGAGATAAGGAATGATTAGATTAGGAAGGAAGGATTTTATGCGTCAGAAGCCACGGAAGCAAAGCAGGGCCAGCAATCATCCAGATTCTTCTAGGCGTGCCAAAGAACACATTTTAGAAGATTCTGTGTCTCTAGGATTTCAAACAAAAATTATGTGTGAATGGAAGATTCATATCCAGGGTTTTAGTTTTAAGAAGGGATAAAGTAAGAACTTCATAAGAAAAGCAGGCTGAAAATTTTCTTTAGCCAAGGAAAAGTTACCACATTTTTTTGAAGTTGGTTGAAATCTGAGCACGACTCCTTCAATTCAGACTACATGTTCCACAACTGCCACATTTTACAATGACTCTCACAGGCATGTTTTATATCTGTTTCCTTAATTAGAAGACATACTGCGTACTTCATGGAGTTATTTTTACGTTCTAGAAAGACAACTGATGAGATCTGTATTGCTGCCTCCAGGGCTGTAAGTGTGTCAGATCCTGCTGCTTGGACAATATGGAGGAACCTCAGAGACTTAGTGTAAATGGAATCAGGCAGGCATGGAATTTGCAATCTTCTCTGCCCATCAGGCAAAGGCTCCTTTCTCCCTTCTAGTGCTTTTCAAACGTAGTGTGCATTAGAAACAGCAGAAGGGCTTGCTAAAGCACAGATGGCTGGGTTTCATATCTGCCATTCTTGGCGGAGGGCCTACAGATGTACTTCTAACAAGGTCTGAGTGATACTGATCTTGCTAGTCTGAGGACCACACTGTGAGAACTAATGCTATAAAACACTCACAACTCATCATCCCCAGTAAGGAAAGTTTTTGCAAATAAGACTATTTTTGTTGAATTTCTCATAAAAGAAATTGAAAATTTAGGATGCTGGTTCTATTAACACCGCAGCCATAATATTTTCCAAATGTTTATAATATTTTCCAAATATCTGTCTATATTTCAAGGCAGCTTACCAAGGTTACTGAGAATGTCTTGTCTATCATTATCACTCTGGAAAATGACTCCAAGTCTTGATTAAGAAGTCAGAGATTCTGCTCCATTCAGAAGAATATTACTCATATTTAAAAACTCATTCTGGCCCCTAATTTACCTTATTGTATCTATTTTTATGTTAATATGGCTGAGAAACTTCAAATCTATGAATTCCAGTTATTCTCCACAGCCTCATAAGTAATTTTATTTTATTAACTCCATTTATAGTTGTAGAAAATGAGGTAGGGGGAGACCATATCACAAACTAAAGGTCAAACAAAAGGCTTTAATATCTTTTTAGTTTCAATACTCTAGTCTTACGTTTTTACCTAAATTACTGCACACTCCTTTACAGTACAACATGAGCTTAAAGACCCACCTGTCCCCAGAAACAGAACATGGTATCTTCCATCAGCAGCGTTCACACGGTCCACAGCTATCTTTGTGTACTTGTAATCGGTGCCTATGCGAACGATCAGAGGCCTTCTGTGGATGGGGTAGATGGAATTGTACATGAGAGGATGATTTCGAATAAAAGTGACTACATCATCTGGGAAGTCCTTGGTGGTTCTCATATTGGGTGTAAAGGCCCCTCCTGGGCACTGAAAAATAATAAAGAAAAGAAATTGATAAAAAGTATCCCTTTATCTTAATGATAATCATTTCCAAAACACTTGTTTTAAGTACATAGAAGATCTGCTGAGAAGAACATGAAGGTCTGGCCTTAGAAATTAAAAAAAGAAATCACTATCTGTAGATAGTTATTATATAACATGCATTTCTTTAGATAATTGAATGAGTTTTGTCTCCTTGTCCCAGAGCATTCGCACAGAGGAAGTGATATACCTTTGAATATGCTCTAGGTTTTCACTCCTTTCAGCAGTCATTGCTTTACTTCCTAGTTTTGTACCAGGAAGTTTATTGCTGGCAAGGACACCTGTGGACACAACCTAGTACTGTGATCACATAAAAATAAATTAGATTGCCATTGTCACATTGAATTGGAATTCTGATGTACAAGAGTCTCTTTCCAGATGATCTCCCTTCCCTCGAGGGATCTTGAGGTTGGAGCTTACTCATTGTTGAGGATGAGATCTGATATTCTGGAAGTGAGTTTCACCATGTCCATTGGTTTTAGAGCAAAACACCAACGGTTTAGAATGACCTGTGACCTCCTCTCTACACTGAATCAAGGTTGGCACTGTAGCTAGTATTATCCCAGAATGTCAGGCACAATTCTCTTTAAAATCTACAGTTGTCTAACTCACAGCTTTTGCTTCCTCCAGGGTGACTACATATATGAAACTAGCTGCTTTCAATCTCTCCTCTGTCTATTAGCTGGATTTTTCCCTCACAACCCCTTATGAAATTATTTTCATATAAATTTTTTTAATTGTTCTTGCATGTTTGTTGTCTAGATTGTAAGCTGTGTTAGTGGGAATTAGATCTGTCAATTTTGCTTAGTATATTGGCATATAACAAAACTGGCAATAGTTGATGTCTGATAAATATACAGTTCATTAGATGATGTGGCCTCCAATCATGGTATAAGGACCTGATGAAATGGAGATTCCCTTCTGTCCAGAAGAGGAAGGTTAGAGCCTCAAGTTTTCAGGGGGAGGTAGGAAGTAGTAATGACACTAAACACATGGACAACTAGGAAGCTTCCACAGTTCTGGAAGGGGGTCTGACAATGGCTTCAGAGGAAGAAGATTCCATTGTTAGTTAGGACTAAACATTCAGGTAAAATGGAACTGCTGATGTTGAAGTTCAAACTCAGTAAAGCAATAGCATCCAAGTGTTAAGTTCTGTGAGCCCAATTGTCAAATACAACACATTAACATGTACAAAGGACATGTGCTTGAATGTATTAAATACTTCATAAAATGTTACTTTCAACAAAAGACAACATATAGCTGAGTTACAACTAGGTTTTATATTTCTATTGAAATAAAATATCTCTGCTGTAGTTTTTACATAATATTTAAGGATATTCTACAAAATTGTTGTTCTTATCATCTTGGTAACTATGGTATGCTATAAAAACTGTGGCCCAGTAGAAAGTTATGCCTCATTGAAAGCTGACAGTGTCCATTAAAACCAACTGTGTACTTCTATCAGGCATAGAAGGTGAACACTGCTAGATTTTAACAGAAGACAGAAATGGGGAGTTTTATGTGAAAACTGTCAAATCTTTACTGCTGATTTAGTTAAGAAAGAAGAACACTGTAAACCAAGCTACATGTGCCATTCTCTGTATTGAACCTTTGCTATAACTAGCCAATGATTCCAGTGTCTTTGCGTCAGCATGGAAAGGCAAACATTCACTCAAATCTGTCAGCAGAATTCATATACAAACCTATTATCATCAAGAAGTTTTAGATCAAGATCAACTTAAACAAAACCTTTTTATGGACAGACAGACAGACAGACACACACACACACACACACACACACAGACAAACAACACACACAGACACATACATAGACACATACATTCACAAGCACACACACTCACACACACTTTCCATTTTTAGAGAAAAACAACAGGAACAATGAAAAGACTGATGAACTAAATAATAAAAGTTAGCCTGTCTCTGAGTAGTCCCATGATCTGGGAACATGTTTCATTATAATAAAAAAGTTGTATTTAAATATTCCTGTTTCTAAATTTCCTAAAATGAAGGCCAAATGTGGACAAAGAATTCAAGTAGAGGTTGTTCCGAGCTGACAGTGTGTTCCACGCTCCATACTTCTTCAAAGCATGGGTTCTGCTGTTTTCAGCCCTCATTCTTCACACAAAGTGGAAAAAGGGCAATATGATTCCCACTGAATGAAAATATGGAAAGAACAATGCAAGAGCAATTTCTGCAGCTCCAGACATGCAGAAGACACCACTAATTATGGCTTGCTGTGTTGAGCTGCCTTCCTAAGCATTTATAGGGACTCTTCTTGGTACACTGTAAAAACTCCACAGTTAACACACATGGTTGGGAAATTTGTATAATTTCTCCAGCTTCTAGTTTGATTTGTGATTTCCTTTAATAATTCTTTCTTTTGTTTCTTTGAGATTTTTACTATAATTACATATTTTATGCTTCTTCCTCTGCTCCCTCCATACCCTCCCCTATATCCCTTCCAGCTTTTTTTCAAATTCTCATCTTCATTTTCACTAATTGTTTTACATATGTGTATGTGTATGTGATGACCCTATTAAATTATCAGTATCCTATTTAGAACATTTACTTAAAAATAAGGAAGATCTTAATGAAAGTTTTGTTAAGGTTGTTCAAAATCATGGTGGTTAAACAGGGAACACAAACCAATAGTTTTTAAAAGCTTTATTTTTATTACTATATGCGTTCTTGTTGTTGATATTGGTGGTGGTTGTGTGTGTGTGTGTGTGTGTGTGTGTGTGTGTGTGTGTGTGTGTAAGGACAACTTTGCAGAGTCAGTTCTCTGTTTCCAATTTTACATAGGTGCCAGGAAGGAAATTCAGGTGCTAAAGTTTGCATGACAATTTTCTTTTCCTGCTTAGCCATCTTGTCAGCCCCAAATCAGGGATATTTACATTTTTACAACCAGTGATTCATCTTCTCATACTTTTACTATGGATTCACAATGTACTCCTCCCTTAGAAATGAGACTCTCCTAGTATGACATCATTTTCAAATTTAGAAAAGAAGCAATTCTGATATGGAATCGTTCTCCTGATTCATGCCATTAGTTGTCAAGTCAAATTGAGTTGTAGAAATGGTGACAAAGATAAAAAGTTGACTTCCTCCTCTCAAACTCTATCTGCACTGGTGGATTTCCTCGGGGCAATACTGGAAAGTATTTAGTGTTTTTATCATCGTCTGGTACAGGTAAGTATGCACATTGGGACCTTGAGATAATATAAGCTATGTTTTCTTCAAGAAATTTAAGTAGTTCAATTGCGCACTGGAGTCTTTTTCAGAGCTGATTGTTGTTCAGGATAACAGATAGGGACCCAATTTTAACTATCTTATTGGAACTAAGAATCTGTAAATGAAATTGGAATCTATCTACACAACTCCCTGTGGCTGCAGGGATCATAGACTCTTGGGGAGAACCTCTTACTTTGATAGTCTCCTAGAGCAACATAATTTTTAATGGTATTATAAATCTGTATCATTATATCTACAGATAAGTATAGTTATAATCCCTCATCAATGAAGGTTTTTTTTTTTTCTTTTGAGCAGATAAATACTATTACAGAGACTCATAATTGGTCAAAATGTAAAGAATAAGTGCCTGCAGGGTGCCCAATCCTAGCTAGTACATCTACAATATAACCCTACATCTAAGGATAGAATAGCCCCAAATATGAAAGGGTAATAGATTTACAATGGTAAGAGGATGCAGACACCTGTTTCTAATTTTAGTTAAACTCCTTAAGTATTTGTTTTCCCAGTTATTCTATCCTGTTTTGAAGCAGAGGTAAATGTTTCTGAGACATTTTGACTATGATGAAATTCCAACAGAAAAGCTGAAAACAATGACTGTCATGTAAACAAGAGCATTAACAGTTGCATCCCTAACTCCTGGGTTGCACTCAG
Source organism: Mastomys natalensis (assembly GCA_021653895.1). Lineage (NCBI taxonomy): Eukaryota > Metazoa > Chordata > Mammalia > Rodentia > Muridae > Mastomys > Mastomys natalensis. The sequence goes on along the minus strand of JAJTUV010001474.1, from coordinate 241,731 downwards.
GTGGTCATAGCACCACTGCCTCTAATCTTTCCAATGTCTGCTCCTCAGATCTGTGATGGAAGTATGTCAGTTCCAATACAGTTATAAATTAATGCATATGTGTACATTCTTTGAATGTTTATTTTTTTCTATATGCCACTTCATGAGTCCTGTAGTGAACATTAGAACAAGAAATTATGGCTTTCTAGATACAAGCACACTAATAAAGAAGAAAAGCATCTTTTTTGACAACAATGTAATGACTGGAAACATACATAAAATATAAATGACAGAATGAGAGTCAGGACCAATTATCAAAATCATGAATGAGTCAGTATTTTTAAAATCAATTTATAGGGTCACGGAGGGCTCAGCAGGTTTACTGCCAGACTTGAGAACCTGAGTTCCAGCCCCAAGACCTACATGGTAGAAGCTGAAAATTGGCCCCTACCTACATATTCACCTACCTACCTACCTACCTACCTACTTACCTACACACACACACACACACACACACACACACACACACACTTATAAATACATACATGAAACAACAAAGAGGCCATGAATTTGAAAGAGAGTAAGGAGTTGGGGTATATGGGAAGCCTTGGAGGGAGTAAAGGAAAGGAAAAACATGTAATTAAGTTATAATCTTAAAAATAAGAAAAGAAAACAAATTTAGGATTGCAGGTAAACATGACTACTAGGATCAGTGATGAAACTTGTAGAACAGCAAGCAGGCTGTGCTCCTAGGGGAACTGTCCTTGGGATACTGGGGGATATGGTTCCGGTGCACTTCTAAACGGGAGTTTTAAATGAACACATTATTAGTTTCTGCTTCAGCTGGATGTACATGTTATACAAAGGTCTACAGAAGCTTTACCCTCACAGCAATAGGATAATGTAATGCATTAGCTCAGTCACGGAGAGTCTGAAGTCTCTGGATGCCCTTTGCAACATACCAAAGGTGTCTTGTTTCTCCCACAAACTTGAGATACTTATGGAAAAACATTATGACACAATTGGCAGCCTTCCCAGCACTTAACTTGTGCTTGCTGGTTGGGCTGTTTGCTAGCACAGCAACACACCCTGCTTTGAAGGAAGTACCTACAGGGAACACGAGAACGGGGGTATAAGATTTCTGCCAGTGTCCTTTACTTAAAAACAAAGTTAGATATTTATGAGGTTGACCCAGCAACCTGACTACTGTGTGCAGAAATGAAGAATGACAATCACAGTTGATCCCTCATTGGGAAGACTTCAGAGACAGGGACAGCATTCTTGACCCTGGAGGAAATGGACTCTTCGAGTTCACGTGGCTAAAGATCTTCTGGCTACAGATGCAGGAAGCACTGAACTGAGGCTGCCACTGGCAAGTGAGTTAGAAAGCTGACTTCATGTTGTTTTGCTGGCTCAGGGTGGAGTGACCAGATCTTCAGGGAAGCATACTTGTCTAGGAGGAGTTTTGGGGTCATTCCTCCACCCAGCCCCTTTGATTCCCAAAGGACTACTCATCTGACAATTTCTGGATTTAAAGGAGCTGTTGTGGTCTCAATACCAGATGTAAGAAACCACATTATAGAAACATGTCTTAAGTATTGACTACTCCCTTTTTGCACAGAGTGTGTTCCAGATGTGTGTCACTAATCCCTGGCTTATTCCTCACTGTTTTAGAAAGAAGGAAAATGCTTATTCTTAAGAGCTCTAAAAAAATGAGACTGTTAGCAGAATTTTCTAATTTAGCCTTGGTTTATTTGTGGAGAAGGGTTGATCTTTTCCCACAGTGCACATAATGTTTGCTTTTCGACAGTGGTTTGCTGTGTGATGCCCAAAGCCCTGTACACATGTCAAAGTGGCTTTTAAGGTGCCACATGGGTAAAGTGCCACAGTCGGAACTGAGGCTGATTTCAGCTGAATGAATATCTCCCACCATGGCTGGGATGTCTTTATTGAGAAAAGAAACAAATAAAATACAAAATCAGTTCTAAGGAAAGAGGAAGGAACAAAGTCAGCATCAGAACATGCTTCATGAGATGCTGAGGTCTCAGTTTAATAAATGTATCTCTTTTTCAATTTTTTAAATGCTTTATGGGGGTTTCATTTAAGTAACAGGAGGGGTTACATAGAGTTTTATTGAGTTTGCAAGTTCATTGCTCCTGTACTATCTGTTCACATATTATAGTAACCAAACCAGATCATAATCAGCGCTTACTTTCCCGTATTAAAGTATAAACTTAATTAGATTACATTCTAATCATTTTATGGTTATAAGTTATTACTGAAGCTTCTGAAATGTAGAAGTAATCTGGATGAAGTGAAGAGGGACTTTTACTCCCATGAAAGGTTTTTCAACATTTCCTCACTTTCTCTCACCCTAGGTCAGCTTTGCTTCAGATCTACTCTCAGACTTGCAGCACCCTGAGATGACTGTATCTACTGATAGTTTTCCTTCATTTTAGGAGCAGTAAGTCAGCGCTCTGACCAGGCTATTTTGAGCTGTAAACATCCAGGAGACACTATTTTCAAAGGGAATTGCAATTTCTATAATTAAGCTAGTTGGTAGACATGATAATTATAATATTTTAACTACAGTATTTTTAGGTATCAATAGCAATTATAATAATTTTCAAAAGTAACCAATTTCACACACACACACACACACACACACACACACACACATACACACACACACAAATCAATGTTCAGTTAGTCTTTTATTTTTATTTATTTTTTAATTTTGTATATTTCAGGAGATAGAGTCTCTTTAAGTTTAGTGGATGACTTAAAAACTTCACAGAATAACTTAAAACATTCAGAAAACAAAGGACTGGACAGTATAAAAATGTCCTCTTGTGGTGTAAAAATAAAGTGGACCAACACTTTAGAAAGCTTGGTGAAATGTGTGTTTAAATATGACTTTTAAAACTTTTATTCAGAACATTTGTATGCACCGGGCAGAGTGGGAGGAATTGTAGAAGCCAGACATGTCGAGGACACCATGAGAAAAAGGCCCACAGACTCAACTAAGCAGGGCTCATAGCAGCTCACAGCGAATGAAGTCGCATTCATGGAGTCTGAGTAGGTCTGACTAGACCCTCTGCCTACGTGCTGTGGTTGTTTAGCTTGATTATTTTGTGGGACTCCTAACAGTGGAAGTGGGGTTTTCTCTGACTGCTCTTAGGACCCTTTTCCTCCTACTGGGTTGACTCATTCAGCCTTGATATGGGAGTCTGTTCTAGTCTTATTGTTGTTTTGTTAAGTTGACATCCTTAGAGGCCCACTCTTTCCTGAAGGGCCCACTCTTTCCTGAAGGGAAAAAGAAGAAACAATGGATCTGGGGGAGACTTGAGGTGGGGGTAGATTTGGAGGAGGGGAGGGAAGCAAAACTGTGGTTCAGATGTGTTGTATAAGAGAAGAATAAACAAGAGGGGGAAAGAATATTTGTGTCTGTGTTCATCAGAGAGAACAGCTCCTAGGTTTTAATTAATTTAGTTTGTTTTTATATGATTTTACCTTCAAGAGAATACTACTTCATTTTGGTAGTGTTCCTTTCTTTTAAAAAATTTTAGGAACAGCTTGATCAGTAATCTTGTCAACTCTTTCATAAAAGTTTTGTAGAATGGAGCAGGGAACACATCTGGTCCTCCTCTTAGGGAGGGTTTTTTATTGCTACTTCAGTCTCCTTGTGTGTTGTTACTTGTTAAAGTTGTTTGTGTTTTCTTGATTTAACTCTGGCAGGTCATATGTGTTTAATAATTTACTAAGTTCCTCTAGATTATCAAGTTTTCTGGGATATAACAGTATTCCCCAACAACTATGTGTATTTCCATGGAGTACTCTCTAATTTTATTATTTTGAGTCTTCCTTTTCTTCTTGTTAGCTCAGCTTGGGATCAGTAAATCTCATGTATCTATTGACTATATTGTACTTGATTGATTGCATGTACATGTTCTTTACATGTAGATTTCATTAATATCTGCCATGAAGCTAGATGGTAATGGCTCACATTTTAATCATGACACTTGGGAGGCCAATCTGGTATACAGAGTGAGTTCCAGGGTAATCAGGGCTAAAAAGAGAAACCTTGTCTCAAACAAACAAACAAACCAACAAAGCTGCCACCAATTTTCTTATAATTGCTGCCTCTTCTTTTTGAACTTGTGTTGGCCTTAACTTTTCTAAGACATTTAAGCACAGGGTAGGTTATTTGAGATATTTGATAGTTTCTTAGATTTATTCATTTAATGAGGTGAGTCAGTCTTTTGCCTGCATGTATGTATGTGTGCACCACATGTGTGCTTGGTCCCTGAGAAGCCCAGAAAAGGGCATTGAGCCCTGGAACTGGAGGTATGGATGGTTGTCAGCCTCCATATAGGTCCTTTGCAAAAGCAATAAAGGCTCTAACTGTTGAGCCTTACTTCCAGCCCATTTTACAATTGTATTTACTAATTTTATTTTATGTGTGAGTGTTTCACCTATATGAATGTATGTGCATCATGTATATACTTGGTACACACAAGGGTCAAAAGAGGGCATTAGATTCACTGCTACTGGAGTGGTAGATGATTGTGTACCACCACATAGGTGTGGGAATCGAACTTGGGTCCTCTGCAAGAGCAAGAAGTGATCTCAACAACTGAGCCATCTCTCCAATTCCATTTTAAGTTTTTAATGCAAGTATACACAGTCATAAATTTCCAGTTTAGAACTCACTTAATCTTATCTCCAAAGGTTTTAGAAAGTTGTGCCTTTTCATTTGACAGCGATTAAAAAAAAATCCTCATTCATTTTTTTCAATTAACTAATGTTCATTCAAGCAGACACAGAAGTTAAAAAAAAAACTCACAATTAAATTGAGTTATCTCTAAGTTAATAATTCATGTGATCATCATTATATAAGATGAAAATTTTAATATAGAAGTGTAAATACACACACACACACAAACACACACACAACTAGCAGGCTTAGCATGGTGGCACATGCCTTTAATTCCAGATCTTGGGAAGCAGAGAAAGGTGGATCTCTGTGAGTTCAAGACCAGCCTGGTCTATGTAGTGATTATTTATATTGGCCAAGGCTTTACAGTGAAACACTGTCAGTGAAAGAATTGAAAAGTGTGTGTGTGAGTGTGTGTGTGTACATGCACACGCTAGTGTTAACTTAGTTAGTCTTCAACTGAAATTTTCAAAGCTAGAGTTTTAAAATTAGAAAAAAATCTCTATCATGTTTAACTATGTTGTTTTGGGATCTCACTGAGATTTTGCTGGTAATTACAGTGCATATAAAATAGTACATTTTATAACATATATGGCATATTAGCAAAATCTCAAACCACGAAAGGATTATTCTGAAACCATAAAGCTGAAAAATTATAATGAACATACCCAGAGGACCATAGTTATATTTAATAAATGTAAATGTAGTATTTGTCTAAGTATGATGAAAGCGCATTTATGGGTACTTACCGTTCCAGGGCGAGGATATGGAATTCTGCCTTGATAGGATATCAGCTGGTGATTGGGCCCTTCCTTGTGGGCAAAAGGCCCGTTGAATACAGTCTGTATATCAGATAAATGGTACACACACACTGCCGATCCTTTGAAAACAGAGCTGAAAATGGAAGCAAATAATATCTTTTATTTTTCTCAAAACATATTTCAGTTGCCGCAGTGAGATGGATCCATGGGTAAACACACGGGTCACCAAGCCTTACAACCTGCCTTGGATTCTGCTATCACAACGTGAAAGCAGAAAGCCATCCTCCACATGTTGTCCTCTGACTCTTCATGTGTACTGTGGCATGCATGTACTCATACATATATATAACACACAAAATAAATAAAGAAGCCTGTCATAAAATATGTATACACACATAAGTTATGTTTAAATAAAAAAGCTAAAAGCTACATATTTTTGGATGCTTAAAATAGTTAATAATATGCAGTGATTTTGAAATAGGCATAGATTACAAGCCATTGCCTTATTTAATTAATTAACTCAGGAATAAACAATAATAAGTTAGAGCAAAGATCTTAACATTTCCAAAAATTAGAATGATAAAATTCCTAATTAGTTTATTTTAGCAGCAACAAATAGTCAGTGATGATTGAATTTAAAAATGAGGATTTGAGCACTCTGGTCAGCAGATCAGCATCTTGCTCAGCCAGCAACAGAGAAGTTTCCTCCTGCAACAGATGGGAACCAATACGAGACCCAAGACCTCCTGACACTCTGCCCTGATAGGGATGTGTCCATCAAATCTCTTCCCCACAGGGCTCTGCACTCAGTGGAAGGTGAAAGAGGAGGCTTAGTGTAAAAGCCAGAAGGAAAGGAGGACATCAAGAAAGCCCTCTGAATCAACATTCTCGAGCACATATGAACTTACAGAGACCAGGGTGTGGCTCTGCACTAGATGGGGACCAACACCTAAGAGAAGTAGACACAGACCCCTATCTTTAGCCCAGAAGCAAACTCCAGTTGATAATCACTTGCAAATGCAAATTTAGTTTTCTTTAAGGGAGTCTAACTGGGAAAACAAACTATTCTCAAGGGTAGGCTGCATGCCAAGCAGTAGACAATGGCCAACAGGAAACAAACTCAAGGACATCTTTTGAAGGCTCCTGTCTCATAATTGTCATATCAGGACTTTTCTATTTTAAAAATGAAAAAAATATTTTATTATTTTTTATTTTAATTTACTTATATATTTTTCTTATCTCTATTCACACTACAGTTACTTTGTGTATATAGTATGGCTTTCCAATTTAATGTTTTTAACAGGATTCCTAAGTGTGCAAATGAGTGAATTTATTACTTATGTCTCCCTCGGGCTATTTCCTTCTTTCTGTTCTGTCCAGTTCTCATGTGTTAGTTTTGGGTTTATCTTATTATATTAAATTTTATTATTACTATCTCTTAGAATTTGGTTTGTTTTCTATTGAGAGACAGAAACGAGGTGGATCTAGATGTGAGAGATGTGGGGAGAACTGGGGGCAACAGAGGGAAAGAAACAGTAATCAGAATATATTATGTGAGAAAAAAACCCAAAATATCAATTTTAATTCTAAACAACCATGAACAGAAGAAGGGGAGGGAAAGGATGGGTGGATGGAGGAGTACTCTCATAAAGGTAAAGGGGGGGGGAAAGGATGAATGGCATGGGGGGTTGTGGAGGGGTAACCAGGAAGGGGGAGATCATTTCAGGTGTAAATTAATGAAGTGATTAATAAAAGAATATTGATTTTATCCTCTAATAAGTCCTATTAATACATGAATATAATTTCTTCTTACAGTAGTATTGATGTAACTTTGGTGTTCCTTTGTGACAGCCTGGTTGGCAGCTGGAGAAGTTCACGTTGTCTTTGTATGTATATTTTTCATCAATTGATAAAGAGCTGACTTTGCAAGCATGAGAGTCAATCCCCAATACCCACGGAAGAAAGGACAAAAACTATGATTAGAAAAGTGTGGTAATAACCCCACTGACAGGGTGACAGAGGGACTGGGTTTCACCCCACAACTTGGCCAGCTTGCCAAGTATGAGTGAGCTGCAGGCTTCTGAAAGTCTCTATGTGAAGAAGGAAGTTGGATGATGACTACTGAGGAAGAACACCTGAGATTCTCTTCTAGCTTACACACACACATACACACACACACACACACACACACACACACACACACACACACACACAATGCACACATGCACACACGTACAAGGGCATCCACATGCACACACACGCACACACATATTTCATAAGTACCCTCGAATACACAAAATGCATGCACAGTCTGGCATGTAGATACACCCATGCTTCACCAAAGAATTCAAGACCATTTCATTAAGGTATATTTAGTCATAAATTTGTTTAAATCCTTAATAATAATGATATCTGTTATCATTAGGTCACAATAATGGAAAATCATGCTCTGACAAAAATAAAAGTAGAAAATATTTTATTAAAATCAATAGTTTGTTGAAAATTTAGTAATTTTGCTGCTCAGTTCTTTATGAGCAAATGTACTACACAGTTGTTAGAACAGTAGCTGAGCACACAGTCAAGGACATCTGTCTGGATTTCTTGCAGTGCAAACATAAGTAATTGTTCATCAGTATTCCTGATAACTCTTTTATTTTGAAAAGCTCATAGCCGTTTACAATTGCACCACCACATTTTATGCTCCTTTTTAATCTATTTTGTGTGTAGTGTATGAGCGAGTGCACATGTGCATATATATATATAATACTATGTACAGGCATGTGCATATTTGTGCATGCAAAAGTCACAGGGGACAACAGGTATCTTCCTCTATCACTGCCAGCCTTATTCCCTATTACAAAACCTCACAATGAACCTGAGACTTGCCATTTTGGTCAAACTACTTAACCAGCAAGCTCCCCAGTATCCACCTCTCTCCCTACATCCCCAACAACCCCAGGGATAAACATATGATGTCACACTTGGCGTTTCCATAGGTGTCAGGGTTTTGTGGACAGCAAGATCTTTTTCTCATTGAGGAATTTCCCCAGGCTCTTGCCACATTTAAAATTCACTTATAAAAGAATGCTTTCAATAACTGCTTTGAAGTTTTCCATTAAATAAAAAGGAACAAATGCATACAACTAGTGGGCGAATAGACATGTCTGGAGTATGCGGCAGAATTCATACTAACACTCTAGTACAAAACTAATCTACAGAAATGTACACAGGACATTTTGGGTTTATGAGAAAGGCACTGTAAAGCATGATAAAGTTGTCGTTGGACTCCTATTAAATCAACTTTGAAATGCAAAAAATTATCATATTACAGAATAATAGAACCAGCATAATTTTTGTTAGACTCTCATAATAAATGCCATAGATTAGTGAAGAACTGAAAATTATTTCGATGCAAATTCAAACTTTTTTAGTTTTCCTAATGAATATTTATCATAGAAATTTAAATAATTAAATATACACACTTTTATGGCTTGTATGTGTATACTTATGCTACCACTGTCAAAATTCAGGAAAGAAACATATCCATGATCACCAACACCTAAGATGCTATAGACTTTATTAGAATTATTAGTCTTTACTTTTGTTATTTAAATAAAATACTTGAAGCTATTTACTTCTAAAACTTAATTCATAGTTTCTTTTTTCCTAGAGAATAACATATAATTGTTTTTAAAGCTCTTTGCAAACATTTTCGGAAGAATTCATTAAGGTCAAATGTATTTTGGTAATCTGGCAGAAGTAAGAACCAGGAATTGTTTAACTGAAGAGCTGTAAGTGTACGATAGTTACCTTGATGTGGTGAAGATGCCATACACCAGAGTTGTCCTTGGATTGTCAGTTTCCAGCAGAAAGACATCCTCTATACAAAGGACAAGGACATCCTGATAAAGTGTCTGAAATTCTAATTGATTATTCTTGATTACCCCAAGACACTAATTTCAACTATCAAAAGTAGTTCTCAGGAAGCTATTTGTGGAAATCAATACAATATGGTATAATGTGATGATATATGCTTGGAAACCTAAATAAAATGTTAGCCTGGCATTGGAGGCATTTATGTAGACTATATCTCTATGAAAATGATGTATAAATGCTAAGTGGGCAACTCCAAATGATAGATAATGTGGACTAGACATTTGAAAAAGTTAGTTCTGCAAGGTAGATAAGAAAGCATAGTGTCCATGGTAGGAATGACAGATGTTCTCCTGTGGCTTGTTTTCTCAATGTCCTTTACTGATTAAACAGTAGTTTGTGTTTTAAAATAATTAAGCTGTCAATTTCCTTTGAACCTATGATTTAAAGTTGTAATTCTGAAGATAATGTTTTTCATAAGGCCCTTCCTTCATAAGAAATAATACTGTATTTAGGCTTATGATTAAAATTTTCAGGAATACCTTATCTATAACAATTCCTCTAACAACAAGACTTTAATGGATAGTATAAATGCATGTGTATTTATAATATAATAAATTAAAACATAAAATTTGACTTCTGAAGAACCAAATACTACCTGATAGAAAATGCCTGTTAAAGTGAACAGCAGTCTCCTTCTTGTTTATAACTCTTCATATTTTGTAATAGATATTTATAGCTCAACTCATATTAATCAAAATCTGAGAATAACTATATAATGCATTTCAGTGGACAATATTTAAAAAGAGTTGTTTCTTAATGAAGCTTAATTACCACAGCATTATGATATATAACAAGTCACATTGAATATAGAATGCTATTCATACTATACTATTAATTCTTATTTGATTTGGAGATCATAAGCATAAGAAGTGTCATAGGAGAAATACTAAGTCTGAATCACCAAGAAAAACTAAGCATAATTCTTGTAATTTATAATTGAACCTTTTCCTTAAACTCTACTAAATATTATAATAAATGCAGTAGTTATATAAATATATATGCATGTATGTCCTTATATAAATTGATTTAAATCATATCAGAATTTAAGTGAGAATATTACATAATAATCTGACTTTAAAATATTTACATTTAGATCCAAATATTACAAATACATATAAAATATTGATTCATTTATAAAGAAGTAAACATATTACCTATATATAAATCACACAAGTCCTTTCACCCTATACTCAATCATGTCCTAGGATTCAATAGTACACTCAATGGTGAAGGAATTGACTAAAATATTTGAAGACACTGGTGAGTGGTGAAACATTAAAGGTGAAACACCTTTTACCCTGCAAATAACTAGGGAAGATGCATCCTCTCTGAGACTTCATTAAGGCACTTGATATTCCTAAAGTCCTGCTCAGAAACAAGGCTCACTCTTACATCCACGCACCTAGTTCATCGAAATGTGTCTCTGGGCCATCTTCATCCGTGACTGAGCACACAAGTCTTGCCTTTAAAAATGTGGTCCACTTGTTGACAAGACTACGTTGTCCACCAGTGTCATTCTGAAACCATTTTGTAAGCACAATTCAGATGATTGGAGAAACAATTGTATGTTAAATTTTCAACTTGAACTCTAATTCATGATTTATTGTAATCTGAAGATTAGAAAAGACAAACACCATATAGAAAAACTAGGATCTAAGTCTTTCATATGTGATGGATAAATATTTGCCTCTTGCTGAGTCAAGTATTCATTCTCTTAATATAAATGAAATGTACTTAATATGTTTAGCTGTTGAAGCTTACAGTGTAAGAAGACTGGGTATAGCCCATATTGAATTTGTCCAGATAGTTCTATTTTATCTGTTTGCTCAGTATTTTTACATACTCCTTAGTATTTCTGAGTGTCTTATATAGTATAGACATTTTCCTGGCCAACAAACAGAGCATTGGGTTGGCTCTTTCATACAGTCTACTGATGAGTTTTGTGTTCCTCTGTGTCCAATCGCCTCTTCATTTCTGCTACCTTTGCTATTTTGACTCAAATTATTGAGAGAAAGTTGCATTCTAGTCCAGAGAATATTGTAGTATTTAAAGATAAGTAGAAACTGGACACTTCAATAAATGTATCTGACAAATTATCAAAAATAAGCCAACAAAAATTTATAGTAAGCCTATATAAGATTAAATCATGAATTTTAGACAGTGTTTTTATATGTACTTCTAATATGCTGATGCTTTGCTCTTTAAAATTAAAATCATATTTTAAAATTTTCAACTGGTATGTTCAACTCAACTATAATTGTATTTTATTAAGATTCAAGTCTATTTCATTTATAAGAATTATTTTGTTTCCTTTGGTAATATGCAATTTCCCATTTGTGTGAAAGTAACATAGTATGGAGTTGCAAAATTAGCCAAAACTAATTATATGTTTAAAACTATAATCAAAATATTTCCCTGAATATTCTTTATATAGTTTTCTCACTGATGACAGTAATTAATAAAAATACAAATAGATATTGGAAAGCATTATACATTATTTAAAATCTTTCTTTAAATAGACATTCCAGGGCACTCACGGGGCATATTCTTGCAATCATGGAATGAATCTGTCTTGTGCTCCTGTTGTTGTCAGTCAGCCTTTCTTTGAAGAAGAAATAGACCTTAGCATCATTTGGATCAGTGCCATCTGGGATCACATGTGCATCCACAAACATAGGTTCTACAAAAGAGGTTCAAAGATGATGTTCTCATGATAAATACTCACAGACCATTCTTAGAGATACACACAGACACATTTCTTTCCTAACAGTAAATAATCCACTATACATAGGCAAGATTCCAAAAACTAGTGTCAACTTATTTCATGGAGAGTATCAAACATGACCAAGTATAGCTCTAGGTTGACAGATGTTTGTTTTCTTCAAAGGACAATCACTGGGGAAGCAAACTACTCCTAAAGGCAGGATCCATGCCTAGTAGCAGAAAACCAACACAAAATGAAATCAATGGGATTTTTGGAGGGCCCAGTTCCCTAACGTTAGGTCAGCAGATTAGTTTTCTGTGTGTCAGTTTTACCATATAGGTCTTTGTGTATATATACTTCTTGTTTCATGTTTTTATGGGACTCCTGTATGTGTAAATGTGTGTCTGTGTCTACATGAGTTTGTTGTGTTTTTCTTTGGTTCTTATTAATGATTGGTTGTTTTGTCTTATTTGAATTCGTTTGTTTTTCTTTATCTCATGTGTTTTATTTTACTTTATTAATAAGACTTATATGCCTCTTTGTCTTCTTATAAGAGATAGAAAGGGTGTGGATCTCATCTGGAGAGACAAGATGGAGAGGGACTGGAGGAGTTGGGGAAGGAAAACTGTAATCAAAATATGTTGTATGAAAAAAAAACCCTCTATTTTCAATTAAGGGAAACAGAAGATATAACTTTAATCAGGAGAAGGACGGGGAGGAGGAAGAGGATAGGGAGGAGGAGGAAATAGGATGTCATAGCAGCAATGAGCATGAGAATCCTAACACTGTTTTTCCTTAAAATACAGCAAATGAAATGAAGAGTAAACTTCCCAAGGGAAAATACAGTCAGTGCAGACATAGAGGCTTTCCTTATTTCCGGAACAAAACAACTTTTTAGAATGTTCTATTTCTAGAATCCTGGCAGAATAGTTTGAAGAAGTAAAATGACAATCAGTGTTTTCATATGTTACACTATCAGTGAAAAAAATGCTTAATTATGGTGATTCATGCTAAAACACATCATTAACTAAATAGGCAATTTCGAGTGAGCTTGCAGATTTCCTTGGGCTAGAATGGCAAGCACTCAGTGTTTTCCTCCCCCTCTACATGACAGAGACTAATTGGAATCTTACAGGAAAATCAATTTATTCTCCTTTCAGGATGTGAATTCTTTATGACCCCAAGAATTTGAAACAACTAAATAAGTATTATCATAAAATCAGTATACCTTTGATTTCTATTTTATATTAGTCATTTTTAAGAAAAGTAATATGTAACTCAACGTAGACAGGGAATCCACAACAGATTCAACAAACCTGGACCTTTATGGGCTCCCAGAGACAGAACCACCAACCCAAGACTGGACTAGTGTTCTCTACCCCCTGTACATATGTAGCAGAAGTTCAGATTGTCCTTCATGTGGTTCACCCAACCCTGGAGTAGGGGCTGACTCTGCCTCTGTGGCCTGCCGATGGATCCCACTACTCTAGCCGAGACATCTTGTCTGGCTACTTGGGGAGAGGATGCACCTAGTACTGCACTGACTTGATGTACTAGTGTGGTGATAGCAGGATGAACACAATGACAGGGGATGGGACAGGACAGGGATGATGACTGGGAATGAACCAGGAACGTTTCCCCCTTCTCAGAAGAGAAGAGGGGAGAGCAGGGGTGAGGATCTGTGTGAGGGGGTACTGGGAGTTTCTTATATGACCCATTTATTATATCTTAAGTCATGAATTTAGAAAAAAATCTTTGATTTAGAATTACGGATGAATAAAGCAATTAAGAGAACTAAAACCACATTTCAATGGGACATATTACCATTTAACAAGTGGAAGTATTCATGATGGCTATCACTGACATTTGTACTTACCTAGCTCTATGACTATTGTATCATTTATAAATCAATCAATTGGAATAAGAATGATGGCTAGTTATTTATCTTAAATATTTGCCACATTAAGTATAGAAGTATAACTACTTATGAAAAAGCCTGATTATTTAGTTTTGAACTACTTTTCCTATTATCAACATAGAATTAAATACTAGTTTAAAGCAAGATATCAAAGGGGAAAACGCAGTAAATGCTTCTTTACCACTCAGCCATTTTGAATTGTGTTGATCAGTTCGGACGGCATTCCTCTTAGTTAAACTTCGAAAAATAGCGGCATCTGTTCCCATGAAATCTATATACATTCCTGAGAAGAGTTCCTCATCTATGAAAAAGGAAACTTTGTCAGAGAAATTCTAATGCATTTTGAACTCACTTTAATGTTCAAAGAGGTTTAGCATAATACATTGTCCCAGTTATTAGTAGCTGTTTGTAGCTATTAGTTTCTGTTGTCTACGATTTACAAAGCACCCAGCTTAATATGTTCTTATTGTGATGGTTCTATATGGTTAGAACAAATTCAAAACTACTTGTTCTAATTTTTTAAGTAAGGAACAAATTTGGATGTCGGGCTATGATATTCAACACACTGAATTTTAACATTTTTATTTATAAATTATCAGGAACGAGCTACAATTGTAATACACATGTTAAACTTCAGATTTTACCTAAAAGACGGACACAATACTTTTATTACCTGATGACACAGAAAGTACATAATATTGTAAAAAACATTGTTTTTTTTACATATTGATGACCAAACTAATTATTTAAATTCTGTATTTTGATCTTCAGCGATACAAGACTACTAGTAACATAAACACAGCTCACTTTTTCAACAATACACTGTTGTAAAACATAAAGTGATAAGAAAGAAACTATGTCTAGATATAAACAATTGCCATTAGTGGCCTATTCAATTAGTTTAATAATAAATATAATATATATATATATATATATATATATATATATATATATTTTTTTTTAACATATACATATATATGTTCAATTAGTTTAACACACATATATGTGTTGTGTGTATTAGTTTAACATATACATATATATGTTTGTATCTATACATATGTATATTAATGTATATGATATATTTGTCATTAGAATAAATATATACACATGCAAATATACATATACATCATTAGAAACTTTGAAGATTAATTTAAATTTTTATCCTAAGTATGGAGCTGTAAATATTGACTTGGTAAGAAGCAATGTAGCCCTCTAGTACTAAACAGCTGGACAACTATTGGAGAAAGTAGCAAGTCCTCACCTTTGGCCCATTGACCTGACCTACATCTGTGCTTTTCTCTAGATTGTTCTCAGGACTGGGACATTTGAATCACTCTCAATAAATACCTGTTGGACAGGACAGACTACAGAATGAACCGCTTCTAAAATGAGCTCATCAGGTTTTGAACTAGAGTCCCTACCAGTTAAGGACCTAGAATGATAGGCATCTTGGCATCCATGTCTTCTTCCCAGGAGGAACAAAAAGCACATGACAATGTTTCAGAGAGTGACAACAAAGATAAAATGAGGCATTTTTGAATAGTTCAACTGTTCAAAAATATGTTTGAATATCTGCTGTGTATAGAGATTTGGCTATTAATCATTATAACATATAACCATAACAAACATAATCATTATAACATATAACATATATATAGACATATAATCATATGTCTAATGATTTCATCTCATTAGACATAAAAGAATGGATTTAAATCCCCACTGTTCAATTATATTGATGAGCACAGCTTTTGGTTATATATACTTACAGGAGAGGGAAGGGAAGGCTTACAGCTTTCGAACCCTATCTATCAAAAACTACACTATCAATTATACCTTGCAAAAGTCTGTGTGTCAAACTGACTTCATGTCTTGCTCCATATTAGAGCTTCTAACAGCAGACAGGAAAATTCCTGCTTCATTTTATATCAATAAAATCCTTAATAACAGTTTGGGAATTATTTTAAGAGTTTTCAGATTGGACATGTGTGTATATATGTATACACACACACACACACACACACACACACACTATATATACTGTTTAAATTACTTGCACGAATTCTAGGTTGAGGAACTGGCAATACAATAGATGACAATTGTCAAAGAACAAGCAAGACAATAAACACATGGTCAAAGAACAAACAAGGTAATAAACAAAGTCCCATGATCACTCTAGTGATCACTGTTTCTAAGGGCTTATCAGGATGACCAAAATATCTGAGCCTATTTCCCTGTCCTAGCCCAAAGTCATTTTTATGCCTAAAGCCTACTTCTTTGTTCTAGCCTAAGATTTAGATTCCTGCTTGAAATTACTTCTTTGTTCTAACCTAAGATTTAGATTCTTAGGTTAGATTTTAGGTTAATTTAGATTCTGAATTTATATCTAATCTATATATCATAGATTATATATCTAATATATAATCTCTATAATTATCTATATCATCTATATCTATATGTATATCTATATGTATATCTAATCTATATCTATCTATATCATCTATATCTATAACTATATTCTAAGGATAAATATATCACTCATACACATATATCAGTATAGACACATGCATATGTGTACTTATATCTACATAGATATAAATACAAACACACACACACAACACATATATATATATATATACATATATATATATATATATTCTACATTAAGTACCCTAAATAGCAAAGACCATTGGAATTGACAGTCAAGTAGATGCTTTCAGTATTGTAAAAAACAGAGGTATTCTAATTCTTAACATTGTCATTACTTGGCATTAAATTAATAGATGTATTTGAAACATATGTATTATTTTGTGACTTAAATCAAATGGACATACCAAACCCTTAAAGCACATTGAGAGATCCACACAAACAATGAGATGCAATTTTATGGAGATAAATCTTTGAAAAGGCAAATAAATACACACAGATTCATCATCTTCTCCTGTACGTCAATAAATATTTTAAAAATTAACTAATTTATAGGTTGTATGTTTTTTTTCTTTAACCCCCTTTCCCACCTTCATTTCCTACTTACTGATCATAACAGACACGGTGTTCACATTGGGGTTGAAAGAGCATCGTCCTTTTCCAGATTCACATTTAGAGTCAATCATGAAAACTTGGTCCTTTGTAGTAGAAAAATGTATCAGATGGTAATACTACATTATACAGATGAAATAGTACAACAAGTAGAATGAAACATACCTATAAATTATTTTATTTTAAGTGATTGTTATTAAACAAAATAAACCATCTTCAAAGTGCTTTCTACCTCTGCGTTTCCAATGTGCTATATTAAGACTTAATTGCCATGTAGGAAGAATCCATTTGTAAATTATTGTGCTCTAATATCAGTAGGGCTAACTCTCATCATACTTTACAGCTTCAAGAACTGATCCAAACATTCCTGAAATCAACATCATTAAGTCTGTCTTGAAAATGTGAAATCATTATACAAATAATTGGATGTGTTTGTACAGCCCTATCCAAAGGAAGAAAAGGAACAACAATAAAATAATCTTAGCAATGATTATGTTTCTAAAATAAGACATTTTGAAACTAAAGCTTCCTTCAAGTCTACTTCCCCACCCAAGGCAGATCAGAAGTCAGATATCCTCCCACACCCTGCAGCCTGAATGCCACTCAGCAGATCCTCAGTAGCCAAAGACACAGATGAGAATCTTGTCCCAATACCCATGCTAGCTTGGAGAGTCACAGAGCCATGGAACGAACAGCTCTACTCAGTGAAAACTTGTCAAGAAAAAATAAAGAGGAAAATAAAGACTTCCTGAAATTCAATGAAAAGGAAGGCAAATCATACCCAAAATTATGGGACACAATGAAAGCAGTGTTCAGAGTAAAATGCATAGCATTGAGCGACCTTCATAAAGAAATTGGAGAGATTCCATATAACAACTTAACAGAACACCTGATAGCTCTAGAACAGAAAGAAGCAAACACACATTAGAGGAGTAGAAGGAAGGAAATAGTCAAACTCAGGGTTGAAACCAACCCATTAGAAACAAAGAAAATGATACAAGGGATCAACAAAACCAAGAGCTGGTTCTATGAGAAAATCAACAAGTAGATAAACCCTTAGCCAGACTAACCAGAGGGCACAGAGACAGTATCTAAATTAACAAATAAAAACTGAAAAGGAAGTCTAAGAACAGAAACTGAGGAAATTCAAAATATCAGTACTACAAAACCTATGCTCTACAAAACTGGAAAACCTAGATGAAATAGATGTTTTTCTGGACAGATACCATGCACCAATGTTAATCCAAGATCAGATGAACTATCTAAACATTCTCCTATCCCCTGAGGAATAGAAGTCATTAAAAAACCTCCCAAACAAAAAAAAGGCCAGGACCAGATGATTTTAGTGCATAATTCTACCAGACCTTCAAAGAGGAACTAATACCAACACACCTCAAACTATTCCATACAATAGAAACAAAAGGAACACTCCCTAACTTATTCTGTGAAAACCATGTAAAGACCTAACAAAGAATGAGAACTTCAGACCAATCTCACTTATGAATATCGATGCAAAAATACTCATTAAAGTTCTTAAAAACTGAATCCAGGAACACATCAAAACAATCATTCACCATGATCAAGTAGCCTTATCCCTGGGATGCAGGGATAGTTCAAAATACAAAAATCCATCAATGTAATACACTATGCAAACAAATTCAAGGAAAAAACTCACATGATCACCTCAGATGCTGAAAATGTCTTAGATGAAATACAACAACACCCCTTCATGTTAAAAGTCTTGGGAGACATCAAGAATTCACAGTACATACCTACACATAATAAAAGCAATATATAGTAAACCCACAGCCAACATCAAATTCGATGGAGAGAAACTAGAAGCAATTCCAGTAAAATCGGTGACATGAGAAGGCTGCCCACTCTCCCTCATCTACTCAATATAGTACTCAAAAATTCTAGCTAGAGCAATTAGACAGCAAAAAGAGATCAAGGGGATAAATAATGGAAAGGAAAAAAACAAAGTATCACTATTTGTAGATGACAGCATAGTATACTTAAGCAATCCCCAAAATTCCAGCATAGAACTCCTACAGCTGATAAGCAATTTCAGCCAATTGGCAACGTGGTGGATATAAATTAACTCAGACAAATTATATGTTCCTTTATACAGATGATAAACAAATGAGAAAGAAATAAGGGAAACAACATCCTTCACGATAGCCACAAATATTATAAAATATCTTGGTGTTACTCTTTCCAAGCAAGTAAAAAATGTACGAGAACTTCAAATCCCTGAAAAAAAGTAATCAAAGACCACAGAAGATGGAAAGATTTCCGATGCTCATGAATTGGTAGGATTAACATAATGAAAATTGCCATCTTACCAAAAGCAACCTAAAGATTCAATGCAATCCCCATCAAAATTCCAACACAATTCTTCACAGAGATGGAGAGAGCAATTCTCAACTTCACATGGAAAACCAAAGAACCCAGGATAGCCAAAACAATTTTCAACAATAAAAAATGTTCTGGGGGAATTACAATCCCTGATCTCAAGCTGTACTACAGAGAAATAGCAATAAAATCACATGATATTGGAACAGAGACAGACAGGTCACTCAGAACTACAATCAATAAATGATATCTCATGAAACTGAAAGCTTCTGTAAAGCAAAAGACACCATCAATAGGACAAATCGGCAACACACTAGGATATAAATAAATGAAATAATTAAAAAGACCCTAAAGCTCTATGTACTACTTAATTTTTGTGTAAGACGTTTTTCAATATATATGTATGTGTATACACACACACACACACACACACACACACATATATGAAATAAAAATAGTTAAATAAAAGGAGGTCATAAAATTGAGAGGTTGTAGCAGAGGGAAACATGGGAAGAGTATCAGGAATATGAGAAAGAGGAAAATTGTGTAATTATATTTTAATTTTAAAAGTCTGGGCATTGGATGATAATAATTTGATCTCCAGTGATGAAATGGTCATGGTGAAAACAATGAAAATTTAAGAGAATTTGCATCATGGTAATGAGAGTTTAGAGGCTAGTAAGAAATGACTTTATTAAATAAGGAGAAGATAACATAGCCTGAAGTTGTGTTTACTTGAAGAAAATATTAGTTTGTTTTTCGCTAGATGAAGTCTAATGTAGTAGAAGCTATCCCAAGGCAGTAATAACTAAATGAAGATAAAAACAGAATGCAAATTTAGCCTCCTGATGCCTAACACATCTGCTTTATGAAGGAAATAATTATTGAAATGAAAGAAAGCAGGAAAATTGAATAATATTGCTTCTGGTCCTAGAGCCAGCAGCAGATTTCCCTAGATGGACAGTGTTGGCAGTGGAGGAACTGATGAAATAGACCGGGTGTTCTCTAGTGGCCCACTCCTCCCATCACTTGGCATCATCTTCTCTACATGATCGTTATAGGCTTGTTACAGTCAACACTGGGAAAACGTGGTGAAATAGTAATAATCTACTTCAAGAAGAAATAAGACTCCTCACTTTTTTCTTAAGAATTCAGCACTATTCTTCCCAGATTTATCAGTAATCTTTCTTAGTCTTTATAATATTTGAGTTCATTTTTTCATTTTAAATAACTTTTGAATTGACTTTCCTATGGCATTTCTGTACATACTTTGTTAATCCTCTCCAACTCCATCCACCTGTCTCTGTGCACCCACTGAGCAATCTCTTCCCCTCCTGCTTTTATATCTCAGATATTCCATCACCCCTCGCACATGAAGATTAAACTCTATGATGTACATGTGAGATAAAATATGTAGTATTTTTTCCTCTGACTTGAATAATCTTTAAAAGAAAAAAATGAAACCTGTAGTGTGATATATTTATTAAGGCTACAGTGAGATCCAGGCTAGCTACATGGGCCGCTGCCATGTTTGCACACTAGAAGCGGCCAGAGGTGCCAGGAGCACTGGCTCTAGACCCAAGAGATGTTAGCATGGCAGCTACCTGTGCCATCAGCTGTGTGGAGTCCATATCCAAAAGCATGGCCCCTGGTTCAACTCTGCCACCCTCATAATGTTCAGCTAAGCCTCAGACAATATCCACCATGCTCGCAATACCCGATAGAATGAAGACTCTCAGTGCTTAAAGATTCAATGGATTTATGTATCAGCAAATACTCAATACACAAGATGTCCACACAATTAGAATTGTTATCCAGTATCTAACCTTTTGACATGAATTACTCGAGATTGCTAGAGATACATATGTCTGCCTCCAATTTTCTCCCTCCTTCTCCTTTCTCCTTCTCTCTTCTTCTCCCTTTCCTCTTTCCTTCTCCTAGCTCCACCTCCTCTTCTACTGCCTAATCACTAAGCTCCACTGCAAATACAATGTGGCAGGAAAAGTCCTGCAACAGACTTCAAACTTTATGTGACTAGCTGTTTCAAGATACAGCTGCTGTGATTTCCCTATGACTTGGAACTATGAGCTGACTAAATCCTATCTCTAGTAAGTTGCATTTAGCAGAGTAGAGTATTTTATCACAGCAACAGAAAAGAATCCAAGGCAGAGTCCTCTACAAATACTCAGAAGTGGAATAGCTAGGCTATAGTAGTGCTACCTACATCTTTTGAGAAACCCCCATATTGGCCCTAAATAGCTATGCAAGTTTATACTCCAATCAGCATTTTTTTTCTATGCACAAATAACAAACTTGCTGAGAAATTAGGAAAAATAGCTCATTCACAAAAGCTTATAACATACCTTACAGGATAACCTTAACCTTGGAGGTGAACACCTCTAAAATGAAGACTAGGATACTGAAGAGAGAATTTTACAAAGGCTCCTATGCTTACACAAAATTAACATTGTTTAAATGGCTTTATATCTGAAAGTGGTCTGCAAATTCAACAAAATCAAAATTTCAATGAACGTTCAGAATGAGAAAAAACAAAAACTAAAATTTATATAGAAACACCAAGTTCCTGAGTAGTCCAAAGCACACAAGCAGAATCAATAATTCTTGAGACACACACTTGCTGACATTTAATTAAACATGTAGTAAGAGTTACAGAAAGAGTGGGTGAGTATCAACATGGCCGTCCATTGGGTTTTGTTATTGTGTGGAAGCAAAGTTCTGTTTAAAATGTTTGACTAGGTCTTAGATAACTGGAATATGGCAAGGTCTTAGATAACTGGAATAAACGTTGTTAGGAGAAGCTGTGTGTCTGAGAAGCTTTTCTACTGTTAGAGGAGGAGAGACATGAGAAGTTACAGAACCAGAGATAACTTTAACAAAAGGAAACAATTCTGTCTGAAAATGGAAATCAGAGTAAACGGCGAGAAAAAGGAAGGACCATATGACTTTTATTCATCTAACTGCAAATGTGTATATATAAATTATATAAAATGAAATAGAAAGAAATCTTTGTCCACCTACATTAGCAGTAAAGAATATTGTTACTTACTAAAGAAAAATAAATTCAAAAAGAACATGAACAGTAATATATAGACTTTTGTATCCACAATTCTGATCTTTAAAAGACAATTAAGACAAGACTTGGTAACTGGGCTTTCTAAATTTAAGTTAACAAACTAAATATCATTTTAAGTAATTCAGTTTCTAAAATAACCATGTTAAGAGAAATAAAGAATCAAATCTGGGGAAGGCTCCATGGGTTTTCTGCATGACTTCTACATTCAGCAGCTGTACTGGGCAAACAAGCCCAGTCATTGATAGCAGAGTTCAAATGCAGCCAGCCTTCTGTTTGACTATACATTAACTGACTGTTTGACTAGTATTCAGCAAACACCATACCATAATAAACTCATATCACTTTAAGCAATAAAAGTATAAGGTGGGAATGAACAAGCATAGGGCAATGTTAATTTTAAATGAAAGCATGTTTTATCAATTTATAAAGTTATTTTTCAAAAAAACATGTAATTTCCTGTTTCAAACATATCTTTATAGTATATATAATATATATATATATCCATAAGGTTGTACTGATATTAAAATATAAATGAAAGGAATATGTATTTATAAAAGTAAGTATAAGCATGGTATTTCTTACTTCTGAACTTTACTACTTTAATACAATATGAAAATATAGTTTTCCTTTATTTTAAAGCTGGCATGTTTAGAAACAAGTAAAAACAACTAACTGAAAGCCCAATGAGCACAATTTAGTTTGCCTTGACAGACAACATCAAATAAAATATATTCATGTATTTAAAAATATGAAAATATTTTACTCTCACTGATATTTCCAAATCTTTAACTGTAAAACTCCATCAAGTAGAACATGCCAGGCTTACCTCTGACCTCCTGCCCCGGTTAAGGTAGGTGCATACTGGGCTGAACGCTCCACTTCCACAGACATACAGGTGAGTACGGTTGAAGGTCTGAATAACCCGGACGAAATTCCCGCAGCCATGCTAGCAAAAGAAAGGCAGTTAGTGAGGGCACATCTTCCTACTGTCCACAGCAGCTCTGCTGGCCTGACGTTTGATGTGGAAGGTGACCTCTGCTGTTATCTATACTCTGAAGATACTGTGTACAACTTGCAATGGCAGTCTGAAAACACCCATCTAACTTACTGAATAAGAAATCAGATGTTGAGATTTGGCATCCTAGAAAAAAAAATCCAGCTGCTTGTAGATGGCTACAGCATTATGACAGAAGAATACTTTAACTGAGATTTACCAAACTTACACTGGTGATCTCAGAATTCCAGGCACACTCAGTGAATAGAACAGACAAAGCCTTCTACTCTTACAGAGCTTAGGTGGAAAAAGAGTAAATCCATACAACCTTTGTTATTTCTAGTTCATTTTTCCTAATTTGAAGACTTTACGTAAAATGTGCTCAAGTTTATTCTCCACAACACATTAATGAATCTAACTTAGGTTCATCTGCACATTTTCTATCTTTTCAATGCTATCGTTAGGAGACATCATTAAAAAAAAAAAAAAAAAAAAACAAGAGAAAAAACTGGCTTATTACATTCATCTGTCTTGTGAATAAGAAGTATCAGTTAAAATAATTTATTTTTTAATGTAATGCTTCATATGCTATATGCTGTTATGTCACATGTATGTGGGGGTGGGTGGTTGTGCCTATGCACAGTCACATATGTCTGTGGAGACTTAATATTGATGTCAAGAGTCTTTCTCAACCACTCTTGATCATATTCACAGAGGCAGAGCTTCTGAGTTGAATCCAAAATTCACTGAAATGGATAAAGTGGCCAACAGTTTAATCTGAGACATTCATGGTGACCATTGGAGCACTGGAATGACACGTGGCTAGACTGTCAAGTCCACCCAGCATAGCATTTACATGGGTTCTTTGGACTTGAACCCTGGTCCCCACACTTGTTGCTTGCATGCTAAATGTTTTAACAATTCAGTGGTCACCTAAGCCGATCCTATGTAAGGTTTTATACTCTACAGTTTTATAAGCTCATTATTTTTATATGATCAAGTTCAGAAATGCAGGCATCCATTGTCCAGAATGCAAGGTGGGTCATTGGGAAAGTATACTGTCTCCAAGCCTGAAGCCCTGAGTTTCATCTCCAGACACTACAGTGTTAAACAATAAATAAATAAATAAATAAACCTTTGAAAATATATTCTCAGACTTTCACTTGTGTTTGCACTTAAAGAAATCATGAAAAACTAACTAGATAGATCGATGATTGATAGATAGATAAATAGATAGATAGATAGATAGATAGATAGATAGATAGATAGATAGATAGATAGATGATAGATAGATAGATAGACTGAGAGATAAATGAAAAAGTAATGCAGACATATAACTAGCACACACACACATACATTATACAAACATGTTTGAAATGAATTTGTGCTCACTCATATTCCATATTATCATGAGTTCACCATGATAACCATGGTCATCATTTCTAATTAATACATGAAAGTCATCTTAGAATACATGCATAGCTACAGCTCTCTATGAAGGATGGTGGAATCATTGTGTCTACCAGAGTCCCCACCAAATATTCTTTTCATTTCCCGTTTCTCACTTGGTTCCAGTTTAACCAAATGGGTAAGAGTGTTACTGCTGTACTTTTAAATTATCTGTGACCTTTCAGGAATCTGTAAGTCCTCTACAAATTAATCACTCCAAACTCCACAGTTGATAAGCTCATTACTTTTGCTTATTATAAATTAATCAAGCCTGAGACAGAATGATGTCCCCTTTACAAAGTCATTTTTCTCCCCAAGAATTTTATTGAAAATAATTTTATCATCTCAGGTGAGTCTTTATTGTTTAATGAAGGCTGTAAATATATCAAATTTAATGGTATTTTCCTCCTGCATAGTCTATAATGCATGCTTCTTTTTCATCGTTTCTGGGTCCATTGAATATCTAGTATTTATGTTACTAAACAGCACAACAAAGAGAAGTGTTACAATAAAAGCTAAATTTGATTAAAAACATATATTCCATCGATTTTATATTCATTTTTACTTCTCAGCAAGTATAGATTTCCTTCTGTGCATGAGAATTTTAATCAGATGTTTCTACTATGAATTAATAAATCTTTAATTCTAATGTCAAAGAAATTAAATCCTTAAAATCCAGGCTATACACTTTATTTTAAAGTTAAGACAAGAATAGTCTGCATTAAATATACAGTGTTACTTCTTGACACCTGTTTTGAGAGGTACCTGAAGGTTAATTATTTAACCAGAAACTATAACATAATACCCGGAATAAGCTGCAAAGCTGAAGAGTGGTGTGTGTGTAAATCTGTGATAAGATTTGTGAGCAAAGAAATGTGTGCTTATCTTTTCCACACTCAATGTTCAGTCATATTGGAATTCTCTATTGATTAACTTCCAATAAGACATAGTTTAGTGAAAACTTAGAAAAGGAAGTTTCCAGCTGCTATATCTTGAGCTCTGTAGACAACTGACTTGAATAAATTGCTGCTATAGTAAAAGGAAAAAGTCAGCAATGTATTTTCATTCTTAGAACTACGTTTATTTCACTATAAGCATATGTCTACTCATTGTCGATAATATTTTATTTCCTATGTGATAGAAGGCATGGAAGTAATTATTTTCTGTATTTTACAATTATTATTTCCCAGGACACTCAATGTATCCCTTTATAACAGATATGTATTGAATATTCAGTGTATTTTTCTTAGTGAGTTTACATGAATCATTATTTTTTTCTTTTTTCATCTCAGCTCCCTTTCGAAAAATAAAACAAAGAGGCTTTGGTTGCCTTCATTCATATAGGTAACTATAGTAAGGAAGGTTTCAAACACATGTATAATAATTAATACATACCTTTTCTCATTTTATCAATATCATAGATCAAGAATATACCTTTATATCTTAGAGTTTTTAATACTTATACAACCTAAGTATTTTTTTATTATTAACATTTTTCAGGCTCCTATATCCATATACTTTGATTGCATTTAGTCTCACAGCAGTGCTTCAATTAAGTAGCTGAATTTCAATTTCCTAATAAGGAAGTTTATCTCCAAAAGAGATTAAATAGTCTTGACCTTGGACTGGGACTGTGGCCATTACTATTGTCCATATTTTCTCTAGCAATTTCACTATTAGCAGACAAATTTCTACCCTGTGATACTCATTGTATCTCGCACTTCCTCCCCTATAAATACTCAAGTGATGCTGAACAGTTGAGGTAATCTTGATAACTCTGCTCTACCCTTGCACAGCAACCTTTTCTGGCCTTATCAATTCTGACATAAACTGTTGTGCAAATTACCTTCAGCAAATATTTATTAAGACACTGTAACTAGTGTTAGGAACACTTGAATGCCTAACCTACTTTCTACCTTCACACAAAGAGGAACATATATATCAAACCTGTGGTCAGATCCATGAAGTCATCATAGGGCTCTATACTAATACATATATGCATAAATACATTCATATATGAACTCAGTATAAAGCTTTAGAAGAAATATCATTTCATCTTGGTCTTGCATAATAATGTTGATAGTTAAGATATATAATGGGAGAATTTTCCAAGTGAAAACGGGACAATCAACCAATAAAGTCATGGGTCTGGGGAGATAGCTTGGTGGCTTGTCCAGAAGATATGAGTTTGGTTTCCAGCACTGCCATTAAATGACTCACAACCAGGTGTGACTCCAGCTTCAGTGGATTGGAAATCAACTTTTAGCCTCTGAGTAGGCCCTCACATGAACATAAACACACGCTGACATATACACATACCTATAATTCAAAATAAATAAAATGATAAAAAGAAAAACAAGTGGGATTCCACTGGTGGGATTTTTTTTTCATTTTTGAGTGAATGTGCTAGGATTACATTGAATACAGAATCCCATGTCATGAAAGAGCGAGGCCATTGGAGTTGGTCTGTCATTGTGTCTTTGTCTTCACCTACACAGGAGAGATACTGAGAGGATTAAATAATAAGCAAATATGCAGATCTTAAAACAGGACCTGGATTCAAAGCTTGGCTTCAACTTTTTCTAGATGTTAAGTCAGTTATATAGGTTTTCTGCAGTTCAAATTTTGTAGCAGTAATATAATAGTAATAACATTTATTTTGAGCAATATATTAATAAAGTAGTGGGAACATTTTGATTTGGGCAGGTCATGTGTCCTCCACAGATTAGCACTAGTCCTGTTCATAATACTATATGGAAAAAATTTGGTATTGAAGACCTCAGTAGAAATAAATACCAAAGATGCCTTTTTAATTTTTTCTGTTTTTTGAGATTAATATAATTACATCATTTCCTCCCTCCTTTTCCTATCTCCAATGCATCCTATATACCTCTGCCTCCCTCTTTGATAATCACTGAATTTTTTTCTTCATTTTTTGTTACCTGTGTGTGTGTATGTACACATATGCGTGTGTGTGTGTGCACATCCATGTGTCTGTGTGTTTGTGTTTGTTACAGGTTTTCAGGGCTGTCTATTTGGTATTTGATAATCACTTGGTGTGTTTTTTGACTAGAGTTTTCGCCTCAAAAACATTCCCCTATCCACATGAGTTGTTGAACAGTGAGGTCTGAGAGATTTCCATATTATGGGCGATTCATATATATGAAGATTTCAGTCTATCATGATATGCAAGCAAGGCAATATGGCTCGGTGGAGGAGGAAGCTTGTAGTAGCAAGTGTTCGCATAGCAAGAACCAAGAAGCCGACTGAGAAATCCAGAAGCAAAGATGGGTATAATTTTCCAAGGCTAGTATC
Organism: Mastomys natalensis; assembly: GCA_021653895.1. NCBI lineage: Eukaryota > Metazoa > Chordata > Mammalia > Rodentia > Muridae > Mastomys > Mastomys natalensis. The sequence continues at coordinate 213,470 of JAJTUV010001474.1, read as the reverse complement.
TATCGAGCCAGGTGGGCCCACCTCCGAATTGTACTGTAACCTTCAAAATAGTGCCACCAAATGAAGACTAAGCCATCAAAACATCAGCCTGTAAGGGACATTTTAGGGTCAGACTATAACACTAGGTATCTGTTTACTCTGGTTCTTGGCGTCACTTCCAGACTTGATTGAAGAGAACTCCATTATCCATGCTGACCTAATTCCAGTACTGTGCCCTTGTGTGTGTGCTTGGGCACCTGTGTGTGTGTGTGTGTGTGTGCGCACACACACACACACCCATGCATGAGCGCAAAATAAATAAGCGTGAACAGAGAAAGAGTTGAAGAAGGAGAATGAATACAACCAAAACATGTGTGAAACTCCTAAAGAGCTAATAAAAATAGTCAATTTGTGTGCTCTAAAAATGAAATAGTATGGAATTAGATGCCAAATACTTCAACAGTGTGAATATAGTTGCAAACATTTGAAAGTCATTCAGAAATAAAATACCATATATTGTCTATAGAATATTCATTTTATCTATTGTTGGTTGTTTCGTTCTCTCTAGCTTTTTCTCTTGAAGTAAAACTAACAAGAGGTCTCTAATGACTGCATTCATAGGACATGAGACATATTTGTTGGATCCTCTCTTCTCCTACACAGGTAGAGTAGGTAGTCAAAAGAATTTATATATTATTGTTTCCCAGGACTCAATACTTTTATCTGCAAAAGCAAAACCTGTTCAGTTTAGTCATCAAAATTCATAGAATGGATCTCTCCATGGAGGACTTCCCAAGTGTATAAAATAGCTATTGGCCACACAATAAATGTAGATATGTATTGAAGATTTTATCAAGTAACTTTTAATCATCACAAAACATATAACAATAGGTTGCTATTTCATCAAAGGGAGAAAGTGGCCAAGTGACTTGGCTAAGACACTTTAGAAAAACATCAAAATCACTATTTGGAAACGGACAATACGCCAATATCTACAGTCTCTATACTTTCCCTGTAGCAATTCCTATGAATTAGAAATGCAAACTTTTTGAACAAAGCACTAGGAAAATCAGTAACATTGCCATGGGATATTACGGTGAAAGGCAAGACATGATCAGACATGCCCCAATGAGAGAATGTTTTCATCAGGGAGTGAAGGAAAATTGTTCAGCTCAGGGGCAATTACTGAAAGAACACCCCAGGAGAGCACTCTTCTCCACAGCACTGCCCTGCATTCTGCTGCTTCCCTCAATGGCCAACAAATGCACATTTTTATTTTTTTCTGAATTTTTCACCCACTAGGTTTCCATTACATTGTAACTATGTTTTGTTATGTTTCTTCTACCTCTTTTCTGTTCTGTTAACTGGATGAAATATAAAATTGAAAATGTAAGACTTAGTCTTGGGTCATGCCTGGAAATGGTTTGCAAGAACTTTTATGGAATTTCTACTGAGAGATCTTTCACTCTAGACCCGGAATTCTCAACCTTCCCAACGCCACCCTCTTTAAAACAGTTCCTAAGGTTGTGGTGATCCCCACCTTAAAATTATCTTTGTTGCTACTTCATAACTGTGAATGTGCTCCCATTATGAATCATAATATAAATATCTGTGTCTTTCAATGGCCTTAGGTGATACCTGTGTAGTTTGATTCTCTGCCTAGGAGGTCAAGATCCACTGACTGAGATCCATTGCCCTAGTCTTTGATTGCCTTGACTTTTATCAGTATTTACAAAAGTTTTTATCTGTGACTGTCTTAAGAGTCATCTACACTGAAAAATTTTCATTTCACTATTGATGGTCTCCCTAGTGACTGGCCTGTCCCAATATATCTTTGGAGCACTTACTTTCAAGGCTCCATACAGATATCAATCCTTTTAGCACCTCTTGTCTCTACTGCACTGTGCTCAGTCAAACTTTTCTAGACTAAAAGTTGATGCTAATACTGAATATGGTCTCAAATCTGGATGCATACATTATAGTATATTAAATTTTCTACACAATAATTTTATTTTTATTGCATTCCTTAATTTGCATCTATTTTCTTGCTTATTTAAAATAGGTTGAATTTTTTCAAATAGATATGGTAAAGAAAAGCAAAACTAAGTCTGTGTTTATATAAATTATGTTTTTCATATCTGGAATTATGCTAGATATACAATTGGTGTTGTATTGTAAAAAAACAATTAATGTTTTTTTATCAAATGAATAATTGAGAGTAAGGCTAAATGAAAAGAGGAAACTTTTAGCAAACTATTTGTGACAGGACATGAATATTATTGATACTAATTTCATCATGGTATTTTTCATGATTTAAGGCAAAAATAAATATATATATATAAAGTGTGATATATATATGTGTGTGTGTGTGTGTGTGTGTGTGTGTGTGTGTGTGTGCGTGGTGTTTCTGTGTGTGTGTGTATGTGTGTGTGTGTATCTATGTATGTATGTGAGATTGTGTTCATCAAGGATTAGCTCCATGAATTTCTTATGTAATATTCAAGAATAATTTAGTGTTAACGACAGTAAGTCATTGACAGAAATCAATGCAGGTTCCTTAGTTGACTCTTTACACTGAAGTCCACTTAAGGGAATTCAATTTGCACAAGTGTTGTACTTCACATTTGTCAATATGTATATCTGCTTTGTTTGTGGTTTGTAATTGTTTTAATTAACAAATGTACTATTCATCATTATTGACTTATTTATCTGGAATGTGTAGGCTCATGACTATTTTTTCACCAAGAATCTTAAGACTACTTCCCATGGTAGCTGGGAGTTCCTCCAGACACTCACAGCATCATTATTTCAGCAGCCTGCTGAGAATTCTGTAGGTTGGAGCCACTTGGTACAAGATTTATTGGTGAAATCAATCATGAAAAGTGTCTGCATTAAATAATGAAGCATGGCAGGAAAGTTTAACCAGTCAGTAATTCTAAAGTTACAGATGGTACGAGAATTCCGGCCCCGCCACATTTACACTTTCAACATTAGTCCTGCCAAGGCTCCCCAACACCACTAATCTCACATTCAGCTGTTCTCAAACTACATACATTTGAAGACTAAGTAATTAGTCTGTGTGAGAGAGTGTGCATGTGTGTGTGTGTGAGCATGTGTGCATGTGCATGTGTGGTGTGTAGGTGGTAATAGTTTTATTTATATGATGTATGCAAAGAGGGGTTCTGTGTGTATATGTACTGTGTGTGTGTGTGTGTGTGTGTGTGTGTGTGTGTGTGTGTGTGCTTCAACTACTTACAGTAGGATCTTTGCCAGCCATTTTGCACTCTTCAACTTTGGTTGTTGATGCTGGCCAGAAAACCTGCTCAGAAAGAAAAATACAGTTTGTATAATCCCATTCAAGTACATAATAACACCATATTCTTAGTTTGCTTTTGACTATCTGGTTTCTTTAAGGTGTTACTACTTTTGTCGTTTGAAATTCTTCCTATATCTTCTGAATTCAAGTTATTGGGGTATTATGTTATTACCATTTATCTCTTGCTTACCCAAACCGTTTTTCTTTAACAAAATCTTTTCAATAACACAAGAAAATTTATAATCGTGTATTTAAATAAAGTCATTATAAAGATAAATGTTCAAAATACAATGCCATTTTCCCTTTGGGCTTACCATTATGGATTATGTTTATGGCTAACTTAGTTTAATGCCACCTTTTGTAAAGCACACAGCCAGAATGACAGATTTACTTAAAGTAGACCTCCATGTACCTTAACAATGTAACACATGAAATCAAACCAGAGAGTCTCACTAAAGAAAGCACTGGGTTATCATTCTAAATCACTGATGTCTTGAGCCATGTGTGGCAGAGAAAAACATTTGAGTTGTAAGTCTTTAATATGATGAATGTGAAGTGTCCTGCTTATAATAGACTTAGATGGTTTTACTCTTTTTATAGAGTTAACACAGCTTTGATCCTACTCCACTGATGCTTAATTTTCCTTTCTTACTGTAAAAATAAAATGATAAACGTAGGTTATGATTATTCATGTATCCATGCAGCTGATAGCATTATTCCTCACACTCTGTGGATTACACATAGATGATATGATACTTCTTCCTTTTCTCTAACCAGGCTCTTCATGGGAAATTCCCCTCAACCCACTCCTTTTTCTTCTAAATACAAAAATATACAAGACTATTTTTTCATTCATTTGCAGTTTAAATTAATTTCTTAAACTTTTTAAGCCAAATGGAAGGAATTAAATAAACTAAATATATGTTTCAGTTATGAAGTGAATAGTAACTTAGGGTGTGTGTGTGTGTGTGTGTGTGTGTGTGTGTGTGTGTGTGTCTCCATGTGTTTAGTAGTTTCTGGTTTTCTAATCCATTAGGTATTATATTGAATTCTTTTAAATAACTATAATGTTAATTTCCTTCAAGAAAATGATAAACTTACACTCAAAGGTTCTTGACTGATATTGTTGATATTCAAGGACAAGATGTGGTCTTTGCTCCCCACATATATCCGGTCTTGATCTTCATCCATCAGTAATATCCTGTAGTCTAGCTGCTGGTGGGACAGACTAAAGTATTCAGAGGTTTTGGTTTCTCGAAGCTCTGAAATAGAGAACAAGGAATGTTGAACAGTGTGCATTGGCTTTATAATTTTATGATTTTACTGAAAATTATTAGAGAAACTTTGACCAAAACTGCAAAATAAACATAAACTTATGTTTATTAGTTCTATGATACTAATTTTTCCATTTATAACTTTAAGATAACCAACGGCTGTCAAACTTGACTTAAGGCCCACTAAGGACATGGGAATTCATACCTGGTGCTGTAAACTTTGCCACCTCCATGTGGCTGGAGAAACCATGCATTAAATAGGGGAGGCAAGTCATTTCCCTAAACTAAATTAATTTCTAGCTGCATTGGAAATACTTTTTGTAGTTTTCACTCTATTTCAAATAAGCTTTTGAAAGAGATAGCAACTACTACAGAGATTCACAACTGGTCAAAACGCTGAGAATAAGTGTCCAGGTGATGTCTAACACCACTTAATACATCACCAGTGCAACTTCTCCACCTGAAGCATAGATAATATTATAAAATGGGAGGAAGCAACATTATAAGACCATAGGATCAGGATGCCTGTTGCTAAACAAGGAAAACGTACCCATAGACTCTCAACAATGTAGGTGCATGAACGAGAGTGGGTAAGGGCAGCACAGATTGATATTTCAACATGAAATGAGGAAACTCAACAACGTCCTCTCACTAGATAAACAGCTACAGGTGGTCAATGACTGCCAAGAAAGGAAAACTCAGTCTCTGCTAGCGATAAGCACCCATATAGGTTGTCCAATATAAAGTTGTCATCCCTGGACATATTTATACAGGCAACATTAAATTCTATATGCATATCTGTGTGCATATATACATATATATAATTGAAGAAGATAAAAACATGAATTTGTAAGTGTAGGACATGGGAAAATTTGGAGAATGAGGAGAGAGGAAAACAAATGATTATAAATGAAATATTCATATATAAAGTTCTTTATAATTAAATTTAAAAGTCAATTTAAAAGTAATGTTTGTTAACATAGATTTTTTTAATTCTTGACTTTCTGCTAAAAGGAATCAGCAAGTTAAAGTTCATGTTGACTCTGTAAGATTCAAAAATTATTCTCATTTACAAGAATCTAAAATTTATTAGTAAACGTCATCAGCCAGTTAAAATACAGGTAAATATCGACAGTGAGTAAGAAGAGTGTTCAATGGTATGAAAAATGTATTACTTCTTATTTATGCTTTATTCTCAAGTTCTGTACATTCGCCGTTTTAGTATTACCTCCAAATAACTGAATAACTGACACATTTCCACAAAGCAATTTCCATTGCCTTGATATACTTTACTTGTAAACAATTATTTTCTTGTTTCTCCTTCAGGAGGCAACACCATTTGAATGACAATCTGTCTATGAATATATCTAAAGGAAAGCATAGATTTAGATATTTGCATCCTCAGATTTATAACTTCCCAATGATCAGTGACTGTGGTTCATTAATCTGCTCCTTTTACCTTGACTGGCTTGTCTATGAGCTGAATATTGAAAGCAAGGAAGGCACCTGAACGATAAGGAAATCAACATTCATGATGCAGGCTGCTTTCTCTGCAGACAAGAGGCTCAGATGCAAAACCTAAGACTTCTTTTCAATCCTTCCTAAATCCCTTTGCTCTTGTGCTGATGATCTTAAACAGTGGCGAGCTTTGAAAGTAGGTGCATTCTAAGGTTTCTGACTTCATGACATTGATTTTACATTTGTAGACATAGACCACGAGTCATTTTTCTAGAACAATTGTTAATGGTCACAATTTGGTTTACAGAAAAATAAAACAGAATAAAGATTGCTATAGGAAGTAAAGGATCCCCTCTTTGAGCCTCAGACACGTCACCTGGGAAGGCCAAGCAGACTCAGGTTTAGCCGGGATTTTTCGGCTCACCACTTCAGAATGGTACCATGATATAGTTCACACAGTGTTAGCCAATAATATAGAATGATAACAAAATAGGATATATGGCTGTGTTTAAAAATAAACAAACTAATCTTCCTCCATTTCTTTCTCAGTAAATGAATAAGAGTTTAGGTTTTATGGTGCATGTGTGTGTGTGTGTGTGTGTGTGTGTGTGTGTAAGATTATTTATTTCTCTTACACTTCCATATGACAGTCTACCATTAAGAGAAGCCAAAGCAGGAAAAGTTAGCCAAGAACTGAGGCATAGACAATGAAGAAGCACTGTTTCCTAATGGACTCTCCATGGCTTGCTTATGGGATTGCTCAGCTACCTTTCCTTTTAATTTTTAAACTTTTGTGGTTTAATTAAATATAATTACATCACTTCATCCCTTCTTCTCTCTGCCTCCCCATATATCCCTTTCTAACCTCTCTCAGTCATGTCTACATAATAGCCTCTATGTTTTTAATTATTGTTAAGTATGTATTTATGTGTATACATAAATATATGTGTGTATATATATATATGTATGTATACGTGTATATATATGCATGTATATATGTATATATGCATATGCATACCATACACATATTACAACAATAACTTCCAGTGATTGTCCCCATGGAAAAAATGAATTAATCTATGGAGAGATTTAAAATGAGCAAACATGTTAAAGTTCCAGTTATTGTGAGATTAGTAATTTAACTTTGGATTAATAGTTACAGGGAAAACTTGCACAGTTGCTGGGCTAATTCACATCCAAAACCTCTGTGTGGTTTTAGAAACCTTGACTAGGCTGTTTTGCTAACAGTTCTATCTTTTGCATTCACAGCCCCTGTCACCTTCTCACCAGCCTAATGCCGTTTATATATAACAGTGTAGCTAGTTTCTCAAATGCCTCCCTTTTCTCCTTCCTCCACTTTCCCTCACTTCTTAGTTTCTTTCACCATTTTGTTGCCCAATCTGCATTAAAATAAAACCAAGCATGATGTCCTAGCTGGGAAATAAATACTGAGTGTAATTTGCAGGTCTTCTCTATCTATTTCATCAGAAAACAAAGTTGATGCCAGAGGGGTCAGTAACCACATCAGCTTAAAGACCTTTCTGGTCTGAGAGTTTTATCTGTTGTTTCTGACCATAAAGCATCTTCAGACTTAATTATCTGTAGCTCATTGGCAGTTGACAGCTGTTATCTCAGAAGATTTACTTCACAACTGTCACTTCTGTAATCGAAGCCCAGGGTATTTTGTTAATATGCTACTTAAATTACTGGGGGTAGTGATAACAGAACTTTGAAACTATGGGTAAGAAAAATGGGAGAGTTCAAAGCAATGAGAATTTCATTCATCAAAAGAACAACCCAAGAAGCTATCTTTTCCTTCTATGGGGATCCAACATGAGAATCCACAGCTCAGTGGCTTTGCCTCACAGGAAATGACTGATCTAATTATTGGACTACAGAGAAGGGAAGACATTGCTCTTTTTAATAAGAACTCTCTCTAAACAAGGCCACAAAGGAGGCTGACCTGAACTTCTTTTAAATGCCAATAATGATAACATCGTTTTGCACAGCATCATGGCCGTGGCATGGTTTTTCAGGCCATGCTGACACGATTGAGAAGGAGCTTGGCTGAGGACAGTTTGTAGTGCTAGAAAAGTTAGAAAACTCAGTGGCTCCATAAAGGGCAACATAGGTCTCCAAGTTCCTGAGAAAATCTCCTGGCAAAGAGCATTAAAAAAATACATATTTCTGCCCTGATAGCCACATTATAATAGACGTCCGTGATGGGAAATTACTGTAATGTAGTCTATGCCAAAGTTCTTTCAGGGAAATTTTCCAGAACAATATGCTTACCTAACATTTGCATTCTCAGATCGACATTTCTGCAAAACAGAAATCATTGTGAGACTTGAGGATGTCACTAAAACTGGGAGGACAACAGGGTCCCTAGCAAGATAAGCTCCCCAGTCTGCAGTAGTTAAATTATCATTCCAGCAAGGAGAATATGTGTCAGTATGTAACATATTATGTCTGTCAGTAATGCAATATTCCCAACCACATGAGAAGTCATTTAGACCTGCAATAGTAATAATTTAGTGCTGAGAGGCCATGCAACTGTATTGTGAAGAGTGTTCTTCATTAAAAATTGATTCATATGTTCAGATATGTGATCTTGGTAGAATGCATGGGGATCCTTTTATGAATGATAAACATTATTCTTGCTCCCTAGCAAGGGAAATAATTTACTAAGAATACTACACTGTCTTCTGTCTTTTATAAAAAGTCATGATTAGATAAAGAATTATTGCAGTAAAAATCAATTCCCAGGACTCTCTCAGTTAGAAGCAGATATAATGGTTACTCATTAATTATATTTAAAGCTCAGGTTACGCTATCAGTTTATTTATTCAGCACATATTTATGGCCTGTTTAGCACTGTAGGCTAGATGCTTTGCTCAAAACACATGATTCAGGTAAGAAGATAAGCTCTCGTGACAATTTAACCCCGCTGCCCTTTGTTCTATGACTTTTATGGAGCTAGCTTGCAGAAAGTCTTGGGAGAAACTTCTACTCAGCCTCAGGCAGAAAGCACATAACAATTTTCAAAGCTTTTGGTGCTTTTCACTGCAGAGATAGTGATTCTGACAGAATAATTTCCTCTTCTGGATGTCCTCCTTGTCTTAGAAAGATTTTTAAGTAGAGAAGTCTCCTTGAGGCTCACTGTTTTGAAGCTGGGTTAGAAACTGAATTTTACCTGTCCCTCTAGGAAGAAACAGTAGATAAGGAGTTGAAAGGACAACTCAGTAAAATTATAGTTCTTAATTCCTAATGTAAACAGAGAGCAGCAGGCAGGTTGTTAAAATCACATTTGCTCAAAATTAACAGCCCAAATAGCAGCCATATGTGGGCTCATCAGTAGAGCAAGGAATGCAGCTTTAAACACGCCCCTCACTCAATTTCTATTTGAAGCTTCTGTTTCCAGCCCAGAGACCTCCCTCAAACCATGAAAATCCAGTGAATCTCTCTGGTCATACTAAACCAGCCCACAAGACTGGAATATTTGCAAAGCGAAGATAGTTCTTAATCTGTGTGCAGAACCAAGATAGCCCATCCCCCATTTTTCTAAACATAAAGACACAGCACCCTTGGAGTTCTGGTATGTTCTTGCCCTGCACATGAGTCTGTGCAGAATTAAAGAAGCAATGTAAATGCTTCAGTGTCTTAAATTTTCTTTACCCCCTTTGAAAACGCAAAGACCACACTGCAAGCAACTGGCACTCAAATCTGTCACAGCTTAGTGGTGCCGTTCTTAACCTATGCCAGGGCCTGGAGGCTTGGTGCAGAGAGTATGATCATGCATGGTTTGTGCAGAAGATAAAAGGTTCTTTCTTCTGCTTATTGATGGATGAATGAGATTACAGCCAAGGAACTAAAGTAGCACATGGATGAAAAAAGGACCAAGGGAAACAGCTCTATTCAGTGAGTCTGGCCAGGGAAAGGCAACTGTGACGCAAAATGGATTTCCCAGGCATTGCATAAGGGAGAAGATTAAGAAACATACAGGGGCCTTTATGAAGAACGAGTCTCACTCCGGTTTGCCTCAGACAGACCCAGTCTGTGCCTGTTTTTCCAGTGTAATTGCTAATAATGCCCCTTTGATTCCCAAAACACTCATGGTCTAGATGGCAAGTTATATGCTCACTGTACTTTAAAGGTCCCACTTAATAACTTTCTCAAATAGCATTCTATTACATGTGGAAACAAGTCCAACATTTTAACCTGGCCTTCAATGCCTGCTATGAGTTAGCTAGATTACTTCACTAAAACCCCAGTTATTGCTACTAGTGTAATTTCTGGCCTTTTATTTTTTTCATCTTCAAACTTGCCTTACATTTTTGAGTCTCAAGGTCATGAGATAAATTATTCTTCTGGATCACAATATTCTTCCTGCTATTTTCTAACTATATGTATAACTCAAATAAGAATTTGAACATAATTTGAATGGGGTTGAGTTGTTAAAAATGACATGCATTTTCAGATCCTGACAGGTCTTGTATTGCTGATATTTCCTTATTTCTCTTTGGACTCTTTCCTCTTGTAGAAGTTTTGCAAAGGTTCAGAATACCATGTGTGAAAGTCAGAAGATGAAATAGCTTCTGTTGCTAATGTATACTTTGGTTTTTAAATTCAAGATTCCAAATATGAGAAAAAATTATTTGTCCATTCATGTTGTATTTTTCTGCCAATCAGTTTAACATATTTTATCATCTGTAATCGAAAACTTTGGTCCTGAATCTGTAAAAATGAGAAGGTGTCATCAAGTTTTAGAAAATTAAGGATTTGATTAAAGAAGTTCTTATGAAGAGTCTGCGGGAAAGCATATGAGAAGTGCTGACGTTGCAGTCAGCTGCTGGTGCGGAATTTCTAACTCTTGTTGTAAAGGGCTTCCTTATCTATATTCCATCTTTGCTACCCCAGACTCAATCGGGGAGGTGCCCCTGGGTCTGCTCTTTCTCAGTTCTTCCATGACTGTTACTGTCTTCTGCACCTCTCCTGTCTAATCCTCCTGCTTCCCTGACATACTCACTCCTTCTTCTTACCTGGGTTCCCTTGCCTGGGAAACCTAAAAAGTCCTGCCTCTGTCTCTCTGTCCAGCCATTGGTCGCCAGCAACTTAGTTTACCCAATTAGAGCCACCTGAGATCAGGGACCCCAGTGTCTTACATGTAGACATGCGAATTCCATGTAATTTGGGAACCCAAGTAAGATAACATAAGCGATAAACTAAATCCACAATAATGTGGCAGTAACTCACTAGGGCTATGTGTCCCCACTGAATGAGAAGGAGAAAACAAGTTCAGCAGAAGCATCCATCATTCTGCTTTCACAACTGTGGGTGAATTGTGCCTATTTCTGCTACCATGCCTTTCCTGTGACAATGGAGTATTTCCACTCCAGTTATAAAATGAACTATTTCCCTCTCCTTTAATTTGTTTTGTCATATCAGGGATACAACAAACTAAACAATTAAAAACTAGAATGAGCTTTTATGTTTCCTACAGCAGTAAAATACTTATGAAAACAATTACTTCTACATTGATTGCAACTATCACCCATTACAAATATTTATTTATATCATTATGGAATATCCCTAAGCCTGGTATATTTTTTATATCTTTTATGAATCTTATTCCTTTAAGAAATATTTCTAAAACTTTTTCTTAGAAACATAGTTACATTATTAAAACCCTGTGTTTTCTTCAAGATAAAAGAGACTACACCAAAGAACAAGACCTTTTCCTGTTCTATTGAACATATACTGCATTTCTATGAGTGTTTCAATCCAATAATGAATCTAAACTTCTGACTTTTTTTTCTAAGCTCACTTAGAAGAACTAGACACAAACTACAGGATCCTTGATGGGGAGTGGATGGTCAAGTTCACTTGAGGTAAAGAAGATTCAGTTCTCAGATGCCTTTGAGACTCTGAAGGGGCAGGAAGTAACTTCTGGAGGAGAGACTCAAATCTGAACCTATTCCTAAACTGTAGGAGGAGAGCATATATGAACTGATCATCCATACTCATCCTGCGCTCACTCAGAAGATGCCTGTTTCAGCATTCTGATTTGAGACATGAATACAGAAACAAACTTGAGAAACAGTGAGCACTCTCTCCTGACAGCTGTGTTCTAGTGTTCTCGACACCTCTGGTAAGATGCACTGGAGCAAAGTGTTCAGTAACAGTGGTCCCTAGGTACCAGCCAAGTCGAAGAAGCATGATTACAAGACAAAAAAGATGATTAGAAAATGCTTTAGTGATTAGACGTCTATTAAATATACTACTTTTTTTATATCTGATTACATATAGTCTTAAAGATTTGTGGAATATTTTTCATGCTGTTGTTTTTAAAGGATTTGGTTAACAATTTCAAATCAGATCAGGAAAGGAATAGTGTAAAACATGATATTCAAAAACTTGGTGTGGTTGGACAAACTTAATGACATAGAGAAATACTTCAAGCAGTGTGTGTGAATTGGGCAGGAATGAGGACTGCACCTGGGTTTTCTGGTGAGCAAATCCCTAGAAAAGAAACATGAATCTGTTCCCTACCACGTCCCACTGTAAGAGCATCAGCAATGATTCTCACAGAGACCTTTATCACTTGTCTATTCCACATATCCCCACATTTTTGTTTGTTTTCCATTAAGTTGGACCTCAAGAGGTCCCGTGGTAACTTTTGAGTGGAACTTCCAGGGAGCAGAATTCCTAGCAATGAAAGTAAGAGGTCTCACATGTTGGGTGAGGTCTGCACAGTTGACTTTTATGAACATCTTCAGTACTTCTAGCCATGGGTCTCTCTACACACAAAGCCTACATTTATGCATAATGAACTTGGCTTTACTTAATAAATTATTATTTGAAACATATTTAATTCACCTTTCAACAGATGATATTTCACTCAATGGATTAGTAAAAAAACAAACAGACAAACAAACACCCCAAACAAAGCAAAAAGAAAGAAAACTCTTGGTATACTCAAAGCAGGTTATCTGGGGGAAAATAGACACACACACACAACACACACACACACACACAGAGAGAGAGAGAGGAGAGAGAGAGAGAGAGAGAGAGAGAGAGAGAGAGAGAGAACAAGATAATCCTGTAATACTACAGAACAAAGACTAAGGACTCCCTAATTAGACAGAAGGAAATACTTGACTTTCTTCATTCAACAAATATTAACCATTCTCAATATTACGGCTCACTGTATTAAATGCATGAAATGGAGTAAAGGACAAAAAAATGGTTAAAGTCAATAATAGCTGCCTTTAATCATGGCTCAGAAAGTGTCTAGCAAACCTGAAAGATAAATGAAGTCAGTGAAGTGAAAGGCATTTCTCAGAGAACATACAGAGATTGCATAGAAAACTAGACTGGCTGAGAAAGAGTCAAAGGATGGTTTGGTGCGTTTGAGATTGTCTTAACAAAGGCAATTTAGACTGGATGCTCTGAGTGGAAGGATGTATATCCATCAACGTGCAAAGAAAAGCTACAAGTTCCTTGACTCTCACAAACAGCCTTTAAAGATACAAACTCTTAAATCAATGGTAAGCACTGGTTGCTGGATTGTGCTCACATCACTAGAGATAGCAACAACCAGCCTGAGAAGGCACAAGATAATCATGGATGAAGTTTTGGAATGTCAGTCATAGCTAGTGATGACATTGGATGAGATTGTTTTCGATGACATATTAAGAGCATAAAGAAGAGAGTGTGTGTATGCCAGTATAATTGCATGTCTCCAGAGACAAAACACACATAGAAAAGTTCTGGGAAATATTGACCTATGAATTATTTCCTTAATGATTCATTCACCTGGGAATGGGGGAGGGGTGAACTGAGCAGTCCCTCAGTGTTCTGTAAGCTCATATAAGTGTAATTGCTCCTTGGTTAATGCTCAGACTGTGTGAGCTTTCGGGAGAACCACTGTTGTACATATACAAGCTCAAGCAGGCTTCACTTGTATGGTACCTAAGAAATGATTGAAGTACATGAAGAGGGAAATGCAAATTACTAACTGGAAAGAAGCTACACACTGCCAACAATTCTCTATCTCTAATTCCTTCAAAATAAGACCACCCAGTTTTGAGTAAGTTACATTACTCAGGACTAAACAACCCGGCTCCTCCAACCACTGCGTGTTCTTGAACTACCGTTTCATTTTGAGGACTTTTAAAGCCCATTTTTAACTTGAGTACAGGAAAAAATGTAATAAAGTACGTGTTGCAACATCTCAAATTTAAAGTATCAGACATTACGAACAAAGAGATATGGAGATATTTGCCCAAAAGTGACAGCCATTTTATCTAAATATTATTTTGTTCAATGTGACTCATTGTTTAGCCAAGTTATTGCACTTGGCTTTAAAACAAGATACAAATTTGGAGAGCTGTGGAGAACAAGTTCATTTTGTTTTGAACACATTAGTCAGTCTTCAATGCAGAGCCCCGTTCTGTTTTCTGTGCTGTGTTCTCTTTGTCTCTTTTGACACAGTCTAAACCATAAAATCAGTCACTAAAGCAGGATCTACTGCTCAGTTGTTGGGAGTGTGCTTCGCTGCCATTTGATTATTTTCAAGAGAATAACAAAGGATCCGCCTATGTTCCCTGTGGATTTAAATAATATATATTCCTTACCTTCATGCTACACGATTTGATTTTTCTCTTTTGTGGGATGATATCTGAGAATGTATCACTCAGTGCCCCACAAGAAGACTTCAGTGTTACACTCTTTGGGTTTGCTCTGAAAACATAATACTTATTTTTTTCATGTGCTTCAAAGAGAGAGTCAGAAAGCAGGACTCAAAGTTTATTTTACAAAATGCTGCTGGCTTCATGGAGTAAACATTAGCCATGACTGTCCCTTTAATTTTCAACATACAAAGGGGAATAAAGCACATACTAGAGTGGTGGAAATAAGTGTCTGTAACAAGATATGGCAAGTGTCAGAATATTAGATTTAATCTGCATATTAATGAATGAGAGCCATACTCTTATGCACGGAAACGTTTTATTTCATTTCGTTACAGCATTTCAATTCGTGAGCCTTAAAGGAAAATCTATTTTATCAGTCAAAATGGCAGGTTTTAATAGCTGAGATGAGGTAACGGCCCGTTTCCTCAACTATCTTGGTGATTTAATGCGATTAAGTCTAGACAGCCATCTTGCTGGACAAGCTGAAGATCAGGCAGACAGGGTTCCAGTTAGGTGTTTGCCTCTGGTTTGTTTCCATCTCAGATGAACACATTGTACTTCCCCAAATGAAAATACACTGCAAGCTTTGTTTACTTCAGCAATAATTAATGTGAAAAATAGCAAAGGGTTTATTTAAAAAAGAAACACAGAAAATTACATTTTAAACAATCCAAGTTTAAAATCAACTTACTCAAAAAACATACAGATAAATCGATTTTTGTTGCTAATCTAATTCAGTTTCCTGGAACAAAGTCTGGCTGGGAAGACAAATCTATCCTCAGATCCTGGCTCTGCATTTGGCTAGCGATGCTGCAAGGTATTTAAACTGTAGGGGCTTAAGTATCCTTGTCTGAAAAATGGATATAATAATACCTTTCTGCTGGGACCTTGGAGCTAACTGAGTAAGGAAGAAAGTGTGAAGGACCACAGCCTTGTAGCTGTCAATCACGGCTGGGGGTCCTCACATCAAGATGGAATTTCAGTTTTAAATAAAGTATTGCTGCATGTTTGGGCTTTAAAATATCAATCCTGAGTTGTTTAAGTACCAATTGTAAAAACTGGTATAATATGTCTTATCTTTATTAAGATAAGTCTATCATACAAATGAGTTTAACCCCTCAAAATTTTAACAAAAGTAATTCTATAATCAATATAAAAGTAAATGATAAAAATAGAAACAATTCCCTTGATTTTATTCAATTTGCCTTTTTGATATAACACTCACATGATAAAATTTGTACCAGCAATTTATCCATACAAAATGTCTATATATTCTATTAGTATTTGACAACAGTGTCTTGTCTAACCGTCACAACATTACTACTAATTTGGTTTTACAAAGTACAGGATCTGGGGAAACCGAGTCCCCTAGTTCTTTGTGGAACTTGAGACTATCTCAGCCAAGGGGCTTGGCTTCCTTCACTGTCCCTGAGGTAACTTTAATTTTTTTTCATATTTCAATGCAAATGAGATATTCAAATTACATATAAAATTTCTTAGGGATGAAAATGACTCCTTTCTCAAGGAGTTACAGCATCTTTTTAGAGCTATTTGTTGACCTTATCAATCTAGCTTGAGGGTAAAAGTCACTCCCAAAGTCAACCTAGGTTCTCCCAAGGTTGTTTTCTTTATGAGATTCAGAAATCAAGGCTATCTTCTTGAGACGAACCACCCAACATCTCATGTACAGGAACCAGGCTGATAATATTCTCTAACACAGTGTATCTGACAATCTTCAATTATTTATGGACTTTGTCTAAAATGTCTTTTACATATTGATTTGAAGCAGAACTGGTGCCAGTACCTAACTGGCAGAATGTACACCAGAAGTATACGTTTGTGAATAGTGGTAGCACTGCAGCATATTTGAAACTGAGATTCCATTAAAACTCGTGAAGATCAGTGAGAATTTACAGCTGCCAATTTTCCTCATTCCCTAGGGAAGGTCACAAGAGTCTTGCCAGTGTGTGGATAAAAACAGGGCAGATCCGGAAGCCCTGGAGATAGTGCAGTCTCCGGTACTGACGAGCTTATTCCTCAGGGTTGTTCATAAAACTCTACATAGAACAGCCATTGAAAATTTTGTGATATGATCAATTATTTGAGCTTCAAAACTGTTTTC
This sequence comes from Mastomys natalensis, assembly GCA_021653895.1. Taxonomy (NCBI): domain Eukaryota; kingdom Metazoa; phylum Chordata; class Mammalia; order Rodentia; family Muridae; genus Mastomys; species Mastomys natalensis. The sequence goes on along the minus strand of JAJTUV010001474.1, from coordinate 196,628 downwards.
CTACACAGCATCTCATGTTTATATTATCCTAAGACCCTCAGCTCTGTTTCCAAAGATCCATCTGGCAAATTTTCCATTAAAAGTTACCAATAACACTAATGGACAAAATGTTTCCCCCATATTGTTAGTAGAAGTTGCTACATGAAATAACATTTACCTTTATTATCATCTTATAAGGTATAGAACAGTCCACAATGTGGGTCTTATGGTAAAGCTGCACATACTTGTGTAACTGGTAGTTACTCTGGTCTCTGGACCTAATTTACTTGTTGGTAAAGTAAGGATACTGATACTATCCATCTCTCATGTTTGGCCTCTCAGGCTAAGGTCAACAGATTACAGCAGAACAGGTGCATTTGCGTTGCATTGTTCTGAACACTGTAACTACTGACGTCATCACCATACTCTGGCCAGTGTGTTCTGCACACTGTAACTACTGACGTCATCACCATACCCTGGCCAGTGTGTTCTGAACACTGTAACTACTGACGTCATCACCATACTCTGGCCAGTGTGTTACATCCTCAAACTAATCATCCATTTTCAAAGTCACCTAATAACAAAACACTGCTGAGGGAGAAATGGAAAGGATGTCTTTGTAGCACTAGAACATATGACTGAAACATTTTGGAAGGCCTGTGCAAACCCATTGTGAGCTCTTAGCTTTGCAGCACACTCCCGTAGAACTCCTATACCCTGAGTGGGTCTCATCGGGTCTATATTAGGCAAAATAGATTCACTTATTCATACCTGTAGGTACAGCTTAAAATGTTACTGCATTTATTTTAGAAAGTCTCAAATACTTTAAGATACTGCCCAATTATGTGTGTTTAATGAAAATTATTTAAACTGATCTTGGTAAAGTCTTTAATTCTCTGTTCTACTTGGGAGATAGCAAAGAAAAGGAGAACAGAAAGAGCTATTTATCATAAGCCTCAGTGCTGCGTGGCATTTTTTCATTTATGAGGCAGGAAATTTAAGGTTGAAACAATATAGACGCCTCTCAGATGGTCTCTGGTGAAGGGCAAATGACTTAAGTTCCTTATTTCAATTATGCGTCACACAGTAAAAATAAAATTTTAAGGCAATGAAAAACTTAAAATTCAGCCATCCAAATACAAGCTAGAATATTTTCAGTTTGGAGTTGGTGATTTTGCCAAACTACTATCTATTTTCTGAAGATATGCTCCCCTTACCTCTTGGCATAAAAGATTTTGGACTTGTCCTTCTCTTTCCACAAATTTTAACAATATATTCACTTAGATTCTCTTTTCAGTTTTCAAGAATCTAGGACACATCACAGTTCAGTACTGTGATCTGTCAAAAAAAATCTCATACTGAGACATCTACAGTAAGCCTTATAGAGCCAATAGGAAAGACATTGAGCCCATGTCAACTAAAGGCCACACACATGCATAATGGCTGATCATATCATGAGATACCATGTTTTACTCTGGTAAATACTGGGCATATCCTATCCAAGGCAAAGGCATTACAGGTATAAAGCCATCTAAATGTGATAGCCAGCTTTAGTCATGTCGCCCAAAGCCTCAATCATAGTTATGTGAAATGAAATGGTTTAGTCATATGAAATGGTTTAGTTATATGAAAATGAAAGTGTCTGATATAAATAATAAAATGCGACAGAAGTACCAAAGTTTTGCTGTTGCATTTTTTTTAAGAATCCCTAAAACTGTATTTAAAACCTACTACAATGTAAACTTTGAGTTCTTTGTTTATAAACTTATTTATTTGTTTCTTATATTATTCTCTCTTATACATGGAATATATATTATTCTTTCCTTATATGCTATAATGTCTAAACCATAGTCACATGATTTTTAAGTAATGGTTAGTTATATAAATAAAGCTAAATCTAAGTATATTTATTTCTAGTTTACTTTATTTGATAGTCAGTGTAAGAAGTAACTCAAATAACTACACTATGGAATGATAAATAAATAACATTTCAAGCCACCTGGCTTCTACAATTTGTCCATGACTATCCTCTCTCTACTACTTGCACAGCTGACATAGCAGCTATAAGTAGGAGCTACTATTGACAAAATTATGCATCATTGACTAAGATGTTCTACATACAAAGAATGTGAAGTTTCGTAAGTTATTCCCCTATTTTCTCTACAGCAATACAGAAAGCATACTCATTTAAAAGTTGATTTTACATGATAATTCTATTGCTTTCAGGGCTACATGGGCAAGGAATAACGGGCAAGCTCAGTCATGTCAGTGGGCAGGCTGTTCTAGTCTGCCAAATAACTCATGCCTTTAGCATGTCTGTGGAAACATTCAGTTCCTTGTTTAAATTAGACAAAAATAAACTCTCAATCTCCTCTGTTTTTATACTTAATGAGGTTTTTATTCTTCAAAGTATTAAGATTTTTATAGAAAGATACGCAGTGAATAATGCAGTGAATTCCAATTTTTCCCCAAAGTTAGCTTTCTTTTCTCTACCCCTTCTTGAATTTTTTGTATAGCGTTTCTTCCCTTTTTCATAATGTATACCATCATGTACTCCATAGAGGATTGTCATTTTACATCCCACATTTGCATTCATTTTTCAATGTAGGGTGGGTTTGTTGATGACAGCTTTTGTTGCAGAATGTAGATCAAGGAGGCCAGTCTTTTTCTACCTCTGTAAGTTCTCCCTTGAAACGAAAAGCAGTCTTTTACACATGAGTTGATAAAGTCACTCAGAAATCCACTTCATCACTGTCCCCTCATCAAATTTCGCAGTGACACATTTCTTAATGCAGCAGATACTACTGCCTTTTCATACAACTTCTGACTGTCATCCGCAACATCATTTTGCATCTAAGCTTCTAAATTTAGCCTTCAGTGTGTCTATCTAATTCTACCATGAGTGGATAATTGCTCAATCTTCTACACTGTGGAAGAATCTACCCTAATTTTCATTACTGTTCTTTAGGAAAATATATCCAGAATTATTTACTTAACCCTCATTGTATACCACTTATAATGAGATTTTTTTTTCACTTAGAATTTCACACCACAGAAGTTAAAAACCCAGCTTTTCACAGCTGCTGAAATTAATTACATTTGATGCTTTTGCCTAGAAGATATATAAAAATTACCATGTCTTAAAAAATATTTTCCTTGATTTTAAAGTCTTAGTATGCTTTTTAAATATGTAAACTGCATAATATTTTATCAAACTTCTCAATCATGAATAATAAAATGTATTCTCATAATGATGTGTGCTACTAACTGTCATAGAAATCATTCAACCTTTCAAGGAAAGATGCTCAAGAGAAGAAAGATAAATAGATGTGAGGATACAGGTGAAATACGATGAGTTGGTGAAAATACATATTAGAATTTTGGTCTGGGACACAAGTATGATAAAGACTGAAATACAAAAATTCATCCAACAAAGTATCTAAACCATGATACAGAAGGTCTTTTCAATTGTCTTGAGATGGGTGAACGCATGGCACATACAGGAAACATGAGATGGAAGGGGACTTCTGTCCACGTTTGTTTGGCATGGCTTGCTTTTTCACACCTTTGAAGCCAAGAATGCCTCTGTTTACCACTCTCCTTAAGAGCTTCCAGTCCAGCTAATGCAAGCACAGTAGGTTGTGTTTCTAGAATGGAGCATTTCTTCACACAGCGACCAACAGACCCAGACATTGCTTTGGCAGTAGATATGCTTGTTCATCAGAGCCCCTGAATGGATATCTGCCAGAAGTTCCCATGGAGAGGCAAGACCCTCCCACTCCTTTACCAGTTTGCCACAGCACTATCATAGAGGAGAGATTTTTCCTGACTTTATTCCTGCTACTTGTTTGAAATGCTTTGTTTTATCCTTCTGTACAATAACTTGTGCCATTTGAAATTCACAAATATATTTGGGGTAATAAAAGAGATTAAAACAAACAAACAAATAAAAAAAACAGAGTAAACTTGTTTCTGGTATCTTGTCAGTGAAAAATAATGCTGTATTGTTAATAATAAAAACTCAAATATACTTTGAAGAAATTATTTTACTCTCACTCATATGGTCTGATAACAACTTAGAAATTATAAAGAAAAATCCTAAAGGAACACATTTGTGCTTTTAGTAAGGGGTTTGAGATTAAAAAGAATATACTCTCAGCTCTCTCATTATCATACAACATTGTATCAGCCCAAACAAGATGCTCTGCACTAAAACCACAAAAAGCCTTTCAAGCATTTCCATCTATCTGTCTTTGGCTGAGGAGTCTATTGGAGCAGACCTGATATGAACTTGAGCAAAAACAAAGATTATTAGTGTGCATAAAAGGCAGAGCTTATATCCCTTTCTATGACCATCCTTTAGAGAACAACCATTTCCCTTTGTCATTTTAACCGGATGCAATTCAAAGATAGGATAGGATCTCCCCTAAGAAAACCAACAGCCCAGGTTTGTAACTGACCTTGTACTGAGCTAGAAGTGTACCACTTAAGTGTCAGCTCTGGGTTAGCCCGAAGTTCTTGCCTATGGCTGGAAGCACCAATGTGGAAAAGAGCCATCTAGTGTATTTCAACATATATAGTTACTCATATCTGGTAGTTCACACATTTCTCCAGCATTTTAATGGTATGAAAACCATGAACAGTCAGTAGAGAGAATGCTTTGTATTTTGAATTCTGTATATGGATATGTGGCATAATAGTGCAGCTCCTAGTCTGTCATGTGATCATGAGGTTAAGTGGCCAATTCTGCACATAATTTTAAAGTAGAATTTAAGCCATATGATTTTCAAAATTATGGTTCAGTGTTCTGAGTATGTTTACATGAAATTAGGCTATGAGCAATCATGTCCGTAGAGTTGAGTACTTTTAAGACATTGAGAGAGAATGCTCTCAATTTCCAGTGAAGTTTCATACACATCCAGTTCTTAAGTACACTAGCATTTATTTCTATTATGAAGTCTGATGTGTTATACTCATACCTATTGGCTTATGGGCATCCATAAGCTGGCTAGTTATTCTGTTTTTCATTGATAAAAAATTATTATCACTCATCTAAACAAAAATATTTTGTCTAACAATTAAAACCAGGTAAGTAATGCCTGATATATAGCATAAAATATCTACTTAAAAGATCAAGGCAAGCATAGTGCATATTCTTTACCAATAATATCTTTTCCTATTTTCACATTTTATTACTGTAGTGCTTTGCAATGTTTGGAATGTGGGCTCACTGATAGAGCACAGAGTTTCTAAATGTTGATAAATATGAGGCATTATCAGATGTTCTGTAGATACTTTGAATGCCTCACAGCTGTGCATACTTTCCCATTGTCTGTTATGTCTGCTGCAGTGGTAAGTGACTCTAGAACTTCCTGTGTAACTTATATGGAATTATATGCCATGTAATCAACACACATTTATTGACAATATTTCTGTATCTCCCTGATTAAGAATCATGTCATTTAACCATTACATTAACAATCAAGTAAAGAATGCATACATTATCCTCTATAGAACATAGCACATGGATCGTTTTCATGTGTATGGGGAGAAGAGTTGGTAATAAGGACTTCTCAACAATTAGTATGCTAGGCATGGCTGTTCTTGGTAAACTATGATGACTGGTTAATCTCAGGTGAGAGTTACATTTCTCCTGATACAGATTAAGAAGGCTAGAGCAAGAAGTTTCAATAGTGAGTCTACATTAAAAGAAAAGCAAGCCTAACTCCTAAGAAATCTCACTTGCCGATCCCTTGTTCTTCATTATAAGGCAAAAAGATCAAAGGAGAGTCACCACAATGGAAACAGAATGCAACAGTTTGACAGTTTACTTTCTGTGAGAGGCTAAGTTAAGCAGGACTTTGAGCCAGGATTACAGCACTTTTCGCTTGTGGTAAATTTCACTTCAACATAAAAGTCTTGAAACAAACAAAACAAGAGCCAAACAAACCTTCAATCATGATAAATTTTAATTAGACTTGGTGTGTACTTAGCAGTGACAGTATCATACATGTAAGTAAAAGATAAGCTTATTTATCTAGTTCCTATATCTTAAGAGAGGGCACATGTAGAGGATAGCTGGACTATACATCATCGGATAATACAGCCTTTACAGCCTTCTATTTGCTGGCAAAAGAAACTTCTATCGAGAGTAGTTAATTAAATTTAAGTTGTTTTTAAGAATTATTTTCATCATTTCTTAACAAGCTCATTTTTATTATTTCTTAACAAGCTTATCATAAATATTCAGGGAAAACTCAACTTTTGTAATTATATAAAAGTGTCAGGATTATAATGACTAAGACAGAGCACTGAATCTTAAACTGGACTTTTCAAAGCTGTATTTTGTAATATTTGATGATTTTTATCCATTTTCTTTTATGAAGATCAGGTAAAGCATTTTTACTTTTGAGACAAGAAAATACACCCACACAGGAACAAAAGGAAAATTAAATTAATAAGCAACTAGTAAAATGATAACCCTGGGGCAGGGAGGATTAGTAAAGGCAGAGAGGGTGGTACTGCCTGGATGCACAGAATCAAAGCTGCGGTGATGGCCCTGCATGGGGCTTGCAAAGGGCAAGCAACCTGATGGTGGAGAAAGCTGGTATGAAGAGGAATTTACTCTGAAAATACTCTTTGTCCTTCAGGCATGGGGTTTAAGGGATTAATAAACAAAGGGACATTGTTAATGTAATTTTTTTATAAAAATGTTACAGCCTTCTTTTATTATCTTCCTGGAACTTCTGTTCCCAGCAAAAACTCAACTGAACCTAATTGTGTCTCTGAAGAGAATTTGTATCTGAACCTTTATCTGACTGAGTCTCAAGCGTGGAGGGAACAAGGGGCGATTCAGGCCTTGCATCACCAGCCATGGCTGAAGTTCAAGGTGTTATCAATCGAAATGGTCATTCCATTCCTCCTTCACAGCATGGAAAATCACGACCCTTGGGATTGAGCTCCAAGTAAGAGTCAGCATCATCTCCACCCTGAGTCCTTCCCTTCTTCCTCTGCCTCATTTCATCCTAACCACTACATGCCTCCAGGAAGTGGAAGGTTCTGTCACCGTGGTGACCCTTACTTCACATACTTCTCCACCAATCTGAGTTGAGGAGAAAATCTCTCCACCTCCACTTCCATCTTTCCACCTATTCTTCTTGTAATAGAAGATACTATGATTTCATTTTCCTCCTTTCTATATGTATATTTCTCTGTCAGTGTCATATTCTTGTCATTAACAGCACTTCTTAGGAAAGTTGGTATATGCTTCAAGCACTGTGGGTGCTACAGTAATGACATAGGGGATTTAAATTTCAGGACAGCTCATGAGTCATACGTTATTAATTCTTTGACACAATAATTTCTGAAGGAATTTTTAGAAAAAAAACGACAAGGTTGTGTTGCTGCTGGTATGAACGGGCATGCGCACGTGTCTGTGTATGTGTGTGTGTGTGTGTGTTTGTGTGTGTGCGCGCGCGCATGCACGCGCGCACTTGTGTTTTCCCTTTCGGAATCCAGTTCATAATCCAGAACCCATGGCATAAACTGCATTGCTCCTGAGTAATTTATCCATGCTGTCTTAAAAGTATCTATATTTAAAAAAAAAATTGTATCAGGCATTGAAGGCCAGGGTTACTTTGTGGATTTTGAGCTGGTGACTGCACCTGTATCGTTGTGCGTGTTAGATTAGCTCTCTGCTCATGAGCTGCATACCACCCCAGAGTTGGTAGCTTTCATTAATAGTCACTTCTTGATATAACTAGATCTCTACTCAAGAAATGTTCTTAAAACTTGATATCATATATTATAAACATTCAAATCTATCAGAAAATAATTTTAGAGAGTATATGTGTAAATTCTTGATATTTACCAATACTTGAAGGAAATGTTTTGATTATATAGAGGAGGCAACTTTAAGAAAATAATTAGCAACTCAAAATTCATTATTGTACCAAGGTTTTTCACTAACTCAGAAGTGAATTGTAGTGCCTTATCTACATAAGTATGCATTTATTAAGTGCGATATTTGAAAGTCTAGGTAGGCAAAATTTATAGTCACAATGTATAAGTTTTAGTAAATAGGGTTTTTTTTTTCAAAACATCCATAACGCTTTAAAATTGAACCATAATATGGACAGTTTTGCTGTGTTCTGTAATATCACTTTTACCTTAAAATATGAAAATGATTCAATCACATTTACAGCATGCCATATTGGAAAAAAAGAAAAACTTCTCTGTTATGCATTTGTTACTGAAGATAAGAAGTACATCTCAAAATAACTTCCCAAAGACTCTTAGGCAAGGACAGTTGTTTAGACCCTCTACAGACAGTAGCGTCCCAGTTCCTCAGTGTGGACTCAGAGTGTGCGTCTTCCAGATGACAGTGGGACTCGAGCGGCTTGGAGAAACACTGGAGTGCACATAGTGGAACGGGGGCATTCGTCTGAAAAGCTTCCACCAGGTTTGAAAGATGGCAACACACAAGACTACATAGGAAAAAATCAGCTCTGTGGACATGTAGGTAAACATATTTCCAAACTGAGACATATGTCTAGAAATAATGTATAGGAAAATAGTATATTTTTCTTGAAATAGCTTAATATTAGCGCTTTACATTGCAAATTCATAAACCAACATAATTTTGAATAGAGAAAATCCTTATTTTTATGTATGAGGAAAGTATTAAATAATGCTGGACATAATCTATCTGAGCTTATAATTTGTCCGTATTCAATGTAAAGCAAACAAATCAAGTGCAAATAAAAGCATGTGAGGACAGAGGGACATAAGAAGGCAGACAAAGGGACATAAAAAAGCAGACAAAGGGACATAAGAAGGCAGACAAAGGGACATAAGAGCTGCAGTAGGCTGAACAACCAAAGCTGGGAAACTTCCAGTTATGCACTGGAAAATGCTATTGAAATGGTCAGCTCCTGAAGCCCAGGGCCAGTGCTTAGAGAAGATTTTCAGCTCTGCCTGCCTGCAACACTCACAGAGCAAGCATAGGCTAGACAGCTATCTATTCACTATTCTCTCTTTTCTCTGTTCTCTCTTTTCTCTGTCTCTTCTCTATTCTCTGTGTATAACATGTTTTTACTTATTTTTAGAATCTTACTCTAAAGAGGAAGCAAATCTTTCCACAATCCATTTTTAGTGAGTTCCCAGACAGAATCTGATGGTCCTTAAACAGGAGGAAATCTGGGTTCTCAAGGTTGATTCTTCACATCTGCATCAAGTCTGAAAAAGTTCTTAGTTCTCAGGTTTTAAAATTTACCTTTTGACATTTTTCATTACTTTAAAATTACGGATCAAGATCTTTCTTGATACAAGCATTCATCACATTTTATCTTTCATTGGTATATTTTTAAATTATAATTGATTTATACAATATATTTTCATCATATTTCCCTTCCCTAATCTTCTTCCAGAACTACTGTATTCAACCAACTTTATAGTCCTTCTTTCAAAAAAGCTACAAAACGAAATGATAACAAACAAGTAAAAGACAAATAGACAAAAATGCTTAAACAAATTAAAAAGTTCACCACCCCTCCAAAAATATCTACTGGCATACTGCTATAGCATAGATCAACATCTCAGCCAATCCTCATCAGGGAAGCTTATCCTTGAACTAGAAGAGAATAAACTCAGGAACGCACAACTAGACATGATGGAGAGAGTCGGAGACTTCCAAACACTCAGTCCTGAGTAGAATGTAGTCATCAATCCCACTTCCACTTATATGTAGAAGTGGAGATAGAAATTGGAAGAATCAGAGGCTATGAATGACTACAAGGAACAGAGCCTTTTATTCATTGGACTTTAAATTTAGATTCATAATTTAAAAAAAAAAAAAGAAATAGATAAAAGCAAAGGGGGAAACTTTGTATGTGAGAAGGAGCATATTGATTTAACTGTGAAGTTAGATGTGATGGTGGGTTTGCATATCTTCAGCATGCATATTCAGGCATGTTTTAACTTAACATTTCAAAGTCAAAGCAATCATTTCCTGAAGTGACTAAGTTTGGTAATATCTGTTTGTTTCAGAATTTAGGATTCTTTTAGGAATAATACCACACATCATATTTGTCCTATTATTTCTAAAATTTTCCTGGAACTTTGCTTCAAAGGACTCGGGCTATGGGGCAGACGATGCTTGGGATACTCAAGTGAGCTGTCTGAGACAGGGGAGCAACTCTCGACAGCGCAGGCAGGGCTTCGTATCATCTAAACCTCCGTGAGAATTCTGTAAGTAGCAAATGAGGAAACTAAGGGAGTTGCACCAACCACGAAGTTCATGTGGCTGCCTGTGGGAGCATTCGTATTTCCAAGCACAGCCTCTGTTCCTGGTACCTGTGTTAACAGTCTTCACTTAGCTTTCGCCGAGGTCCCCTTACAAGGCAAGAGCTGAGCCCCTTATTTGGTGACGAGAGCTCAGTCTCAGCTCCTGGCTGGCAGCTAATGTTCCTGCATGAGATCTCGACGGGAAATCTGCGACACCTCTCACATCTGTTTTGGTTAATAGTCCTTTGTATGTCTGCCAGACACAAATTATTATTTTGTTTTAATAATTGGGTTTCAAGAACACTTCATCCATTGGGGTACAAATCCATATTTAACCATGGTAAACAACACTTATAAATATAAAAAACTAAGGTCTATTTATGGGGCACACACCAAGTTTCCATTTGAATATCTTAATTCTACTCATACAAACCCTTGAATTACCACGTGAACATACATTGTAATGTTTCAAAGCAATTGCTACTCATTAATTTCTAAACTGTTTACTTTTAATAAAATGGATTATTTGTGTTTTCAATATAGTTCAATAGTACGGCCCTTGTCTGGAATTCCCAAGTCACTGGATTGAGCACCCCTACACCACCAACACACACCCGTACAGGATTATGAATTTTTTCCTGAAGAGTATTTCTGATTACTTCATTATAATATTGAGAAGGTAAAATAATAATTTAATTTACTCCCCAAATATATCACCTTCTGATTCTATCTCCTTTTCAGAGAAGCACAACACTATATAGGTGACAAGAAACGTAAATTCCTGCACCTAAAACAGATGCAGCCATGACCAGGAAAAGCTAATACGATTAGGAAAGACGCCAGAGTAATATGGTGAAGCCTATAGCACTAGGTTCAGCTGCTGTAGTCACTGTGGGATTGCTCTCTGCCCATTTGGTGGGTTTGAAATAGTCAGAAAGAGGAGGAAAGAGCGGGGAGAGCACCAAGTTTAACTTGTAGAAATCCAGACTAGATCTTTGAGACCCCAAATCCCAGAGGTCAAGGGTCCATGTCCATTCTTCTTCTGCAGTGACAACAACAAAAAAGACCAATGAGCTCAATCAAAGGAGAGGATGAGCAAAGACCAGGCCACCCATGCAAACACTGCTTGGCGTATTTGCTTCTTTTCATAAGACACAATGAAGTCAGGTGTTGTGTGGGGTGACAAATTCTGGTAGGGAGATCTACAACTTCTGTGCCTGTTGGGGTATACTTCAGAAGCATGGTTTTCTTATTTCTTCTTTAAGAGATATTTGTCACATTGGCATCCCTTTACATGTAATTTGAAATCAAAGGCATACTGAATGTGATGCAGATTTTCATTTCATTCACAATGCCTTTATACAGTTGACTAATGATGTCATGAGCACATGAAAACATACAAATAAGAATGTTACTTTGTCGTTTGCTTTCTGGAAACAACACTACAGAACTGATTTTTAGTATAATTTGCAAAAAAGCAAAAACACACCAAAAAAATAAAAACAAAGTTCTTTTGTGTATAGCAACACTTTATTTTTAAAAGTGTATTAACAGAACCATTCTCTCTAAATTATTAGAATGCCTGTCCCTGAAAGGGATCAATCTGCCTGTCGAGTTATTGCAACAGTCAACGATTCAGAATTAGTGAGTTTTCGAAACATTGTTAACTGCACAGAATATAGCATAAGTTTTGCTAAACTTGCCACTCAGTATCAAGATTTCCCATACTTAATTTCAGTTTTCTAGATCATGATTTGAACACACTTTACACCATCCAAATATTAAAGCTTGCTTAAATTTATGTCTCCATAATGTTCTACAAGAAGTATTTATGGAAAAATATCAAGTTAAACATATAACAAGCCAACTTTAGACTCTTGCTCTTTCCTCACATATTAAATAGCAATAAATTTAAATATGAAAAAAGCAGATCTATGAAGTTATAAAGCTGAACAATTATTGACACGCAGAAGTCATTGTTTCAAAGACTACTCTTGGATGTATTATGTATCAATCACGTACTAGGCTCTGAGATTACTGTATTGAATAAGTAGTGTTCTTTCTTTAGTGAATTTCTATTCAGAGTTTAGTTAAATGATGTAAGGGGATAACAGTACTGCTAACATAATGTTCAATTATCTAGGGATTTGAAAAATATATTCAGGAAGATGAGACACAATAAAGGAGGGAAATAAACATCAAAGTGTCCTAACACCTGTGACAGCATCCCCAGAACACTCACGAAAAACTGCTTTCATTCCCATTGATTTACACAGATCTGGTGCTCTAGAGTCTCCGTCTCTCCTGAGCCATTTAGTTCCCACTCTCCAAATGCCGACTAAGGATTTTTTCCTTGACTTTTATACATGTAACTTCTAGTTGGCGCATAGTAGCCAGATCACATTATCTTACCTTTAATCTCTATTCTTACATTTTTTGATTGTGAGCCTAGCCTTTAACAGCTGAGCCATCTCTCCCAACCACATCTATACTCTTAAGTGAGCCTTATATGTTATGTGTATCATTCAGCCACAGAAGTAATGTGAGGCATTCATTTTACATGGAAAAGCCCTGCTTATTTATTTTAGCAGCTACTTCTGGGATGGAAATTAACAAAGATCCGAACTTTTCACAGAAGCAAATCCTTGTTCTATACCACTGATCCTCGTGCTTAGAGAATGTGCGGGAAGCTATATGAGACTGAACTGCTAGAGAGAAATTTTGGTGGGTTTCAGAACACAGAAAAAAACAAGAGAAAAATTATGGAAGGGTATAAACTGGTACGCTCATTGGGGCAATTTTATATTCGAAATTTTCATTCTTCAATATATACAACCTATAACTAAATCACAGATTTACTGTGCTATTATGGGATTCATAGTAATACCTTATGGTGATGGCTGGAAGGAAAATAAGCTCCAGAGAAGTGGTATAATAACAAAAAAAATCTTATCATATTCATATTCATTATATATATATCACATAAATAACACCATGTGCATACAAATGGACATACATGCTGCCTGTTCCTTGATAAAAAAAAAGTCATGATAAAGGAAACATTTTTTTTTACCTTCTTTCCTTTAATATTGACAACTTGTTTGATTTAAAATTTTTCCTGAAATATATTTCGATTATAATTTTTATCCTCTCTCTGACTGCTCCCAGATCCTCCCACCTCTCTACCCATCTAACTTCATGCTATTTCTCCAAATAAAATCAAAACCCGCTGAAACCTCAACAGCACAACAACAAAAAGCTCAATAATATAAAAATACCAAACAAAACAAAGGCAAAAGCACACCAAAACCATGGAGTATTGTTTTGTGTAGCCTGCTCCAGAGTACAGCTGATGTCATTTTGGAGGAAACAGGTCTCTTTCCAAGGAGGTATCATTTGCAAAGAGCTTCTAAGTTAGGAAACAATCTTTGAATCAAAGTAAGTACATTAATATTTTTTGCACTATTTCTATAAATGCTCTGTAACTTTGTGATCTCTCTAAAAGGATACAAAACACTCAGAGGTGACACTGTTCTACTCTGCCCTGATGTAACCTTGGACACGAAGACTGGTTGTTCCTTTCAGTCTCCATCTGTGGAACAGTTTGTCTACACCAGAAAATTGTGATGAGAATTAGACCCATCTAATCCTTATATGGAATACATAGGAAGGTACAACAGTGAGCGACATATAACAAGGCCTTGGCTGTTAATACTGTCCATTGTGTGTGGCTGCAGTAACAACTGGACTATTACTCAAAGAGGGTAGTTTACCTGTTCATCACTGTCCTTTTCTTATTATTTCCATACAGCTTCAGATTGAGAACTAGTCTATCTAAGGCCAGAAATAGCCCAGCCCCAGCCATATATGGGAGAAATGGGTCTCTAACTCACAGATCTTGTCACCCCAGTCCTGTATTCTGGCCCCAGCTTCCTTGGGTGTGAATGAGATGATTCATGGCCCTTCTCCTCCCATGCCTGTGCAACCATGATGGGCTATACTCTCTCAAATGTGAGCCAGAATAAACACTTGCTCCTTTTGTTCTTCTTGACAGATATTTTGTTACAGTGACAAGAAAGGTAAAACAGCCCCTCTTCTGTCTTCATCATCAAGAGTAGCTGATTACCGCTTTCTCACACCACACTGGTTCTGAAACTTTCTCATCTTAAGAACCTTGTGATTACTTGAGAACACTCAGATAGTACAAGATGTCACACTTTTCTAGACCTGATTAGCAATTTTAATTTCACTGAAACCAGTAACCCACACAAAGACCTGGCCATGTCACATAACATATAAAGATTCTGGAGAGCATGTGATACATTTTAGAAAATATCAATCTGCCTATCATATTCCTAAAAACCAGTTTCGGGCTGAGTCAAAAAATAATCTGGTTTTCAGTTTTAGTTTTCTCCACTTTTTTTTTTTCTTTTACCACTTTTTGAAAAAATTCTTATCCTTAGATTTGAAAATGCCGCCATTTCTATTCCTGATTCCTCTGGGGTTTTTTTGTTTGTTTGTTTGGTTGGTTTTGTTTGGTTTTTGGTTTTTTGGTTTTTTGGTTTTTTGGTTTTTTGGTTTTTTTAGTTCTTTTTTCCACAGTCTTTTGTTTTCCTTTCTCCTGCCTTCAGGATAATTAGCAACAGGCTCACCCCTCTGCTGCTCCAGCAAGCAATAGACATTTTTTGGAGGGGAATAACATATTTATATTTTCCCAAATCCACATCTCTGAGCAAACTTGCCATCATGTTAGTACATACTTACTGGAACATGTGTTTGACTGCTATTGATCCCATTTTATCCTGTGTCAGATAGACATCAACTGCAGCTGCTGCGGGATTCACTGATTCATTATGAGGTGAGTAGTTTCATTGACACAGGTTAAGCAAGCCAAGGGAAAGTACAACTGATGTTAAGTAGGGACTGTCTAACTGTTTAGGAAATGGCAGAGGATGCCAATGAGAACACAGTAGAACTTAGAAAGCATACTTTATCAAAGAAAACTAATCATTTCTTGGTTGCTAGATTTTCAGGGAAAATAGACAATTTTTCACTATGAAATCTTTATCACTTAAAACTACTGAAATCAAACCATTGGCTTTATTCTGCATAGGTCTGTATAGGCTATGAATCAATCTGATCAATTTTGGGTTTCCATGCTAGAGGCTGCTGCACAGTCTCTCAGTAACAGCAAAAGAAATGAAGACTTGGGAGAGCAGCAGAGCAGAAGCTATCCCTTCCTGTCCTGGCTTCCTGTGTTGCAAAGTGTATTTTTGATTTATTAATATATCCACTAATCATACCTGATGATGACCATGTGCACTCTCTGAAAGTAAAGGCTGTTTATAAAATTTAAACAAACCCCATTGTTTGAGTCATGAGACGGGAGGCACTGAGAGTCTCAGGGAATTCCCGAAGGCACAGCCACAGGAATCCACAGCCAAAAGCTGAGTGGTTTCAGCCCCTGCTACTGTGAAAACACCAGGTATCATAAAGGACTGAAGCAAACAGCCGATGACATTCTGGAAACCACACATCTATAAATCAGAAATGAGCCTTACTGAGTTCACAATATATTCTTATATCAAAGCAAAATCTTTTGAGTAATATTTTTAATATTACACTAATATATTTAATATCTTAATTGTAAAAATTAATAATACTAAACATAAATACTAAAATGCACTTTTAAAACTAGGCATACTGAAAAGATGACTGACTACTCCTAAAAGCCAAGTTAAATTCCTACTTAAAATTGCAACATATCTTGTATATCTTAATGAAATAAATTACAAATATCTACAATTTAATTACAATCAGATAATGGCAAGTTTTCAAAAGGGTGCTTTTTTATTTCATACAAAACCCTAGCATTCCAAATTAGCATAGTGCTCACAAATAGGCATGAGTGAATTTATATAGCTCCTTCCTCTTTTTCCACACATACCAATTTGGCAGCACTACAATCAACCACATATGAATTTAATGTTCACAATTAACTGTAATTAGCTAGCAAATGTTAATATAACACAGCATCTCATTACAGGAGTAGCTTGATATGCATACCTAGGAGTTCACAGCTCAGTTCACATGTGAGCAGCTATGTCTCTGTACAGGTTTTTGTCCACACAAAGCTTCACAGAAGAAAGACTAATATGGAGATGCAGATATTTTTCTACATAGTTCCATTTGCTTCTCTACATCCTAGACCTTTGCAGACTCCACATCAAAGCAATCTGCATTAAGGGTAAAATAATTCTTGGTTAGTGGCCTTCTCCACGCTAAGCACTGAAAGTGAACCGGAAGAACTTAGACAACCAAGTATATTGACAGAGAGTTTCCTTCACATGGTGTGATGGTTTGAATATGCTTGGCCCATAAGGAGTGGTATGGTTAGGAGGTGTGGCTTTGTTGGAGGAAATGTGTGACTGTGGGGGTGGTTTGTATTTGGAGATCTCCTCTTATCCTCTGGCTCTACCCATTGTGGAAGGGAATGTCCTCCTAGCTGCCCAAGGATGTGAGTCTTCTCCTGACTGCCTTCAGAGCAAGATGTAGAATTCTTGGCTCCTTCTCCACCACCGTGTCTGCCTGGACTCTGCCATGCTCCTTGCCATGATGATGACAGACTGAACCTCTGAATCTCTCAGCAAGCCCCAGTTAAATGTTGTCCCTTATAGGAGCTGCGTTGGTCATGGTGTCTCTTCTCAGCAATGGAAACCTTGACTGAGACAGATGATATTTAAGATGGGATAAAATTAAATAACCATGTCAATATCTGTGTTGTTTCCTTTCCCAAACAGCCTTTCCTTTTCCTAAAGCATGTCTCAGTTTCTAGAGTTCAGACCTTAGTCTCATCTTTAACACCTTTTTGTTTTTCCTTTTTTTTTTTTTTTTCATATCGTATATGGTCTCGAACCAGCCATACAGTGTCTAATGGCCACTGCAGGCACCTGTACCACCTACTTCCCAAGTGTTACACTCTCTTCTTCCTAGGTCTGCCTTTATTTTCCTATATGACAAAAGATCAAAAAGTAGTACATTCAAAACATTCTATGTCTTCCTTTTTCTTGCAGAATAAAAGCCAAACCTATGTGTGTAGTGTCAGAAGTTCTGATACATTCTGGCCTGAGTCTTCTCTGCACCATGACATCTGTAAGCTCCTAGTGTTTATGTAAAAGACTCAGTCATTCTTTGCTATCCTGTTTGAAATGACCTCAGCTGCCATGGGCAATAGCAGTTCTCTTCTTGTGTGTCCAAAATACAGCTTAAGTTGCTTTCTTTTCCATATTTTGTCTGTTTCCACCAATGGAAATCATTGTTTGTTCTACCATGGCATCTTATCAATGCTTCTTCAAGGACTCTGAAGAGTGAGTACACTCTCTTAGGTTGTACTAATTCCTTCTCTGTACGATTCAGAACTACCTAAAACCAGGAACCCCATTACTGCATGCAAGAAATCCCTTTGATAAACAGATTTTTCTCTTTTTAAGCACAAAACCTATACATTTACTTTCTGCTCTACTTTTTTATACTAAGATACCAAAGCTCAAACATAACCAGTGAGTTATTCAGGGTCCTTTGACTAACAATCCACAATACCCAACAACCCCTGATTCCTCATTCTGTCTCAAGGGGAACCACTAATACTGAAGGGGACATATTTTCCATGTGTCCAGAGTGGTTTTAAAAGTTCTATATGTTATTTATTTCTCACAACTCCATAGAAAGCCCTGTGTTACAAATACAAACAAAATGAAGCACAAAGGCCTGTAGACATTACCCAAGATCATGGAGTCAGTTAAATATAGTCTCTTGGCACCAGATTTCAAATTCGTATTACCCTCTATTATGGGATTTGTATTTCAAAAGTAGAAGAGGGACAGAGAAAGAAGCACTTTGGAGAATGGCTCACTAAAGACATTCTAAACTTTATAGTTACTTTAGTCGCTCCTGCCCCTGGGTGGGAAGGAGAAAGACCTCCACAGAGCAATTTACCCCAGAGCCCAGGCGCCTCACCTCCTGGCTTTACAGTTAGGGATTTCCTTGAAAGGATATGTGTAATTTTGTCTCAGTGAGCTCAGAGTTTAATATTGAATGTCTGAATAAGACTTGGCCACCTTGAATTTATGTTGTGTAAAAGTCAATCCACTTCTTTGCCTATAAATTTGTGGTGCTCAACTAATGAGCTAAATTGTGTTTTCTGTCAGTGTTCCACTTAATTAACGTGACCTCATTCCTTAGCACATAATGTATTTATAGTTGGAGAAAAAAAAAAGCAGTAAGATTTCAGAAACATCCATCTTCTCAGAATGTCCATGGGGAAATGTGGTGACAACTGTGACAGAGAGTACAAAAAGGGTGAAAATGGAACTTTATGCCATCTGCCTTTCACTATAGAGTAATATATCTTATATACCGTGTTTAGCCTCTAACTTGCCTTTTTTGGAGATCTTTAACTTTCTGCATTGATTTCACACTTTCATGTTTGCTGTGGTGAATTCAAAGCATTCTACACAGTCAGCTCAAAGTTTTGTTGCTCATTAAAGCTTCCAGCGAGATGTTTTCAATTGCTCACTCTTATATCCTCCATGTGACTTATGCTCCAGGTGCTCTTCTGGGTGCTCATGGTTGCTAAAAAGGTAGCTAGCACCCCACAAACCCTTCCCTCATAATGCCTACATTTTAGAGAATAAAATAAGTAAAGAAGTAAAATGATTTGAGGATCTGATTTCTTTCCATAGAGTAATTTTCAAATTTTCTATGCTCAAGCCTATTTATAGTCTGAATGTGGTAAAGAAAAATTTTGAACAACTACACTTGTTGAATATTTTAAAATATACTAAAAATGAAACTTGAGAGGTGAAGTGACCTAAAATAATCACTTTTTTATTGAAAAATAAAATTTTATGGAAACTGACTTTTAAATATAGTTCTTGAGAAGGCTGGCAGTGTTTCATGTCTTCATCGATTTCTTTAATGTCTGGCTTAATAGAAGTCTGAAATCCTCATCATGTCTTTGTTCAGCCTGTGTCAAGGTCAAGTGTGTATCTTTTCTGCACAGTTCTGTATTCACCATGGAAGAAATGAAAACAGAAAACATCTATATCTCACAGTTCATGAAGCCTATGCTGCTGTTTGGCATCTCTGAGCATTCAGACACCCCAAAGCACAATGTGAAAATCACAAGCAGGTGATAAAGAGATTGAAATCAAGGAGTGGGAGTTGTTTTGAGAAAATATGCTGTACCATGAAGCGTTGCTCAGAAAAACTGAAAGATGAGCTGTTTAAAAAATGCAAAGGCCCCCAAATCTAACCATAGACAAGAAGCAGCAATCAGGACCTAAAGTGGCTAGGGACATGAGACACTGGAGAACCTGAAAGAGGACCCTGTGGTGAGAATGTAGAGAACAGGGGGCAGGCCAGTTGGAACTATGGACACAGGGCAAGCAAAGCCAGGCTGCATGGGACAGAGGCCTCAACAGGCAGCCCGAGTTCTCATCTGACATCTGTCACACATGTTGGGTGCTGAGTCTACACAGTCCCTTTGCTACTATTTTTATAGTGATGCTCTGAGTCAACTTCTAAACATTTTTGCACAAAAATCTGGATCCTCTTAAACAAATTAGAGCACCAGGCAATAGTAGCCTCACTTTTACATGCAGCAAGAGAACTGCTGAGCACCTACCGCATGGGTGAAAGCTATAGTCTCCACCACTCCCTATTGCCTAGTCAAAGTTCAAGCTTTCTCTACATAGCTATTCTCCCTGGAGACCTTCCTGACCAACAGAAAGGCTGTGAACAGGGGTCGGGTTGTTGTAGCATTTGGCTTTTTGTTCCAATTCTAAAGTCCTTGAATTATGGTGTTCCACAGAATGATTAAACTCTCTGTTGTGTTTTCAGGACTACCAGTTGTATGACATGTGAACAGAAGAGATCTATGGGAACTAACAGTGATTCGACATTATGAGCAATATCAGCCATAGCACAGACACTGTTTTGCTCTATGTGCTGTTAAACCCCTCACATACATCTGTCTTCCTCTTTCACCATGCCGAGTGGTGCAACAGTAAATATCAATCTTGAAATGCTGTACAGAATAAGTCAAATCATCCACAACAAAGTCCTGGTTGACTGGGCAGCCTCTAAGAGCTAAGGGTCACCAGCAGCTTCCGGGATATTTCTCCTGCATACAACAGTAATGATAAGACACCTGCATTATCCAAAAATCAATAAAATATTACTATGAGATTTTCATCAATACCCTCTCTGTATCTTTTTTTTATGTTTATTTTCATTGATTAAATGTTTCTAACACTACAGCAAGGCTATGTCATACACAAATATATGTGCAGGAAAGGTAAGCTATAAACTCATATATTAAAATGCATTCTATATAGTATTTTTTCCTGGTGATCAACAACTTCGTAACTATATAAATCTGAATTCCATCTACCGGGTTTCAGGGTACATAACTGTCCTTGTGCTACCATGATGACCAGGTAGGCTGAGCCTTAAAAGGTTATGCCAGACAGCTTGGGGAAAGACAGGATGAGAATGGAGTCTCTGGAGACAAACGTTTGTTCTGAGCCCTGAAACATCTCCCATTTGTTTTGATGTAACAATCTCTAGCCCAACCCTTTGGGGTTTACCTCACAGCCTCATTCACCTATATTCTCTGTATATGGGAATTAGTAAGAATATTAACTTATGGCTTTTTTAAATTAAGGATTTCTAGAGATGCATTCTAATTTTTGTTGAGAACTATAAAATGTATCACTTATTTATTAAATTATTAAAACATAATTGATGCTTTCTAATCATTGAAATTCATGTTCAAATTTATTTTCATCATAAAATGGGTTCCTTTACAGTATAAGTTAAAACGCCTTGATAATAATTAGGCTACACAATGTCACATGATTTTTTCAATTCCCTTGACCATTTGGTCTGCCATTTGGAAAAACCGCATTCCTGAAGTGTGAAAACATTTCTCATTGTAGTGCGCATGCTCCTGTCTTCTAAATCCACATTCCTGGAGTGTGAAAACACCTCTCAGTACAGTGTGCATGCTCCTCCCTTGTAAATCACTCTTTTACAGCACTCTGCATCCTTGCGTTTCTGCCAGCAATTCCTGAGTCAGTGCTTTGGGGGTCATGTAAAACTAGACCCAATAGACCACAATCATTGTATCCCACTGTTGCTGGTGGTCAGCTTCATCCCGGAAGCCATTGAGGACAGGCAGGGTGCCAACTGTCAAGTCAGATGGCACCACTTAGCTGTAAACACTGTCTGTGCTTCCAGTCATTCCACAGTTGACTTCTGAGTAAGCCTGAGCAGAAGAGCAGAGAAAAAAATGCGCTGGAACACTTAATGACATACAAACCTTCTCTATAATGGGGACCATGTATTTTTAACAGGACTTCTAATTTATTATGTTTGTCAGCACTGGATATGTGTGAGCTATGACTAATAAAGTCCTTTCTCATATTTGAATATTTGACTCCAGTTTTCAAACTCTTTAGAATGTAAGGTTCTCCATTGTTGACAGAAAAATTTTATAGAGAAAGACAATATTTTCACTCTTATAACGTAGAGTATAAGGTGAAATTTTAATTATTAATAGTCCTCATTTGATCTGGTGCCATTTCATCGGTATGCTTTCTCACACATGCATGATATTGCATACATATTTATACATATGTGTAAATTAATGTCCATGTAGGTGTAAAACATGAAGAATAGAGAACAAGAAAGGCTAAGTATAAGGAGATGAGAAAAAACTGAGTGAAGGTAATCGGAAGAAGTTATGAAAAAGGAAATAAAGTCCATTGGTTTTCTAGTTTTAATTCTGTCTTGATTTTGTATTTTGGTGGTAGATAAATTCATAAAATATATAATGTGGGGCTCTACAGCTTCTATTCTGAATGGCTATTATTCTAACTATATAAAAGATCATTGAGATGTGTAGACTTTGGGACTGGTTAATTTGGGTGTGCAGAATTTTTTTTTAATTATCTTCAGGAATTTTTATAACACAGCTTAGAAAAATAATTAACCTGAATATGGATTTTCATATATTTGTCTATAATGAGCACTGGTGTTTCAAACAGTATTTATACTCTTACTAAATGAAAATATTAATTGGCAGTTGCAACAAAAAAGGTATATTTACACTGTTTTTCTCTGTTCATAAACAGTACATTTACACATATTTAATGATAATTATATAATTATTTTCCTATCCAGATTTTTCTGCATTGATATTTTTATGACACAGTATTTTAAAATTTACCTCCAAATATATGACTGAAATGTAAGAAATATGTAAGACTGGATATAGTATAGAAGAAGCAATAAAACAAGAAAGAAAAGATTTTCCTCAAAACATTGCCTATCACGAAGTCACTCACAAAGGGAAACCATTTTCCTATCTATATCACTCCTTATGTGTAATTTTTCATGTGTAATGAAAACTTTAAAAATGTTTCTTCGTTATTTTAATTTAACTTCCTTTTATGCCCTGGGCCTCTTCTGTTCAGATGAGATTGAATTTAATAATGGAATTTATCTTATTTCAAAGTATGCAAAATGAAATAAATGAAATGAAAAATTTCCCAATATTGATGACTGAGGAGGCTTTCAGTTGTGAGTTCTAAAGGGCGAGTGTGGTGGGGGAGAGGAGCAAAGGCAATCATTCAGATGGTAAGGTTAACAGTATGTAACGCCCAGGTTCATATTAGTCGTGAGCACAGGGATCAATATGAGGATATTGCATACTGGTAATGACGCAAGGAAGGGCCTTCAGTAAGGTCATGGGGTCATGGCATGGGATGATGCTGCCCAGAAAATGCAGTGTGATCCCTAGGGGCCATAGGGTCAAATAGAAGGAACAAAAGGATGATTTTGAAAAGACTTTCGAGTACATGTAAAAGCAAAGTATGATGGTGCCTGCCTGTAATCCCATTACTTGGGAGGCAGAAGCAAGAGGCCAGCAAATGTGAGGCCAGTATAAGATTCATAATGTGACTTCAGTAGCCACGACCCCTAAAAACATCCACAAAGGTAAGGCGTGAGATGAAGCGATGCCATCATTGTAACTCTAAAGACTTTTCACAGTATTAAATGTGATCACAAATTCAAATCAGATGAATGTGAAAAACAATTGTAAGGAGAGTTGTGACCCTTCCAATGAGGTGTGCAGAGATCGATCTTAACTGCCGAAGACTGAAAAATCTGTGAGCAGGAGAGAGGCCTCCAAACAGCACCTATCAAAATGTGTACAAAGAATTTTCGTAAATCAAAATGCAGACCAGGCCAGCTAGAACACTGGGCCTAGGGGGGCTCCTTTTTAAGGAATAGATGATATGCGAACACACAGAAATAAAAATGATCCTTTGAGCAGGGCTTCTTGGAACAGATAATAAGTGATGGAGTAAGACAAAAAATGATGCAAGCTTCCAAGGTACAAGTAATCCAGCATCTCTAGCAAGGAGAGCACGTGATACCTCTCTCACGAGGAAAGCAAGAAGCAAAAGGAAATGAAAGTGGAAAACTGAGACATCTGATTGTCCTATCCAAAATGTTGTAGAGACAGAAGAGTGGTGGACTAAATTACAGTCACATAAGGCACTCTGAGAAGTCTTTTAATGAGAGGCCCTTAGCATAAACCCAGGCAATTAGTAAGTACACTTTGTGAGTAACTCAATTCATGGCCTGCATTTAGTATTGTAGATTTCCTTCCCCAATCCATGTTAAATGCAACTATTCAACCCATCTCTGCTGCCCTCTGTGTGTGTGTGTGTGTGGTGTGTGGTGTGATTACCTAAAATTTATATGCTATTGTTTTATACCCATCTGATTTCATAAGACCGTAAGGTACACTCTCATAGGAGTTCTTCTGTGCATCAGTGTTCTTCACATTTGAATAAACGCCACTGGGACATGGTGCTAAACAGTAAGTGCTACATGACCACAGTGACACTGTGGTGAGATGCTATGCTTAACATCACAGTAGTTGCTTAGGTTAGAAAATCATGCTACATTATCTCAAACTCTTCAACATGTCTAAGCTTTTCAGTGGCTTTTCCTTTAGACCAAAACCGCAACCTCACACTAATCTGTACTTATACATTGTTCTAGGACAGAAAGAAGTACCCATTGTATTTTTTTTCGGGGATGTTCTTTGTACTCAAATTACTCTATAGTAATCATTTTTGCAGACTTATTACTGGTGGCATTTAACTGAATATAACTTGGTTCTGAGGAAGTACCATATCATTTACGATAAATAATGAACCATAGGCTGGGAAGATGGCTCAGTGGTTAATGGGCTTGCAGTGCAAGCATGGGGATCTGAGTTTAGATGTCGCTGTAATTCTTGTGAAAAGAGAGGTGTGGTGGGAAGGGACTATAATCCCAAGGACAGGAAGGCAGAGACATGTGGAGTCCCATAGCTCACTGGCTAACCAGCAAAGCTGATTTGGTGAGTTATAGCTTTAGTGAGAGGCCATACCTCAAAAATATAAGGTTGCAAACAACTGAGGAAGATAGCCAACATCAACCCCTGCCCTCCTCTCTCTCTTTCTCTCTCTCCCAAGTTTTTAGCTGTTCAGGCAAGAATTGATAAGAATGACATAAATGTATTTTACAAATGAACTTCAAATATAGCTTTGCCTGCAGTTTCATATCTACTTTTCTATCATTATATGTGAAAATAATTGTGAGAAAGGGGGAGGTTTGGATGCACATTAAGTTGAAGTCATTTTTACTACTAACATTGCACCACTAGCTTCCAAGAAAATCTAATTGATACATCCTCTGAGTGCACTCTGTGATTTATAAAATCCCTACAAAAAATAATGGACACTCTTTGGCACTGCTAAAGGCCTTTACATGTGTAATTGATTAGGAAAGCGAATGCCAGGATTGCTACATTCACCCTGAGCTTATCATCTGCAGTGTGGAAAAAACTAAGCTTCTTTTTCTCCTACATGTGATGTTTATCTTAGCAATCATGGGAACAATTAACTGCATTTGCAATTGGCTACATCACAGCAGAAATGAGTTGAAATAAGGTTACAGAATTGTATTCGTATTGTTTCTTGTGCAGATAACCAATTAGTAGGGCTAAAACCATCTAATCAGCCAGTGTGTGAAAATGAAGACAACATGAGGGACAAGATGTCAAGCCACGAACCATTTGTCATGGAAAGAATGGTCTCCAAGTATCTTAACACCCTCAGGGTAACTATGTGTGGATCTTATTCCACATGTGCATACAAATGTGACATAAAGAAAACAGAGGCTGGAGAGATGGCTTACTGCCTGTTCTTCCTAAAAACGTAGGTTCAATTCCCAGTACCCACATATCAACTTACAACTGTCTGTGATTTCAGTTGCAGAGCATCTGACACCCTCACACAGACTTACATGCAGGCAAAACAGCAATGTACATACAATGAAAATCATTTTAAAAGAAATAGTCATGAATGAAACTATTTATTCATATAATTTTGCTATTTAATAACACATTTTCTGAATACTTTATATGTTAAACAAATGGAGAAATTCTAATAAATGAAAAATGCTATAGCATACAGATTGTTAAGGTATAGAAAAAGTAGCTATGTTCTATTCAATTTTATATATATGCTATGCAGAATTTCCCCTGATCATTCATGAAAGAATCATAATAAATGCTGACTTTGATTAGTTCAACTGATAATACAATCTATTATATTCATGTCCCTAAATGGTATTGATGCTAGGTGTATGCATTAGGTTACTGAAATGTCTCTTCCATTAGAAAAATGTTCTGTATTAACCATTTCTATCAAAACAATATTCATGTCCTGGGAGGCAACTTATTAGGCTGAAATACAACTCAAATTGATGCAATTGTTTTTGTTTATTGGAGACTACATTAAAGTAAACATTTTGAATTGGTAATACAATAGTCCTAATGGTCCTTTTTTTTTTTTTTTTGTTTTTGTTTTTGTTTTTGTTTTTTCGAGACAGGGTTTCTCTGGGTAGCCCAGGCTGTCCTGGAACTCAGTCTGTAGACCAGGCTGGCCTCGAACTCAGAAATCCGCCTGCCTCTGCCTCCCAAGTGCTGAGATTAAAGGCGTGCGCCACCACTGCCGGCACAATAGTCCTTTTTAACTTGAGTTTCGAATTTCCAAGTTTTAGTAATAGGCAGTCAACTGGAGTTGGAACTTGCAAAATTTAGAGTTCCAGAAGGAAGTAATTCTTATTTTAAATTGTTTGCTGTTCTAAGTAGAATGATGAAATCTCTCATTATACCTATTTCATCTTTCCCAAGATATGAATGATCCCTTTGTCCAAAGTATCCATTTTGCATGTATATCCTGCCTTAATATTAGTTACTAAATAGCAACTGATTTGTTGTACTGACTACTTTTGTGTCAACGTGACACAACCTGGAGTCACAGAAGAGGATGGAGCCTCAACTGGATAAAAAGTGTTTCAAAAAGACTGAGCTATAGGCAAACCTGTAAGGCATGTTCTTATTTACTGATTCGTGTTGGCAGGATCAGGTCATTGTAGGTACAACCACTCTGGAAATCAGTCTGGCGGTTCCTCAGAAAATTGGACATAGAATTACCTGAGGACACAGCTATACCACTCTTGGGCATATACCCAGAAGATGCTCCAACATTTAATAAGGACACATGCTCTACTATGTTCATAGCAGCCTTATTTATAATAGCCAGAAGCTGGAAACAACTGGGATGTCCCTCAACAGGGAACGGATACAGAAAATGTACTACATTTACACAATGGAATACTACTAAGGTATTAAAAACAATTACTTATGAAATTTGCAGGCAAATGATCTAGAAAACATCTTGAGTGAGATAACTCAGTCACAAAATAACACTCATGGTATATACTCACTTATAAGTGGATATTAGCTCAAAAGCTTGGAATATCAAAGATATAACTCAGAGACCATATGAAGCTCAAGAAGAAGGAAGACCAAAGAGTGGATGCTTCAGTGCTTCTTAGAAGGGGGAACAAAATACTCACAGGAAGAAATATGGAGATAAAGTGTGGAGCAGAGACTGAAGGAAAGGCCATCCAGAGACTGCCCCACCAGAGGATCCATTCCATATACAGTCTCCAAACCTGGATACTATTGCAGATGCTGGGAAGTGCTTGCTGACGACTGGAGCCTGATATGGCTGTCTCCTGAGAGGCTCTGCTAGAGCCTGAGGCTCTGCTAGAGCAGAGGCAGATGCTCGCAACCATCCATTGGGCTGAGCACAGGGTTCTGATGGAGGAGTTAGAGAAAGGATTGAAGGAGCTGAGGGGGTTTGCAGTCCTGTGGAAGGAGCAACACTGTTAACTGGCCAGGCCCCCCATAAGCTCCCAGGGACTGGATCACCAACCAAAGAGTACATATGGAGGGACCCATGGCATTAGCTGCCTATGCAGCAGAAGATGGCCTTGTCAGGCCTAAATGGGAGAAGAGGCCCTTGGTCCTGGGAAGGCTTGATGCCCCAATGTAGGGGAATTCGAGGGCGGGGATGCAGGTGGGGGAGGGTAGGTGGGGGAACACCCTCACAGAAGCAGGAGGATAGGATAGGGGGTTGGGGGGAACTGGGAAAGGGTATAACATATGAAAGGTAAATAAAGACAATATCCATTAAAATAAAATTTAAAAAGAGGAGGGAAAGAGTGAAGGAAGCAAAATATGTATGTATTATGTAGCATTCATTGGAACAGCAGTACCAGGCATACAATTTGTGGTCTTAGAAATAGTATGTTGGAGATACATTCTAGAACTTTTAAGAAGTACATTTTCTGGTATTTTGCATGGGATAAGCTAGACCTCATATGGTTTCCATGTTTGTTAAAATACAATCATATAAAAACCTACCCAATAGAGCTATAAGTACATAGAAGAGTTCGTTGGAGATATGGTTATCAGCTAAGCACAAAGTCAGTGAACAGTTTCATCTCAGGAGCTGTGCTAGGGCAGATTAGAATTGAAGGTCCCCTGAAGGAGTCACAATTACCTCATGTTTCACTTCAAACAATTTATTTTTCTTGCATGCATGGTTAGGTTCAAGAGTTCTTTTCTTGTTTTAATTGGATATATTCTTTATTCTTTTTTGCCTAAACCATAAAATAGAATAAAGACATCCAATAGAAAACTGAGTGTTATCTGGGAAAGTTTTATACATCCATGTTGAATTTGGATGCATTCCATATAAAAATGGATATACACAGATAAAATTGCTTTAAAAAGAAAAGGCTATAAAGGAAATACGTAGACCAGGAAGTGATGTTCACCTAACACTTTTATACAACAAAGAAAGATGGAAGATAAATACAGCTACAAGAATGGAACAAGGGCACACACCACAAACAGGGTGGTCCAAGGAAATGGGCTTCTCTCTTCATGTGTGAACTCCTTGAAGCACATTCTTCTATTACTCTAGGTTAGATTTTTTTTCTCAGCCATTTAAGATGCCTTTTATCACTTTGTAAGTTCATTGTTTTATTTAATAATGAATCTAAAATGCACAAATGGACAAAATTATTTCTAATACATTATCCTCTTTCCAAAAGTAAGGGTCTTAGTTGTTTATTCTGGGGTGGGTGATATAGATGTCTCGGTATTAACCTTGTTTGCTACTCTTCTCTCATACAGCTTACAACCATGTACAGTTCAGATTCCAGTGAGCACAGTAATTGTTGCTGGATGCCATGGGCATCTACTGTCACATGCACATATCCCTACACAGACAGACATATGCACATAATTATAAACAAAGTAAACCCTAAATTAATAAAAAAAAATAATAAAATAGTTGAATTTTAGTACCCAGTACAGTCTAAACATGGAGTTTAGACTCTCTGGCAAGTCGCAGAACATATAAGCACACACATGGAAAAGCCCAGCTCCAGGGAGAGCTGTGCTTGGTCTCTGCCAGACTGGAACTATTAAAAACTAAATCTGAGTCATTTGAATAATCAAGTGATGTTCCTTTAATAATCACTCAGAATAGGCTTCTCAGTAAAACTTTGAATCATTCCTTATTGCTCGCACCTTTGAGCCAGTTCTTCTTATTACATGCAGCTTTGCTTCAGTCCTTATTACATGTACCTTTGAGGCCAGTCTCTCACTCACTCAAGACAGCTTTCAATATTCAGACATAAGATCAACATGTCACTCTGAATGACAGTTGTGTTTCTGTCTTATAGCTCACATAGCCTTGTTCTTTCCACATTGGACACCCATGCAGAGTCAGAGTGCCCTAGGGACTGCTAAGCAGAACCTTTGCAGATTCTCCTGTTCTGGAATCCTTCTCAACACCAAAACACACCTTTAAGCCACAGGGAAATGGTACAAGGTATCAACTCATCCTTTATGACATCAGTCATCCCTAATTCGAAAGAATCACCACTCTATTCCCTTAGGCATCATTATTTCCTTCAGGAAAAGTGTTTAAAGTCTCCAGTATCAGAGTCATTGTCATAACTAAACCTCTGAGGTTTCTATCACTGCCACCAAAGATCACTGTGGAAACAAAAATTTTATTTCACCAAGTGATGTTAGGCTTAGTACGTTTATAGTGAATTTTATGAAATTGAATAACATATTAGAATATATTAATAAAAATCTAAAAATATTTTTGTATTCATTTTGTCACTAGAATAAAAACATATGCTAAACAAATTTATGCCCAATTTTATGTATAGGTAAATACAAGTAAAGTTTCACCATAAAACATAAGAAATGTTTCAGTTATAACTCTACATGTGAAGTGCTATAATTTACAGATAGCATTAAAATTAATTTAGAACCCTAAGATGATGTTGACTTCATCTCTTATTCCAGCACTCTTTGAACCTGCAAAATTAGTCCTAAATTGCTACAAAAACTTAAACCTTATCAGCTCAGTTTTCAAAATAAGACACCCTAGAATATCTGATGTATTTGTTAGTGTTGTTCTTATTTTGGGAGTTTAAGCTTTGGATAACCAAGGATACATGTTACAATAAAATTAAAGCCAAAAGAAATGGATCCAGATAATAATGCAAAAGGAGAGTTTTTGGAGGTACAAGCAAGGGAACAGTGGAAGACGAAGGAAGATTTAACAGCATGGGATTGAAGATGATCAAAATATAATGAAACTCCTCAGTTTGTGCAATTATACTCTAATAAATAATATCTAGTGAAAGATGATGCACAAAAGAGACTACTGTGTGGTAACATGGAAAATAAATAAATGAATCACATTGTCACAGACTTCTGTCTGACGGATCTATGATGAAGATAAACAGACAGTATTTTCCATCCATGTAAACAGGAAGACCAGGCAGAGTGAAGCTGCTTGGGGGAAAGTGTTGATGCGAGAATATAAGCAATGAACCCCTTACAAATGGCAGCACTGGTTTCCAAATAAACTAGAGGGAAGGAGGAACTGCAGATGTAAACCCTGGCCACATGCTCCATAAGAACGGCGAAGTGAGAGCTTCTCTGTGAGAGGAATGTCTTTATGTGTTTATGACTGCTTTGATGTCCACCATAAATATCTGCTTAAAGGTCACCAGATTGCAATGACACAATCAGAGCCCAGGTTGTATATGTTGATAATACAGGAAAACTGTCTGAGACAGTGGAGAATAATAAACATTAAGATTGGCATATGTAAGCAACAGTGTAGCAACACACAGAAGCAAACCTTTGAAAAAGCTTTAAGAAAATCTGTGTTCCCAGGAAGTGTCAACTGAATGTTTTGTGTTGAGCTGAAGCTATCTTTTGTATGAAATCCTTGCCATGCAAGGCTTCCATAAACTGTACGTCCATGAAAGCATTGCCTTTGCAAAAAGACCATCAGCAATTCTCAAGATTAGGTCAGCTTGTTAACTGGCTTATATCCTTGCAATTCAGAATTCTTTCTTGGATTATTTCTATAAGAGAATCATACCTGGTGTCTTGAAATGATACATAACATCTTTTTGTTTTCATTTGAGGCATTGGTTTATACCTCATCTCCCACTTTCTTTATCTCCATACCTACTATCTAAACAAAAAGGAGGGTTATAGCAGTCTCTAAATATTGGGGTGTTCAAAGAACAATTACCATTAAGAGTGATAATTCACGCAGAAGGTTCATTTGTTCCTTTGCCCTAAATCAGGGAGTCTCCTTACTCAGTCCTCTAATCTATCATGTCTTTGCCCAGTGTGCTGCTGGTTGACACAAACCTTCTGAGCTAAGCATCTCCTCCAACAAACCTGCTGAGAAGGCTTTTTCTGACCCAGTTGTCTCCCTTGAGACTGAGCAGCTGTGTGTTTATAAGATTCTACCAAGTCTAAGACACTCAGATTATCAGACTCCTTCAGATGGAGGTGTCCAACATCACTAGGGAACAGTTATGTTAGTGAAGATATGAACAATAAAGAACAACCAAAACATTAACTAATTTGAATATAGATTATATTTTGTTTACTTTTATGGGCTTATTTCTAATATTTGATAATATATTAATTATACAACGGTGGCCAACAAGTATACACACAATGTATGTTTTTACATACCCACAAGTTAATGGGAAGAAAAAAGATTGACTGGATGTTTTACATTTTGAATTAAGTTTCATTTTAGAAAGAAATATGTTACATTGTATGTGTGCATGTGTTTGTATATGTGTGTGTTTGTGCATGTGTGCATGCATATGTGTGTGTCAGTGTGTGTGTGTCTCTGTCGGGGTGTGTGTGTGTGCGGGTGTGCATGTATGTGTGCGCACACCATAGTGTACATGTGGAGGTTAGGAATAACTCCTACCATTTAGGTTCTGAGAATGAAGCTAAAATCATCATATTTGGCTACAAGTGCCTTTACCCAGTGATTCATCTCAGCAGCCCCTTCAAATTAAATCCTTAAAGAGCTCTGCCATCCACTAGTCTTATTATGCCAAATGACTAAGGAGTTTGGTAACTTAGGGTTTAGATACCTTAAGTCCAACTAGTAGTCACAGGCAATGTCATACATAGGTTTAGGAAATTTTTCTTCTGCTAAAATCTGTCAATGTGTTTTCAGTCCCTAAAAATAAAAATGGTAATAAAGTTTGAATGTGGAACTAAATAAATGGAACTGATTTAGTGGAATCAATAATTCCACTAATTAATTAATTCTACAATTTAATGGAATTAGTAATTCCACTAAATAAATATTTTTCAATATTGAAGTCTGTAAGACAGGAAATCTTGTAGTGTTGAATAATAAATTCTAATTAGTAGTTCTCTCGTTCTAACATTGACTACATGAACCTCCAGAAGTACACATACAGGTATAAAACCATCGGCAGGTTATATTAATTAAATAGGCCATGTATTTCTTTAGGTCTTACACATATAGCCATCAAAAAGTTAAATGAAAGTACTCCATTAGAAAAATTATACTTTGATGCATGGTAATTTCATAGAATATATCCAAAATTTAAAGTATGATATACCAAACTGATTTACAATATCTTACGTTAGACATGTACTTAAAAATCCAGTGTTTCTAATCTTGTTGTAACATTTCTACAAAGAAAATCATCATCAATCATAAGATTTCATTTAAAACCATTTCAATATGATGACAGATCCAGAGACTGCAAGGACGTGAGTAATGCATTTCATCATGACTCTACCTTCAGAAACTGACTTTAAAATAAGGCAGAAAGATTAAACTGATGATTAAGTGGATGAATCAAATCCCTAAATCAAAACAGTGTATGGTGTCTAACAAATTATAGTATTAAGTAATACAGTAACCTGAGGCAAAGTTTAAACACTAATACCTTTAATCTGTCAATCTCCTTATTAAGATGTTAGCTATGGGTGTGTTTGTCTTAGAGAAAATGAGAACATGAGTATATTGAGTTACTTGAAAGACCTGCTTACCTTAAATACAAAGTTCATGTCAACGTGGGTATGTACTAGCCATTACATGTTACAGAAAAAAATCTAAAAGCCTCTAAATATATTCAACTTTCTAAGGCAATAGTCTAGCTTTAAGCATGGTCTAATAGGATTTTGAACAATATGTGTGATGTATGCGTGTCTGGTATAGGCCTACACATGTATGCCTGTGCACATTAGACAATTAAAGAAGGGGTCAAAGGGTTCTTCTCTATCATTCTAGGTCCTATTTCCTTGAGGCAGGGTCTTCCTTTTAACCTGCATCTCATGTTTTGAAGGCTATGCGGGCAGCCATCAAGCAACAGTGATGTGCTTGCTCCTGCTATTCACAGTGCTGAGGCTACAGGCATACAGTACCCTGTCTAGCTTGTTGCCTGGGTGCTGGAATCTGAACACAAGACTTCAGCATTGTACAGGAAGCACTGTAACTGCTATGTCATCTCTCCAGACCCCACACACACAACACACAGACACACACACACACACACATATATATATCACATACATACATATTTGAAGAACTACCATTGTAGGTATAAATTTTTAGGCTTTTTGTTTGTGTGGGGGAGAGGCAGAAGCAGAGGGAGAGGGAGATCATGTGTATCATATGTGTGCCAGACCTTGTGGAGGACAGGAGAGGGTGCTGTATCACCTAAAACTGCACTTCAAAAGTCTGTGAGCAACCATGCAAGTGCTAGGAACCAAACTTGGGTATTCTGCAATGCAAGCATCTGATTTTTAATCTTGTAGAGCTTTTATTATATAACATTGCCTTTTAATGTTACTAAAACTCCCTACAAGTAACTGATATTTGCATGTGATTATATCCATATATTCTTTTTGCAATAGATTCTGCAACACAATTTTCAAACCATGCACAGTAGAGGTTCTAACTTGTATTTTAATCTTTAAAATATATTTTGCAAAGAATTTTTATTGTTTTAACAGTCTATATTATTTTGCCTGTGATAAACTCAACCAGCATGAGTACACATTTTGCCAACAAATGCTCTATTTTAAAAATGGACATTTAGCTCATCTAAACAACATTATATTGGTAAACATAGCAAGAAATCAAATATTGCAAAATTCGAAAAAGATTCATTTGTAGAAATACCCAATAACAGCAAAGTTTTAACTCACATAATTTTTAATAATAGATTTACAAATAACTAACCAAGTCAAATATATAGAGTTGAGGTGGGCGGCCATTTAAATTGTATCTTCAAAACTTGTAGGTGCCTTTTTGATTAAATAGTTCAGTTTTGAAATGATAGTTTTCTGAGGTGTAATATATTATCCTTATAACTGAAAAAATGAATTAAAATACAATGAGATGTATCAAAGTAGATATACTTTAATAGAAAACATTGGTTTTCAGAATTCCCATACACGGGAAAAATTAACTTTAGTGCTAAAATTCTTTTATCTGATTGTTGTACCCTCTTCCCATTTAAGGTATTACATTTTTAATAGAGAAATCTTTTGCATTGGTTGTCTTGACTTTTGATGAAATATTTTCATGAATAAATTGAAAGCAGAAAAAAGAATCTTTAAAAAATCTCCTTTGACTTTACGAGGTCGTATTAGCTGAAGATGAAGCCCTCCAAGGCTGCCAGAGTGCCAGAGATCCCTCCCTTATCCCAGACTCTCCTCTCACACTTCTCTGGGTTCTTAGCAAAAAGACTAATGTTAGAGCTAAAGGTATGAAAAAGAAAAGGAAAACAAATTCTGAAAGCTGATTGCTTTCAAAAGGAATCTGGTAAAGAGCCTCAAGAATACAGTTCCAAACAGCCAGGGTCTGGGATTGAACAGTGTTTCTTACTTACATTAGACTAAACTATTCTATTAAATGTCCTTTCTACTTTAGAATCTGCTGGTCCAAAAGCTGAATGCCTGCATTTTTTGAGATTGAACTTGCCCAGTTATATTAACACATGAGAAAATACAAAGTTCAGGAGTCCCCCAAAGCAGAAACAAGAACTTGGAACAAGTTTTTCAGAGAAATTGCACAGACTGGCAAGATTCTTAAGTATTTTGTTCTAGGTCATGTGGTATCTTAGCACAGGATTGTTTTTTCCCAAAAATGAAGAACATCAAGCTAATGTCCTACACATTAAATGCAGGAACCATCCCCTGCATCACTTCACAACTTTGCAGTATTATACTTTAGCCATTTGAGAAACATCCACACTTGTAATCTCAGTACACTTGCAGGCTTTGATGAATTAACAAGATGAACATTTAGGAATAGCACACATCAGTCCTTCCATGTAGATTGTTTTATCCTTGGTTCAGTGCTATCTGCTTGACAGAACATGAGTTAGGACTTCATTTTGTTTTTGTGGAAATTCCTGATGTACTCAGAATTTTGTGATACTTGGGTACTTTCTTGATAGTTCAGAATAAAATATGAGAAATCCAAATAGGTATCCAAGCCTCCTGCAACTCCCTTTCTTGAGCTAAAGATCCAAATCTGTTAGAGAGTAAGCCCCACTCCACTGCCCTTACCTATCCCTAACCATGGCCCACAGGATTCCTTCTGCTTCCTTAAAAGAAACAAGACAAAGAAACAGCATATCTTTTCCAGCCCTGTTAAATCCATAAAATAAAGCACACTTGTCTAAAACTTTTTAATAATTTGAAAAACTTGGAGCGACATGGGAAAATAGAACAAAAGAAAGGAAGGAAGGAAGGAAGGAAGGAAGGAAGGAAGGAAGGAAGGAAGGAAGGAAGGAAGGAAGGAACGAAGGAAGGAACGAAGGAAGGAAGGAAAACATGTATATTCTTCATTTACATTATTAATTTCTCAATTTACGTAGTAAAATTCATGAGAGACATTAAATGTGGTGGCCCATGCTTGCAATTCCAGCACTCAGAAGGCTGACATAGAAGAGACATCATTGATCCGAACTATTCCAGAATACATAGCAACCTCAAGGTAAGCCTATATTATACAGTGAGTTCCTATTGGAAAAAAATAAAAACAAACAAAAATTTTAAATACAGGAAGATGTTGATTGATTTAAAAGCTATTTTAAAGGTAACGATGAACTGTAAAGAGGAAAGCAAAATAGAAACTTCTTGAGTTAATAGAGAACGTTCTGCCCTTCTTGCAGAATTGGATAGTTAGAAGCAAACTTAGAGGAATGAATTGTAATCCTCAGAGATTTTGAAATTCCGTTGATTCATTTGAAAAATGAGTCATTTAGTAATTTTTATCAGTGTTAGAATTTGAGGATCTCATACAAAATGAGAAATCACACACAAAATAGGGAAGATAGATAGATAGATAGATAGATAGATAGATAGATAGATAGATAGATAAAGATATATAAATATAAAATTGCTTTCGAGTTCAGTACATCATTTTGACATTTGTATTTGCAACCATTTAAAAAATATATATGAGGGTGGTTGACACTTGTCTATAATCTTAGTACCCAGTTAGACAGGGGGATTGTGAATTTCCTGACAGCTTGTTGGGGCTGGAGAAATGAGTCACAGGTTTTGAGCAGGAATAAAGGACCGAAATTTGATTCTCAGTACCTACATAGTGGCTCACACTACCTCTCTTTCCAGTTCCAAAGAATCCAATGCCTTTTCTGGCCTCCAAGGTCACTGCACACATATGGTACACAGACATAAACACAGTCAAAATATCCTTACGAACAGAATGTTTAAAAAACTATCAGACTAAAGGGATATAGCTCAGTAGCAGAGCTTTTCCTCAGAAAGATCCCAAAACCAGACCCAGGACTGCAGAAGATCCAAGCATGGCTGCCTTGCTTTGCAGATACTTAAGTTTCTAACTAAACTCTCACTGTGGGTAGAGAACTCTTGTTAATGGTTATTTTATGATGGTTTTCCCATCATAAAATTCATTGCTCAAATAAAAATTATGTTTCTTTTTATATTACTCAGCATATTTTCCAATTTTTTTTTCTTGAAAACAGATAGCAGCTAGGAAGAGGCAATATCTCCAGACCAGGGTCCTTAACATTGTGCTTTAATCATGGGAAATCTCTTGTTCCAGGGTTCTTTGATGAGCAGCTGGACCTAGATTGGAAATCACAATGTGTGGCATAAAGAATATCTGCTTGTACTGTAGTCATCTTCTGGTTCATTTATATTGGGTACCTAATGTAGCTTTCTGTGTCTGTTGATCCTAGATGTCATTTTGAGTTGATCTGAAATCATCTAAAAGCATAGCCTCTGAGTACTCTTGTGAGGGATTTTAATGATGAGATTATTTGAGGTGAGACAATTTAAGGTCAAATGGCAGTCTAGATAAGTGAGATGTGTTTTCCTAAACTCCATCTTTCTGAAGTATAGGTCAGATATTATTTTCTGCCAAAATTTCTCTAGCCTTCAACACTAAACGGTAAGAGTGTCATTTGTTGTACACAAGAAATGGAAACAAAGAACAAACGTTCTGCCTAATCTAAAGCCTCAAACACAGTGTTAGGTGCTCAGCCTAACTTATGATTATTTTAAGGAAAATTGCATTATATTAGGTCATAATAGGATTGTGAAGATTCTAGTGTTGGAAAAATAATTCAGATGATATATTAAGAATATTCTAAATACTATGAAAAGTTACTTGAAAACAGAAAAAGACCAATTTATCATTCAAAAAATGATTAATGATACAATGACTTTTAAAAGATATATATACAAAATATTATATATATTATATGTACAATATGTATTATAACTGGAAGGTAACTTAAAATAGTTATATATTTTAAACATTGTTGGTGTAAATCACTGGAATCTTAGCTTTACCACAAAGGAATAATGAAGAAACTAGACAACTATCCAAAGACAATTTTTTTGCCATTATTTTGAAAGAATAACACTTACAGTATCTGTCTCCTTAAAGGCAACACAAATTATAAAAGATGAATTTGTGAACCCTGGAGAATAATTTTAATTACCATAAGCAGCAAGGGATGTATTTAGAATATACTGTTCTGTTTCTTATTTAAATACTGTGACAATGTTTCATATAGAACATTATGAAACAATGCTAAATTCGATTTGCGTGTTGATAGTTTGTGCTTCCCTGATAAAGCAGATTATAATTGTTTCTCTTGGTTGCTTAATTGTTTAACAGTTCATTTTATTAAGTTGTTTTAAAATTAAAATTTATATTTTTAGATCTTCATCTTTTTTACCCAATGATGAAAGAAAATTTTAGAATATAGATATCATAACTTCTATGGCTCAATTAAAATTTTTTTTCTAAGTAGAATGTCTTCAAAGTAGAGGGATTAGGACCCTCTTTAATATTCATAATAAATAGTTGGTGATTCTGAGCAAAGATGACCTAGACGCTTTTCTTTCTTCTGCTTTAGATACTAACTGCAACTTGTTGGCATTTCAAGCAATGAACTTTGCTTATTTTAGTTCCAAGTCCACCTGTGCTATGCCTGTATCCTCATGCAGTGGCTTGGCTTTCAACCTTCTCAATGCTATGACCCTGTAACACAGTTCCTCATGCTGTACTGACTCCCGACCATAAAACTGATTTGCTGCTACTTCATAACTGTGATTCTGCTGCTGTTATGGATCATAATGTAAGCATCTGAGATGCAGGATATCTGGTGTGCGACCTCCCAAAGGAGTTGAAATCCACAAGGTAAAGCCATTGCCTTCCAGGTTCACCATGCTGCTCTTTGGCCCTCTAGTCCTGCAACTGTACTTTCCCAATTCCTCCTTTTACTTCTTCATTAATTAAATAAAACAGTATGCAGTAATAAAGGACCCCTCAGACGGATAACTAACAAGTAAAGGCCACATTTACTCCTCTAGCCCAGGGACAAGTTTTTAATCTCTTTGGCTGTCATACAGCTATGACATTAAAGGGATGGATTAGATGAAATCCAGTATTTCTCTCAGAAACAAAAATTCTGGTTCCAAATACAGGAAAGTGGTACATGTTCTTTTTGGGTACCAGGATATTGCTTAGCATTTTGCCTCATATAAACTGTTAGAAATAAGGCTGCAATATTAAGCATGTCCAATCATTGGTGCATTCACCTAACACCAAGTCATTGATTTGTCTGAATAGCACACAAACTTGGATCCCATAAATCCACATTTTCTTTGAAAGTGCCATTTATTTTTGTTAAACCTTTTCTTACCCCATTCTTTACAAATAAAGTTTAACCTCCATGTGGTTTAAAGTAACACACTAAGGGGTGTATGTGGTATACTTGTGGTCATGAATAAAAGAAAATCTAAATTTGAACAGCAGAAAGCAATGGAAAGTAGAAGCCAACTGTGTGGTTTTTGTTGTTGTGGTTCTTGTTTGCTTTGGTATGGTTTTGTTTTTGTTTTTTTTTTTTTTTAAGCTGTTACACTGGCAAAGAAAATAAAATGTCTTAGCTTATTGCCTCATTAGTTCCTTCTATTTATATGGACAATAGAGGACTGTATGAATTGTGTCCCATGGCCATGAACAATGGTGTCTCAATTTTTATAACACATTTTCTTGCCGGGCGGTGGTGGCACACGCCTTTAATCCCAGCACTTGGGAGCAGAGACAGGCGGATTTCTGAGTTCGAGGCCAGCCTGGTCTCCAGAGTGAGTTCCAGGACAGCCAGGGCTATACAGAGAAACCCTGTCTCGAAAAACCAAAAAAAAAAAAAAACCAAAAAAACAAAAAACAAAACAAAACAAAAAAAAAAAAAAAAAAAACAACAACAACAAAAAAAAACCACATTTCTTGGCACCAGGATTTCAATAAGTGGGAAAATTTCATAAAAGTGCTAAAATCTGCTGAAATTCAAACCTCTGATACATAAAACATATTCAGGTTCTTAAACATGCACATCAAACAATATGACTAGCACAGGAAAACACCACCAAAATCAGAGATTATT
The DNA here is from genome assembly GCA_021653895.1 of Mastomys natalensis. Lineage (NCBI taxonomy): Eukaryota > Metazoa > Chordata > Mammalia > Rodentia > Muridae > Mastomys > Mastomys natalensis. The sequence continues at coordinate 156,530 of JAJTUV010001474.1, read as the reverse complement.
TTCTAAAACAATATGACATAAAAGGAATTTACAAAGCACAAGAATAGAAATGGCAGATTCAAGTTTATTTTTTGTTTTGACTGTATAAAGTAGCATCCCCATATTACAGCTGGCATCAACTCAGTGCAAAAATTCACACCATAATGTTTCGATGTGCTTTAACTTGCAAGTTCCCCAGGAGAATAAATCCTTTTCTTTGAAATATCTCTCCAATTTTTCTATGAGATATACTTATTATTCTTTAATAACATGATCCAGTCATAGAAAACTTACAAGGTTTTGAACTTCAAAGAAAAGGTCACAAATTAATGTCTATGGGTGCCTCTTTATATTAGCATTTGTGTCAAATCAAGGTAATAGTAAAGACTTTGAAGTCTACACATATCCATTACTAAAGCCATAAAATCTCAGTTATTTCACTCCCCATGTTCAGTATCAGTTTGCTAGGCTACTGCCTCAGTCAAACCTGCTGTCAAGATAGGCACATCTCAGGTTGTCTTTGGTCAAAGTTATATGTGCATGTACATGTTCGTGTGAGTGGTGTGAGTGTGTGTTTGTATGTATGTGTGTATGTATGTATGCATGCATGCATGCATTTATGAAATAAAAAGGAAATGATAAAACCATTTTCTCAGCTTCTTGGACCAGCTGGCACTCAGCAAGACTAAGCTCTTGTAGAGGCAAAGGATGTGTTGTGCCTCTCTCTCTCCACCCTGCTTGCTAGTCTTCAGAAGTGACTGTTAAAGAATTTATTGCTAGAAATTAACCTATGGCATCCTGCAATGCACCTAGCCTACACTTTAGTCTGCCTCTGACTTTCTAGTCTTCTCAAATGGAGCTATCCCTTGCTCTCAGCATCTAAGCCTAGTTTCTGGTATCTACTTTTCTCCTAAGGTATGTGGAGGTCATCCTTACCAGTGCTTATGCTCCAATGAGAGAGACAGAGAGAGAGAGAGAGAGAGAGAGAGAGAGAGAGAGAGAGAGAGAGAGAGAGAGAACCCAAAGAGTCTATGTGTCAAATGGGAACACTGGTAGAGCATGAGTATCAATGGGAAGGATACACAAAGCCCTCAGTGTCGCTGGGATGCGGAGACTGACCACAACCCTATTGTAAGGCTATGCTAAACCTTTCACTCTTAACCTCAGAAATCAACAGCATTCAAATCTAGGTTGCTCCCCTGACTCACATGTCTGAATAGAAAATCCTAATTTTTTTCCACCTATGAGTCCCCTGTAGTAACTCTTAGAAAAATAACAGTCTAACTCATGACAGATAGATAAAATGGTTACATTTAATATTGGTTGTAGGCACTGTATGAAAACAATAAATGGAGTTCTACAAGAAATGTAAAATGTAACACAAATAAGAAAAACACAAACCAAAGTGCTCTCTCTGTCTCTGTCTCTGTCTCTCTCTTCTCTCTCTGTTTCTGTGTGTGTGTGGTGTGTGCAGTGTGTGTGTTGTGTGGGGTGTGTGTGTGTGTGTGTGTGTGTGTGTGTGTGTAATACATGGATATCCACTGGCACTTCGTATCTCTGTCTGAGGATGGATGGAAATGGCAGGAATGATATAGTCGTAAAAGAGCTGCTGATGTAAGGTTTAACCAGTGGTCTTGCACCTGACAATCTTGACCACTTTAGCTTCCGTCATGAAGCCCAGGAAGGCAAATAATAACTAAAATGAAAGATGCAAAGATAATCAAGGACATAGAAAAGATTTGTTTGCATGAAAGAAGATAAGGATATAAAAAATGAGATTCAAAAACACATAACTGGCTAGGGCAAATGGTGATAAAAACTGGTGTGGTGTTGTGTAGTGTGGTTCTTCTCGATCTCCATACAACCAGCAAGATAGTATTCTTACCAGAACTACCATTTTGTTTAGATATTAACTTTCTCTTATTGTGTGTCACTACAAAGAATGAGAAACTGTGTGCTGCAGAATTTTAGACAGGTCAAAGAAAGGGAGAAAGAAATCTGGGATAGAAGCTAGCTTAGATCTTACCAGCACCACTATCCACTGACTCTTCAAGAAAATGGGAAACCAAGAATGTCCATTAACATCTCTAACCCTGTCCATGTCAATGGTTAACTTGGTTTCAAATAATATATGAGCCAAGAACACTCTCTCTAGACCAGCAACCATTAAGTCTTCCCTAAGTTAGTACTTCTTTGAATTTCATTATTTTATATCAAATAATTATGTTCAACATTTGTTGTTGTATGTCATTTATTTTATAAATATTATATCATTTGATATTCACAATGATAATATCAGATCAGAATAAATTAATATACCTTTCATTTTGTAGCCTAGTCAATGAGCTTTACAAAAGTTACGTTTTTAAGTGACGGAGAAATGTGAGCCTTGGTAGTGGCTCTGTACTTGCCTTAGCTAGTGAAGGTTGTGCAAAGCACAGTCAATTGTTTGTGTTTTGAATCAATTAAAGCAAATTAATGTGATGAGCACTATTTCCTTCTGCCTTATAAACCATCTATTAAATACGAAAATGAAAAGTTTCTCTGTATAATAAATAAAGATACGAATGAAGTCATTTCATGATTATTAGTTCTTTGCATTGCACTACTTACACTCCACTGGTTTTCTTGTGAGATTCTTGCATTGTTTTGGTTTAGTTTTGGATTTGGTTTTGGTTTGTTTATTTAGTTTCTGCTCCTTATTGCTGAAATGACATGTAGGAAAAAAATGAAATATTCATCTATATGTAATTTACGTTTCAGGGTATGTTGCCTAGGACAGAAGATGTTGTATAAACAGTTGGCTGAGTGACTTAAAGATAAAGGGGGAAATATGGCAGCAACACCTCATTTGTACACTGTACTTAACAGTTCTGTTGTAATTGGGTGGGAGAAAGTGAGTCATAACTTTGCCTACTTAGAGGGTGGTAGAAGGAATTACCACATCTGAGTTAGATGGATAAACTCCAGAAATAAAAGTAGAAAATGGAGATTATAAGAAAGCTACACAGATTTCCAAACTGCCAACTTATGATTAAAGCTGATAAATCAATGGTTCATCAACATTGTTCCAGTCTGCAAATAAGTCAACTATTGTGTGAAGCAGTATAACTCCCTTTATCTACATGATTGAAATATACAATGTATACAATACTTCTATTTGAGCATAGTACCTTCTGCTGAGTAAATTAATTTCCCTGTGCTCCATTAAAAAGAAGTATAGTTATTCAATTCACATTTTGATTTTTACAGTCTTTAATAGAGTTTACCAAGCTGGATATTGACATTTTAATCCTAGATATGTCTTAAGCATTTCTTGTCTATTGCTTCTCTTTGTCTATGGTCTGTGTAAGGTTTCTTGCGGAACATGTGTCTTTTGAAATGAGGAATACATCTTTTTATTAAATATCAAAGCAATGAATTCATTGATGGAATATTGGAAATAAGATTGTTTTATATGATACAGTTTCAAAATGCAGTGTCCTAGGATATCACCTGTTGTAAATTTAATAAAATCGCTGTCTTCTTTTCTTTTCCCACCTACACTGTATACAATGAGTAAAATAAGCTTCTGATCACTTTCTCTATGTTAGGGATTGTAGTGGCTATTCCTGGTTGTCAACTTGACTATATCTTATTGAACTACAATCCAGAACTAGAGGGCTGGAAGACACTGACCTGGATCTTGGCATGGAGATCTTGAGGCATAGTGGCCAAGAAAAGCTTAGGCCTAGGCAAGGCAGTACATGCCTTTAATCCCAGGAGACTGAGGAAAGGAGATCTCTGAGTTCAAAGTCAGCCTGCAACAAAGCAAGTCCCAGATCCAGGTGTGGTGGTATATATCTTTAATCTGGGCCACACCTTTAGCTGGAGGCCTACTAATGACACTGAAAGACATAAAATTCACTCTTCTTTGCCTGCTTGAACTAACTTGCCAGCACATCTGTTGGAGCGTACTTCTACAGAAGACCGATGAAACAACTAGCCTCATGGAACTGAGCAACTACTAGATTCTTGGACTTCCCATTCACAGCTGACCTTTGTTGAGTTAGTTGAATTTCAGACCGTAAATCATCAAAATCAATTCCTTCAATATAGAGAGACATTCCATTAATTCTACAACTTAGAGAACCCTAATATAGGGATCTTGAAGTTTATAAAGTATTATGTTGATATCCTCCACTAAAATGTATCATATGGGTTCATGTTTCTGACATGATATTCAGAATGGTATAAGCTTTTGGGAAAACATATACAAATCTTAATTAATATTCAAAATTTCAAGATGACAAGTCTGACATAGTGAATACCGACACTTTCATAGGCTCAATCAATTTGCAAGGAGTTTCCATTAGGCTACTTTATATAAACCTGAACCTCACTATTATACTGCTTAAGAAATTCTACTTCATAACGCCCAGTTTCAGCAGTAAACATACAGCTAAGTTTCATAAGCCAATAAAAACACCTAAATTTGTATATATTGTAATGAATTAATTTCTCATCAAATTTTATGCAATATCTTTTTAAAAGTCTACATAACCAACTGATCACAAAAAATAACTCTAAGTTTCTTTATTCTAAACCATTTTCACACCACACCTCACTCGGTTTCAACACTCTTGATTCTTCGAAAAAAGAATGTAGTAATGACATCATACTATCACAGAAAATTTATGTATAGTTATAATAGCAAGGGTAATCTTCCTTTCCAATAAAACTTTTGGTACTTTTTAATGGAATCCTGGACTAAACTCCCACAGATCTATGATCACTTATTCTTTTCTTTATTTTTTTTTTTTGAGAGCAGAGGTCAACTTTACTTTTTTATTTAGTAACTTTTTAAAATGTTAATCAAGGGCTTATAAGTTTGGTAATGCTCAATAACAGATGCCCATACAATCAGAAGTGTAACCCAATTCCAACCTAGATATACCAACTATCTTGACTGGCAGAGACACTTGAACACCCACCTCCATGTTCCTTTCTCTCTCTCTCTCTCTCTTCTCTCTTCTCTCTCTCTTCTTCTCTCTCTCTCTCTCTTCTCTTCTCTCTCTCCTGCGTCTCTCTTTCTCTCCTCATCTCAAACCTTCTTCCTCACCTCTCCTCTCCTTACTCCTCCTCCTTCTACTTATTCCACAACTAGCTTCTCTTACATCACTCCTGTTAAAATAAAAAAAAAAAAATTTTCACTAAGTACAAATAGAACATAACTATACCAATTTGTTACTAGTAAGGTCAAACTGACCTATACCATCCAATCATTTTGTTCTAAACAGACCTTTGTTTCTCTCTATAAAAGACTTATTCATGAAAACCTCTTTTTCTTGCTTTAAAATATTTTCAAAATAACCATCCTCTAAATCTTTTGCATTCGAAATAAATATCGGGATCGCATCGAGATAAGTCTTCAACCCATCTGAAATCCAGAATGACTGAATTACGAAATTATGGAATTCACAAAACATAGTCTAAATTAGTCAACTTTTGAGACCGGACCAGTCCCTAATACAAAATGTTGGAGCATCCGATCTTCAGCTTCTGGCCCAGGATCATCGACAGACCTAGTGTGGCAGAATTATTAAGGGCTTATTACTCTGCTCTTGGCATAATTCTGCATGTGTATCCTTTTCTGGACAGTAATTTGTCTGTAGAGAAAAGAGGCATTCTATGCCTAATGGCTGTCTCACTACAACGGAGTAACTCAAGGTCTCAATTTCTAGAATCCAAGACAGGAAGCTGTAGAGTCACAGGCCCTCTAATCAAAATGGTATATACAGAATGTTTGTAATATCAATTTGTGACTTCTGACGTTTTTTAAAAACTCGTATCCAATGAAAGATGAATTGGATCAGTGTCTGTTACTATCCTTCACTTATTTCAATTACATACAGAACACCTAACAAAAATCAGAGCCATGAAATTTGCTAGAGCCTTAACTCACAGGTATACATCTCAAAAGTAGAAATTAAGAAGGACTTGGTCTAATGCTAGTTTAGATCCTAATGTGTTATATAGACAATTCCCTATGAAGAGCAACAATTAATCTACTTTAATCATAAGACGTACAATGTAAACCTTAAATTGAAATCAAAGTAGTTTCTACTCACTTAATGAACATTATCTTAACGTACAGATCTACTAGAGCACAAAACTAGTCCATTGCAAGGATTTGTGGATCACAGAGTATAGCACCAGAGAAGTGACCTATGGAGTAGAGCATGGTAAAATGAGTAAGTTAAGACCTAAGGGAGATATTTGCTAAAGATGAGAGCACATTAGACAGACTTGGAATCATGGCATTGTAGTCTGTAGAAAAGAGGAAAGCTGTGATCCACTCTTTATATTTTGTAACTTGATGAGCTTTCTCTGTCGAGCCAAAGCTAAATATGTCATTTTAAATAGGAGATATACTGCCATTCCCTGGAGGAAAGAGAAGAAATGGTGCTGATAAGATGGAAGATAAGGGAGGCATACAGAAGAATAATGATGAATTCAGAACTGCGGGACTTTATAGTAGGAACAAATTACCAGTTAGTCTGAGGTGGATCTTGGCATCAGGATTTTTAACAGCCTCTACGCGACAACAGTCAGTAGCCATGGGTGGGAATCACTGTTCTACAGTTACAGTTCAAACTTACCTGTCATTTTCAAAATTCACAATTATAGATTTTTATAGGATTTACAGTCTAATTTTCTTCTAAGTCAAAGTCTTATATTCTTACAGTGATTGGCAAAGTACCAGTGAGAGTAAAGCTCACAGAAAAGAAACCTCTAAACTCTGGCACAGAATTTGTCATTTAGCATGAAAAATACTTCAGTTCATCTTGACAAATTCATTTTGGGTACCTGATATTCAAAGTAAGTTCCCTCGTGTAAACCCAACACTCTGAAGGAGGCAGGGTCCGTGAGTTGTAAGTTTGTGCACCATTCTATATTAAAAGGAGCAGCCAGGGGCTCATCATTCAGCTCAGTGGTTGAGAGCTTGCCTAGCAAGGATGAAGTCCTGAATCAGATCCTCTTCTCAGAAGAAGGAAAATAAAGAAAAAGACAAAAACAACAGTCCAATGAGCAGATGCTCTTTTTGATTTAATCCTTAAACATGACTGTTATAGGAGGAGGTGAAAGGAAGACAGGTCTTAAAAAAGATAACCGAAAAGAACATTCAAAATTGTGGCTATCACCACTAGATGTGGTAAGATTTTAAATGATCTGGACATTTAGAGCCAATTTTGGAATCAGAAGTCAACCTTGTCAAGGATAAACCATGCAGCCATAATGACTACAGAGTTACAAGCACTCGTAGGAATTTGAAGGTAAAATCAAATGAAGTCCAATAAAAGCCGTTTGGCTCTGCCTTTGGGAGATGTTGAGATATGCAATAGCTTTATCTCTAATGTTCTACCTTATGCACTCATATTTCTTTCTACAACTGAGATACAACTACAGGAATTGCTACAGACACGACTAATGCTTGCTGGGGTTGGAAACTAAAATTCTAAATTGATTTAAGACGTACATTTTCATAAATCACCTCCTTTGTATGGTCTCTGTGCCTCTTTTCTTGTACATACCAGGCTTTGGCTGGTGCAATAGGTGTTTGTGTGGTTGACTCATTCTGTTTACTCTAATGGGAGGCCTCCCGAAAGACAGGACATGTGCTGTATTGCTTCTTTGTACATACGGATGCAAAATATAACATTGGACAGAGTAGGTTCTAAAATACCTACAGAACAAAATGAAGTTCATGTGGTCTTCCTTTCAATTAATTACTCGTCTGTGTCCACACATCAAGCAGCTAGGAGAATGAATGGTACATAAAAGACTGAGACAGAAGGACATACAGTTCCTCATGAAAGAGGAGAGCTTTTGTTCTCATACTGATCTTTAAGTCTCTGACAACGTACTTTAACTGTACTTTCTAGCTTCCAGTTTGAAATGAATGCGATTTGCGTGGCTGTGACTGAATACTAATACATACCTTGGAAATGTCTGTGCAGTGAGCTTCAGCAAAGTTACCTTCAGGTATTAAAACTCTAATAGCCATTTTCTTCCTTATATCCTTTTTCCTCCTCAGAAGCAGTATTAGAAACGTGTTTTACATTCTGTCTTAGTTGCATATATTGACTGTGAAATTTGGAAACAAGTCATTTTAGAGGAAATTTCACTGAAATGTCACTTGGCACTGATTTTGATTTCCAAATGTGACTAAATAGCACATCCTAACAGATAGCTTCCTCTAACTCCATTCCTGCTAAAAGAATGGATGCTGGGATTTTGGTGATCCTAAAAATATTATTATGGTCAGCATGATCATTTTTTCTCCTATCATGTAAGCACTCATACATTATACAGTACAGTTAAATTTTTACAATGTTTGTAAGCATATATGTGCTTGTATATGTATACATGTTCCCACATATATGAGTACACATGTATATCCAGTTGTACACATCTACATATGTGTGTGTTTGTGTGTAGGCCAGAGGTTAATGTGAGCCATTGTCTTCCATCACGTTCTACCTTATGTAATAACCATGGGTCTCCAGTAGAATAGGTTGTCTAGCCTGTCTAGTTAGCTAGGGGTGGGCATGCCCTGTTTTTGTCTGTAAATACTGGTATTGCAAACTGGTCCTTCTACCCACCCATCATTCTCATGGATGTTAGGGGACTAACTGCATTCCTGATGCTCATATGGTAAGTTCTTCACTCACTGTGCCATTTCCTCAAGCTGACATTGTAAGTGGCGGTATGACAACTGATATATTTGTCGATAATTAATTCATACAAAAGGCATAAAAAACATGTTAGAATACTGGAGTGTGGATATAAAGTAAAGGAAACAAACGTAGCTTATGACAAGGTTTCTAGGAAGCAAACTTGAAAATAAGCAGATCTAAAGAAGACACGGACCTTATGAACATCATCAGAAAGAAGGTACTCATTTATTTTAGCCTCCAATTCAAATGTTTCAATACCCAGCAGCTAATCCACATGTGCCATATTTACGTGTCACAATAAAGCCACCAAGTACATTTTTATTCTAAAACAGACAAGTCCTCACACCACTGCTGTCAAAATGATTAAATGAATAGCAAGGGATACAAAAATGGCATAAACAATTATTCTTTATCCTGTTTAATATATCAAAACTTCAAAATATAGCTATATCACAGGCATAAGCAGACTGCCGTGAAAAAGGTTTTGTATAATTAGATTTTCACACAGAGATCTTGCAACTCTTGCAGCAGCAGGCTTGCTGGACTAATGGAAATTGGAATTGAGGCAATTATGTAGAACAGTGGCAGGAAGCATGGCTTTTAGGAGAATCAGCTTAAAGAAGAAAAGCCCAGTGGCATGTGCATTAATGCTGTCAGAACCGTAAGCAAGATTGGCTCTCTGTGCCTGCTAAGCCCCTGCCTGACTCTGGAAAGTAATTTTCTGAAGCCATGCCAAGCTCTTTGCTTGAAAATAACATCTTAATTGGTTTCTTCTAATAAAATTCAAAATGCTCTTTTGGTGATGATAATACACTCATTGTTTTATTCCAGTTCAACATCCTGGTATCCTGAAATGTTCCCAGTATTATTGTTCAGGGAAAGGGAAAGGAGCCCATATGCTTATATTTATAGAGCGACAATCTGGCTAGACGGATCAACAAAACTGGAAGCTCTTGAGGCCAGAGAGACCAGTTCAATAAAGCATGGTTATTCTCAAGTTCACATTCCTGTCAAATGGCAAGGAGACACCAATTTCTTCCCATTCTTATTCTACAACTTTTAGACACTGATGCATAATGATGGTGTTCAGAGAATGATGACATGTCTGATTGCCCAATAATTAATTAGAGAATAATGTCTAATCTTTTCTCCCTTTTGGTTTACTGTACTCAGTGCTTTGGTTGTCAATATTTTTTCTTCTTATTTTCTACAGAGTATTATTTTTCTATAAAGACTTTATATTACATACATTTGTGTGTGTGTATGAGAGAGAGACAGAGAGAGAAAAACAGAGACAGAAACAGAGAGAGAAACACAGAGAGAAATTGAGAGAGAAACAGAGACAGAGAGAGCATACCGAGGAGGCACATATGTCGCTGGGAGAGCACTGGGTGTGAAGGTCAAATGATATCTTATGGGAGTTACTTCTCTCTTTCCATCATGTAGGTTCAAGGGATTGACTGTCAGGCTTGACAGCAAGTGTCTTTACCTAGTAAGCCAGTTCCCAGATCAGCAGTCTGTTCCTGGGTGTTGAACCTTATCATTTACGTTCAGATGCAGATCCATTCTCCAAAGTCCATTTAGTTTTTTAGACAGTAGAGATTGATATTAAGAAAGATGTTTTATCAACCAGAGCTCCCAGGGTCTAAACCACCAGCCTGGGAGCACATATGGAGGGCCCCATGGCTCCAGCTGTATATGTAGGAGAGGATGGCCTTTGTCGAGCATAGGTGGGAGCGAAAGTTCTTGGTCCTGTGATGGCTGGATGCCCCAGTGTGGGGAATTTGGGGGAGGGGAAGTGGGAGTGGATGGGTGGGTGGGGACATATCCTCACAGAAGCAGGAGGAGATGGGGATGAGATAGGGGTTTTTTGGGGTTGGAATGCGGAAAGGGGATAACATCTGAAATGTAAATAAAATATCCAATAAAAAGGTTTTTTTTTTAAAAAAAGATGGTTTATGAAATAATGTGGTAGAAGCTTTGTTAGCATGGTTAATCTGACACTGAGTCAAACTTTTATTTTGATAGGTCAATATTCTGCACTTCCTCTTCGATAATACATATTGTCTTCTGTAAAATCATATCCCTTTAGTTTCTTTGATCTCTCTCTACCAGGAAGACCGCAGGCACTGCATTACACAAGATTGACAAATCCTGAAATGACTAATGAGGTAGTAACTTTTATTATCAAGCACTTCAAGTGCTAGTCCATAATATTTAGCATTTTTACTGGCATCACTTCAAATCACTACGGAAGACGCATTTAAAATGTAAGAAGAATCATCTACAAACTGGAGATGGCAAACCTGAATTCTAATGCATGAAGCACATCAAATTAACCTGATTACACGAGCAGCAGCATGGAAAAGACAAGAGAAGCATTCTAATTAATTTTCACGAACTACAGGATATAAATATAAATAATTAGCATGTATGAGGTTGCAGCCTCATGACATTACACATATTGAACATATTGTGTTTAGGAATTTAGGACTACACATGAATATGAGTGTTTGGGGGTGTTGCAATAGTTAACAAAAAAAGGCAATGAATATGAAAAAGAGCAAGGAGAGGGATATGGGAGAGACTGGGAAGGAAGGAAATAGAAAAATGATACAATTATATTATTATCTCAAAAATCAAATAATTTTTTAAAAGACATATGATTTAAAAGAATGCTTATTCTCTTTTTAAAAGTAATAAATATGATAGTTGATGTGTCTCAGTTTTTGAGGTCTCTTTAGGAGACATATTTGTAATATAAATTATTTGCAATCTGTTACTCGTCTGGGTATATGGGTATATAGGCCAGTTGTGGAGTGCTTGTCCAGCCAACTGAGACTCTGGACTTTATTTTAGTACTGTAAATAAATTAATCAGATAAGTAAGATAAAAATCTGTTGTGTAGTTACCTTGAAAGATTGTAAAAATCAAGGTCTAATTAAAAATTTAAGATAATTAAAGCTAATTAAAAAATTAAGGTATGATGAAGCTAAGTGTTGTGTATACTGCAGAGAAATTATCATGAGTTAAATTTGTTAATATTCATATTCGTGGCCTGATATTTCTTTGAGTTTGGTGCTTTGATTTGTCAAGTGTCTCTGGTTTGACAAATGTTCTGTTTATGATTAATCTTCTGCTCATGCTTTCCTATTCTCTACTGCACTCAGAGCTACCATCAAGCTGTGGGAGGTGAGCAATGACTCAGTCTGTTAGGGCCTCCGTGGAGAGAAATTCTGTTACAGAAGAGATAACATGGAATTCTTCAAAAAAGAAAATGCACTCTGCAGAATTAATGTGTTAACCTTGAGTTCTCCAAGGCTGTAAATTCCTACTGGATAAGAAGGGAGGCTTAAAATGATGGCTGAGGAGAAGCCTGCCCCTTGGATGAGAAGAAAGGACTTGCCATTTTTACAGCTCAGCACATTGCTCCCTGACCTAAAATAGCACATAGCTAAGCCCTGGGCTCTGCCTGTCCTGGACCTTTCTTGCCAGCTGGTCCTCTGTGTTAGCAACAGTCTCACCTTTCTTTTCTTCACTTTGCAATGTGTTCTCTTTGACAATCGAAGCAAACCTAATCCAAATATGAAAATGCAGAAAGCAAAGTGGTGTTGGGATTTTCTCAGAGACATGAAGCCTCCTCTCCCAATGCTTTTATGTATCATTTTTGTTCATAGTAATGGAATGAAAACCAAAGGATCGTGTTCTTTGGGCTCCTCAAATAAAAGATGTTGAAGAAGTGGAAAAACTGAGTGAGTTCTGGTGCTGTATTTAAGCAATGCTGCAGGACTGTGAAGAGGATATGGGAATCACTATTTCTGTAAGAGAAAGCATAGGAAGCATGACCCTATGAAATGGGCCTTGATTACTCTGCAAGACAAATGATCAAAGTAAACGATATGTTTTCCCATAGAGTATTTTCTTCTGAGCTCTGATTCCTCTCCCAACCACAATAGCAGATCTTACCCTTAGCAAACACACGTCTATGTTCTGGGGAAGGATTCTAAGATTCCTCATAGTAGTTTGACATTTCAAGCAACAGCAAAACACTTCTGCCTCTTCTTTTCAGGCTATCATTTTAATTTTAAATTCTCTTTTATTTGGATCTACGGAAGTGATTGTACATACTTATGAAGTATACACATAGTATGAGTGATAATTCAGTGCATGCTTATGCTTATAATCTGCAGTGAAGAGAAATGTCTTCATTTCCTCCAGCAGTAATTAGTTCTAGATATATTGGTAGTTTCTGAGTGCAAGGTCATTTGACTTGGAGCTACAATTAAACTCCAGGCCTTGGGTACATGCTTTTCACTGAACTATCCCACTGGCCCACCAGGTCTTTGTATTGGAGTATTTAAAATACCTTCTTTCTAGTTCTTTAAGAATCACATAATAGGTTATTGTGATCTATGGCTACCCTCTGTGTTGTGTAGAGTATTAGGGCAGTTTGCTCTCACTGCTGATATTTTTGTTCTTCCTATCTAGATATTCTGTGATGTAATGAGAGAGAGTGAGTTGTAGAAAATGCCATCTTTATTGACTTTGATTTTAGTAGGTCCTGGAACTAATTCTACAAGTGTTTGTAGAAATGGTTTCAGTTCTCCAGAGCTCTCCAGACTGACATGACGGCTACTGTTTTAATACATTCCCTTTGTACTCCTAGGATTTCAAGTCAGGTACTTAATTTTCTGATCTGCATTTTGAGGCTAGAAATACTGCTTAACCTACAGTGGTTTTAGAGTTACATGAAGTACCACAAACTATTTAGAACATTCTCTGCAATAGAGACCATGTTAATGGTAGTTACTATGAAATAAATACAAATCAATAACATTTTTTATAAACATAGAAGACAAAAAATTCACAACTAAGAAGAAGAGAAAAAGACAAAATTCTACCTCTCTGGTTTGAGACAGTCCCTCTGCTTCTGTTTGAGACATTATATACTTTTATATTAGCATAATATCAGAACCTTTATATTTATATTTTGATATATATATATCAGAACAAAATTTAAGAAAATCTGAAGAAAATTGCCAAGAATAAAAACAATGTTTTAAAGAGTAATATACAGATTTTCAAATTGATTCTATTTCTGAGAATATCAAAATAACATATCATAGAAATTATTTCTGTTCTATTACTTTTCAAGTCATTTTTTGTAATACTTGAACTAAAATTTCTCCTCTTCAATTCAAGCTTATGAATGAAATTTGGCTCTGTGTGTGCTTGCCAGACTCCTGTAGTGGTGTGCAGGAAAAGCTGGGCTTCTGCTCCTCTTCTCACATCGTCTAATGTTTTAGTTGTTTTCAACGTGCTGTTTTACATTAAATCCTAGAGTTATCGTCCTCAATGGTCTGTGATAGTGACATCTGACCCACATTTGTGTTTATCAATAAGATTGTCACAAAAGAAAGAGTTACATGCTTTTTATTTATACTAGGTCCCTTGTTGAGTTTGGGCTCATTAAAAAAAATGCAGGTGAGCAAGATCCTTAAATGGCACTTAATTTAGGCTACTAGAAGGAGACTACAAAGGCCCCCACAGTACCCTGCTTTCATGAGGACTAAAAATCTCAGATTTATCTCACCCACAATGAGTATTCTAAAAATGAATGGAGAAAGCAGGAACAACCTTTGATTTTATCTCTTGGGGTAACCACAAGACAATCTGTTTTCAACAACTGTGCCTGCTAATGTCAATGTTAGCAGAGTTCATGAAAAACTAATTCATTATTTTCAGTTTATTATCCAATAATAATTCTTCGAGCTTTGCATGTGGTTCACTAATTCTCCAGGGTCCTTTTATGTGTTGCTTAATTAACTAAGGTGCTTGTCAAACGAGGCAGATAGTATAAGATAAAAGATGTTTTGTCTTTTCTAATCCAAAATGAAATTCTCTCATTTGCATACTATTCATGGCCTGAGGACTTTAACAGCTTATTACTGAATATTCAGCAGTGGAAAAAGGAAAAAAGGAAGACAAAGCGAAGGGTAAATCAAGGGCCAAGGCAAGCTTCCTTTCTCCCTTGGTGTTCCTGTTTCCAAACTCCAAACTTGCCTTCAGTCACCTCTGTGCATTGAAGCCAGTTGTATTTATATCTAGTGCTGAAACTTATGCTTGAGCTGGAAGATTGGTCAGTGTTAGCAAGGAAAAATATATCAAACAGGCAATCCTCGGGGAATTTCAATCCAGTGTCATTTTCTTTTCGAGGGCCACATAATGTAATCAGTAGCTAATGGTTAAAAAAGCAGTCTCCCAGTATGATGTCTCTGGTATTCTAGTGAGCCTAGGCCAGCAATGAATTGCAGACTTACATAGTCAATTTCTCTACCATCCAATTTTTTTTATGAGAACCTTGATAGTTATGAATTTTAAGCCAAAAGAAAATGTGAAGAAAGAGCTAAACTTCAGCCTGCTGTATGAAATGATTGTCAGACTCAGTGACTTCCATGATTTATGTAGACCGCCTTAGTCTTACACTATTTTGTTTAAGATATTATTTTCTTGACATAAGAATACATTCAACAAAAGTGATGTCTCAGCACTTAGTATTATGTTTTAGGTAGCACTTGATAATTTACATGGTTTTAGAAGAGACAAATCCTCCACGTTAGTAAATTCTTTATTTTCTTTTGTAAATTTTTCAAGACAGAGTATCGCCATGTAGTCCTGGTTGGCTAGAACTCATTTTATAAATTCCCACAGATCTACAGACTTCTATCTTGAGAGTGCTCAGAATAAAGGAGGGCCATCACACATGACCTAATGATATCTTTAGTAACCGATTGTCTATAATGAGCCACGTTAATAAGCTCAGATGTCACTCAGTGGTAAAACATAGCTAGTTAAAGTTTGTTATTTTGATAACAATAATCCATGTCCCCAACTCACATAAAATTCATTATTCTAAATACTATACCACAGTGAAAAGCTGCAGCTAATCTCTTTTAGTTTCTCTACACTAAAAGCATTCCAAGGGGCAAATATTTCTGAATTTCAATTTGTTGACATTTGATATGAAAAAATCTAATGCTTTGAAATCATATATATATATATATATATACAACACACACACACACACACATACACATATATGGTTTTATATATATCTCAGAAGATAGATATATATATGAATAAATATCCATATATATGTATGTATGTGTATATATATGTGTATATATATATATATTCTAATATATATGGATATATATGTGGATATTTACTCATTTTTCATACATATAATTGATATCATCATGATGCCAGGGAGCAGAAGTCCCACATTCTCTTCTTCCTGAGGCTTCCTGTCACTGTTAACCATTGCAGAGCAATCCAATTCATACACTGTGCCATGACATTCAGAACAGCAAACCAAGGACATTGCTATCTCATTGAGTCCGATATCATCACAATAAATAAATGTTTTAAATAAAAATCTTAAAAAGAGTAAATATTTTGGAAGCAATGAGTATATAAAAGTCTAAATTTTCTAGAGGTGCTTATATGTATGGAATTCAATCAAGATCTTAGATAGATTGAAGAATTTATAATACTTTCCTATTAGTGAAAAATTACAGGGTCAAAGGTCTATTATGGAAAGAAATAGAACAATTAGGAAGAATTTTGTGGATTAACTAATAAAGAATCATATGAAAGTTCAGTATTTGGAACATATAGACTTCTTAGTGTATTAGGTAGAAGATCAGGTTTTGTAGACATTTCAAATATTGATCACTAAATATGCATCACAGGATGAGTGCAGAAGCATCTGTGCCAAGTAGTTGAATACTCTGTGCTACTTACATTCTAATAGAGTGACAGATTAGCATGAATCTATCGCATTCTGTGTGGGATCAATCACTGGTTTAAGGTAGTCAAATTCCCTGCAAGATGGCTGTAGTTTAAGGAGGTTATTTATATATATTATATATATACACACATATATATGTAATACACACACACATATACATATATATAAATATATATATATACCTATTTAAATATATGTACTAATATATTCACATTATTAAATCATGGAATGAGTAATGAATATCTTCTCAATTATAAATGCATTATAATATTTTTACTCTATACAAAGGTAAATGTCACATACATCAAAATATGTGTGTGACACTTTTACCAGTACTAATCAGAGACATTTCATAATGCAAATGTATTCAACAGTTGAGGAGTACAGTACTTCAAAATATGTCAGTATAAAAATGGAAACAAAAGACATGAAACAAAACCCGACACAATATGAAGGAGAAACACACAAATTCAGTTTAACAGTCCACCTGCTTCTGCTAGCAATTAAAAAAGCAAATAGATACAATATAAAAAAAGTATATAAAAACATTATTAACCATCTAGATCTACTTGTGTTTCCCTCATATACTTTATGCAATAAAAACAGAATATACATTATTTTCAATATAGACTAAATTCTGTTTGATAAAATTTTAAATAAATTTTACATAATTGTGGCCATAAAATATGTGTTCTTTCAGGAAGTTAAGCCAGAAATCCACAAAAATTTTTTTAAATCCAAATATTGATGAATCACCAATATAGAGGTAAGATGAAAAGGTAGCTAAGCAAATAAGAAAAAAAAATAGCTGACTGAATAAATGTTCTTTAACAAAGTTTGTAGTCAATATTTGAGAAAAATCTTTAGCATGAATAAATATACTAGAAGAAAGAACTAAATTCCATTAGGTAAGCGACCATGCAAAGAGTTTCCCAACAGAAAATTACAATGAACAGCAGGAAAAAAATAGTTCAGAGTAAATTTTTGTGGATAAACTAATGATTATTTAACAGGAAACACAAGGAAAAATGAAAAAAACTCTGCATATCTAAAGAGTTTGCTAAAATTCGTTAAGATATAATGGGTGTACATGGAGCTGATCTCAAGAATGAAATAGAGTACATCACTACAGATCCTACAGACCAAGGAAAGATAAAAATTGAACATGATAAGTAACTTTTATTTTTAAGAATACATTTCACTTTTAAAGAGAAATTATTTTTAAACTATTTACCACAACAATTGGACTTTATATAACTTCAATATATATAACATTTATCTGAAGTACAGAAACATTTTCTTAAACATTTACAGATAGTTCACTCATTTTATCAAGTCAAAGAGCACTAATTTCCTGAAATAATATATGCTAGACTATCTGTGGGGAGAAGACAGAACTTTTCACAAGGCTTTGCCTAGTGTTCTAGCCTTCCTCTTTAAACACAGGTAGCCATCCTGTGTTTAAATCACAGGTAGAATCCTTACAGATTCTAACATTTTTGATGTGGACAAAAAAGAACCAACACAAATAAAGCAATGAAACCTGAATCTTTGGATCTATTGGCTTTTAAGAGAACAGATAATCTGTCCAAATAGCACTGCAGAACATTTTGATTTGTTTCAAACATATTTGGTATAAAATAATAATTGTAAAACTTATAAAGTGTCTAATAGAAGTCTCCATTTTTTAATATGAAAGATTCAGCCAGCAGGAATGTAACTAATTAATATCATCTGACATACATTCCAGGTACGACTGATAGCCATCTCCTTGACCTGCACTAGATCAACATGGAAAGCCAGCCTGTAAATCACAGTTCCCCAAATGTTATCACTCCATCAATTCCCTGCAAGAAGGGATGGAATGAGGATGCTGAAGGAAGTTCTTTCACACACCTTTACATTGACATCAGTGTTTACTTGGAGTTCAAGTAAGACAAGTCTGAACAGTTTTTAATAATGTTTTACACAAGAAGAGACAGACAGGAGACCCAAGTTCAGGGAGGGAGAAGATTACAAGACAAAAGAGCCATCAGACAAGGTATTAAAGAGGGCTTGCAGACATAAAACAGGTGAAACAACTAACCTCTGTCTGATGCAACAAGAGTTTCCTCAAATGCCTTCAAATTCCAGATTTTAGGTACAAAAATAGTGCCATAGATTTGAAATATAAAATAAGACCCAGATCTGTGTTTAAATAAATATGCAGTCATATATACCCCCACAACCCTGTAAATAAAATGTATACCTTCATGTTAAGAATGAACTTTTAAAAGTTGGTGGTTGTAGATCAAGGCTAAAATTACAATGTTCATAATGCTACATCAGGAGAATTGTTAAAGTTCAAGACTAGACTGGACTACAAAATGGGTTCCAACCTAAATAAGCTACACTGTTAGACAATGTCTCAAAAAATACCTGAGTAAAAAAGGTTTTGGAGGAAACTTTGTAACTTGTTTTGCATTATTCTAAAATAGAGTTACTATGAAGTAATGGAAATCTTAAATAATAAGAAATTTATCTATGGTAATTAGGTAAATGGTAAACTGTTTTAGGAATATGATCTTAAATTAATTATTGAAACTTGTACATTATACTTTTCCTGATATAATTTTTCATAGCATATTCATTACTATATACTACTTTATTATAGAAATGATTAAAGTTATTATCTTAAAAATTAAGATTTAATTTAGATTATTTTGGTGGGTATACCTTTTTAAATCAGTACTGGAGTTAGAGAGATGACTCCATGGTATGTGATATTCTATTCTAACTGTTGAGTCCTAATAATTTGAGATGAACAAATGTGAGAACTATTTATTGATAGGCTGATTATTTTACCATGCATAGTCTACATAACACCCACATTAGGGCAACCTATTTTTTGTGGATCTGTTTTGATTTTAAAATGTTTAAGCACTAGACATACAATAATATAAAGTCTATAATAACTTCCACCTTCTATGGCCCAGCAACCATTCTCTTATAGAGTCTGACACTTTGATCTAAAAGACAGAACTTCTTCTGGAAAACACAAATTATACTTGTTTCTTTAAATACAGATTTGTTGAAGTATTCTAAGTGACAATAACTTGTTTCATACATTTACACAGAATGTGTTGGTTCCATAGAAGAGACCAGCTTTAGATATCTGGTCTACCGGGCCATGTTGTTGTCTCCTTCTACAGTAAGAAAAATATAGGTAACTATACTTTTTCCTTGAGGCTTTCTTTCTTTCTTCTTCTTTCTTTCTTCTTCTTTCTTTCTTTCATTCTTTCTTCTTTCTTTCTTTCTTTCTTCCTTCCTTCCTTCCTTTTTCTTTCTTTCTTTCTTTCTTTTTCTTTCTTTCTTTGCTTTCTTTCTTTCTTTCTTTTTCTTTCTTATTCTACATTGATAACCTCAACTTTAGAGACAAAATACAAGCAACTGTAAAATGCTTTTGTGATTCAAGAAGAGTAGAAGGATTTCAAAGCAGTCATTGTTGCCCCTGTTCTTCACATCTAAACAGCATGACTATGGTTTTAAGGGGAAATGTCAGGCACAAAGGTTAAGGGTGCAATTAAAAGCTCACACTCAATAAGCTCTAAATATGGCTTCTCCAGTGCTCATGGTGACCTTCGGGGAGCACTTAAGAACTTAAAAAGAAGGAGAGAAAAGGCTGGTAAGTGTCAATCAATGTGCTTTCTGCAATTCCTATGTGAAGGCCTTAGAGTACCCTCATTGAAAGCAACTAAACACATGCAATGACAGAGTTCATGTAAAACTTGGAAACATAAACACAAATGGTCCTGAAGACAAGATGATGTTTCTCATCTAGTTTATATTTCATCTGTCCAGTTAATAAGTGTTACATGACTAACCCAACCATCCATCTAGAATGGATGTGAACAGTACATATGTACATCATGTACATCATGTACACCCTTTGTAACCACACCCTCAAAGCACCATATGTTTTTTTTATATAAATCAGTATTTGAAAGAATTACTTTTCTAAGCTTAAGAAAACAATGTTTTATACAACAATAATCAATGCATTGTTATAGTTTTATGTAATTTTCACCTCACTAGAAAAAAGCATACCAACCATGGGAAATACTTTTGGAATAGGAAGAAAAACAACAGACTTTAAGAACAACTCCAGTTTTGAAGCTAATACTTGGAACTTACTGGACTTATTACAGTTACTAAACCCACGTAGCCCTTTCTATTCATGAAGTCTGGAGAGGAGGGGCTGCATTCCAGCAGAATCAGATGAATAAAAGGTGCTACACTTTGTGCTCTTCATTATCTCCCTGGAATATACATTCAACCCAGATGAAACTTAAGGGGGAAAAAGGTAGAAGACACTCCAGGCATTTTTATAAACACTTCCTCCAATGCAAACACTAACCAATGATAAATATCCATGGCATTTAAAGAGTAACCTGGTAGTATTTTGAAAACTAAATAATGAGATTGTATTCTCTCTAATATGTTAATCTTGCATCTGGATAAGAAAGAAAAAAAAAACAAGATCTCCAAAAGATTTTTCGTAAGTTTTATCAAATTTCTTACCATCGAATGTTAAATAAACTCTTGCTTGAGGCTGAGAAGATCCTTGGACACAAATGGAACAAATAAATAATCCAACCAACAGAAAAATCACCCGGAATGCCATTTCTTCTGATTTGGAAATTAATATCCAAGGGAAAATACCTTTAAAGGAAAGATAAGAGATTTGTGGAATATCCTTTAACATTTTGGCAAATCAGAGATAATAGCTTTGAGAAATGCAGCTTAAGGTCTGCAGACAGCAAGCAGTAGGAGGTGCTATGACTTTACTTCTCAAATAGAAATATTGAGATTTATTTGTGTCTGGAAGTCTTTACAACAGACAATTGTTTTATCTTTCCATAAAAATGGTGCTGACATCAAAGCAGAACAAAGCACCAGTGAAAAAACTTAGTTGATTCCCCCCAAAGAATTCCAATATCTCATATCTCTAGAACCCATTCAATTATACTGATAGAGTATTGAAGAATGAAAATATTCTCCCTAATAATTATGGTCGATTCCACAATCCTATTCATGGGTACTCATTCATTCCATGTTCATTAACTCTTCTGAATTAACGGCCTCTGAAATAGTGTTTCCATACATAAATCTACCTGTGCTCCATCCCTGATTAGTAAATCACTTCAATCAGTTATCTGCCAATGTATGCAGATGACCAGGCAGTGGTTAAGTGATGCAGATGAGGTAACCATGGACTCCTGCCAAATGTAAACCAATGACCTGGTGGTGAGTAATCCACTAGAGCCTTGTATCCACCAAGGCATATTTTACATAAATCAACCAGAGAGTAAGCCATCAAAATTTCAAACAATGAATCAAAGAGACAATATTCTTGCTTGAAAATTGTGGCTATAAAATTAATATAAGCTATTAACTAATGTCTAAGTATAAAGAGAAGCCAGGTACTGTTAAACCTATATGAGCCCCACTGGCCACATCATGCTAAGTGAACTCAGGACCATGAAAGAGATCCTGTCACTTCTCATGGAGTGTAATTATACAGAAAAATGACAAGCAGGTTTAATCTGGAAATGCGTCCTTACTGATCTTGTGTTATATGGCTTTTTAAATTGAAAATACATTATTGATTCTATTCAATAAGGAAATGTGGTTAAAAATTGAAAAGACTGTTTCTCTGACACAGAAGAAAAAGGACAATTAAACAGAGCGTGCAATCTCAAAGAAAAATCTAAACTGGTCCCATCGGTTGTGCATATGCTTCAAGAGTTCAACATGAAACTCTATGCTTCTACCACACAGATGGAGGAAACCCTAGAGATGTTTGTGTTGGTAATTTTCAAAAGAAACAGTTTCTTCCTGCTTCCACAACCTCTTCACCCTGTCATCCCTAAATTGACTTAGAAGAAAATTGATTTTTATGGGTGACTTTCCCTTAGAATTTTACCCCTGGGATCTGTTGACTTAGTAGTTAAAACCAGGGGGGGAGGGATACTATTAATATGTCCAATCTTAGTCTGTTTATTAACCAAGTTAGAAACATTTGTACATTTTTACATATTGATATTAATACATTACATTAGTACCAGCACATTATCCGATATACCTCCCCTGAAGAAGATACACTCCATAAATTATGAAGAACATTGCCTAGATGACATGGTAGATCAGATAGCGCTGATCTATCAAACAGAACACCCTGGTTTCAGTCCCATCTACTGATGGGCTATGACTGCCATCTCCCCACCCACGTCCTTTACAACTTCATCCCTTTAACTCACACACTTAAAAGTGATTGCTAGTGCTTGGTCGTCTATTATCAGCAAATACGAGAATATAATTATTTTATGTCGCTCCCACCGATTTTTCTTCCCCTTAGAAGGCACTGGAGGAACTTAAACTCTTGGCAGGTGCCACAACCTCCAGCCCGGCTCATTTCCTCCGGGAGCGCTTTCCTCACGAGCCTCGTGGGCTCCTAAGAAAATGCCCAGACTTGAGTACACCAAAGGAAAAAAAAAAAGTCTGTACAGAGACCCAGAAAAGTTCAATTTCGCTAACTGAGTAAGACTGAAAATCTGAGTCCGGCTTACCGCGGTGGGAAAAGATCCAGGAGAAAAGAGCCACTTGCTCCGGGCTCGGATTCCCAGTCTCCTAGGTCCTTTCCCCAGAAGACCTTTAAAGACTACTTAAGAGAGTCCCGAGGGTGGAATTCCTGCCGGCGGTGCTGAGTTTCTTTGTAGCAGAATCCCGGGCGGCAGAGCCGTGTCACCCGGAGCCCTTCTCCACGTCGCTCAACCCCGCACCTCGGAGTGAATGGCAAGTGGCCGGGCGCCGGGGCGAGCGCTCGGTGTCCGATTACAGCGACGCGGCGCGCGGCTGAGGTTGCCCGGGCGCACCGCCCAGCCGGCTGCAGCAGCGGCCCCGCGTGGCCCGCCGCATCTGCACGGGCCGCCGCCCCACCCAGGGAGCGCCTGGCCGCCCGTGGCAGCGAGCCGGAGGGCGGAGCACAGGCTGGCCTCGGCGCGGGAAGGCTGTGCTGCAGGCTAGACTCTTCTCAGTAACACTACCTTTCGCAGCGAACACTATCTGGGCGCGCTCAGACGGTTTTGTTCTGCGCGCCTGTTGGAAAGCATGCAGGCTTGGCTAGGCTGTAAATATCCGAGTGCAAAGCAGTTGTTTTGCCAAAAGATCCCTGCATCCTTTTAAGGCAAAGAGTTACCGTTTTAAAAGGGCACGGATCTTGTCTTTACCCTGCAGCAAATTTCTAAAGCTAGAGGGGAGAAACGTACCCCGCTTTCCCAGAAGTGTAATCTGTTGAGTATTGTTTCCTGCTGCTTTCCCTAATTGTCCTAAAATCAGTAATTACACTGACCTTTCCACAATGAATCATATCCAGCACCTTCCTCTCCGGGACACTCCCAAAACATAAGTTGTAAGAATTTTCACTTTCTTGTTTTGTTTTCAAGAACGCTGTTTCCAATAGTCCCAACACTTTGGGCTCATAAATCTACACACGGGCGAGTAATTTGCAGCTTTGCTTTCAGGAAAACTCGTTAAGCTGTGCAACTGACTTTGATGTGTGTGTGCGTAGAAGGGGGGTACTTCTTCTGACCATAGTGAATTAAATGATTGAACATCAAAAGAAAAGACTTTCACTCCCTGTAAACTGAGCAGAGCTTGCTTTAAAAAAAAAAAAAAAAAATTACTGTGCGCTTCAGCCCAGTAGGTGTCACTGTGCGAGGGACCCTTGAATGCAATTTGTTTCCTGTGTTCTTCCGCAGTTGCCTTACAAAATGAAATAGAATCTTTAAATTCTTATCAAAGCTGTCGCGGGAAACACCTCTAAAATTACAAAAGACCATCCCTACTCAGTAGGACCTAAGAGTTGCCAGAGTTAGTGATTACACGGGAGCATCTTCTTTTGTCTATTCAGACACAACCTATAATGTCCAGTAGTCAGTACTGTCTGATTTTTGCCGTATATTTGAGATATATAGAAATCAAGTAAAAAAAAAAAAAAAAAAAAAGCTCGTAATCGTTGCCGTATGAAAGCCACAGGGGCATAACACTTCAAAGCTGTTGAAAGGTTAGTACCAAAAAGAAAGAAGGAAAAACTTGCCGACAGAATGCACACACTGTGGGAGGTGAAATGAATTAGTACAACTGTTTCGGAAAACAATATGAAGTACCTTTATAAACTAAAGATAAAAATTAGCATATATCCCCAAAATCCCTCTCTGAAGAATTACCCGAAGTTTGTGAGGTCAGGAGGTCCACATCTCTGTCTTTTCATATTTCTTGTTCCAATATTCATAATAGCCAATCGACCTAGGTGTCAGTCATAGTCATCATGAACCAACCAGGAAGATGTGCCGGGATCTGGGACAGTAAACCATAAATTCTACTGTATATACTTTCCAGACTTACAGAGGAAAAAACGTCTGACTTTTTCACAAACATGGAGAGCGCCATGGGTGAGTGGAATAGGCCTAAGACAAACAAGTAAATGTCCTATATCTTTATTTATCTATAAAAATAAAAGCAATTTTCTCAGAGAAACAGAGATTAGAAAGGTCGTTAATAGGGGCTGGGATGTGATGGAAACTATGTCAAATCGGATGAATAGTTTGACTTTTGTTTTAAATTTAATGGCACAATGTGGTACGCACGGATAACTGAATTAAATGCATTTAATATTGGTAGGAATATATGTTTCTAACATTGTTGCCTAAAATATTAAATGATATTTAGCAATTTTTCCTCATTAAATTCAGATGTCATGACACTACATGTTACAGAAAATCCAACTAATCATTTGATGATGTATAATAAAATTGACTACTTTTTTTACACACTGAGAAGTTGAATTCAACAAGGCAAAAATAATAGTTCAAGAATTATTTTCAAACTTATATGAGGTCATTTTGAGAAAAGCTTTTATTTAATAGATGTATTCTTTCAAAAATCAATGAATGAGGTGAATGTGTGTCAAATGTTGACTTAGCAGGGATTTTAATTCAAAACTAGGTTTACAAAATCCTAGAGAATTAGTTCTGTGTTTCGTGACTACTCACGTAGAGGCTTTGGAGAGTGTGACAAACAGCTTAGATTTAATCACAGCCTGTGAAACCTGCACCAAGATCGTCTCTACCCAGCCTGAGTACATAGTTTTCAATGTGCTCCTGTGGTTTAATGGTGTTTACTTAGCTGTGAAACATTTGCAGTTTGGACACACCTCTAAATGAGTCATAGAAATACTGATAGGCATTGGGCAGGAAAAGTTCAAGCCCAAGGACATAAACGGGGCTCAGGCTTACCTGAACGTGAAACAAGAGTGGAAAATGTTTGGAGTCACATTAGATATATCAGATTTTCTCCAAAATGCTCAGGAGCCTGGGACGCTTTGACAAGACAGGATCCAGGTGAGACTTGTTCCTTAGGCTCTTGTCTGACTCTCTCCTTACAGACGGGAAATGACATTAATTTTAGAAGCTGTTTGGAGAAAGTACACAATGAATGGACATGCAGGAACCGCACCCCCCTAGTGAATTTTGTAGGTGTGAATTCTCTACGGTTTTCTCATTAAAGTTTCTTAGGGAAAACTAGCCACAATTTGAAGCACCACCTAGGAGCACCATATCTTTTGGAAGTCAGAATTTCCAATGGATATTGTCCTTGTCTGCATCACCCCTCTGTCTCCTTGGCTTAGCCTAGCAGCTCTGAGACCAGGCCAGTCAAACAAATCTGTCCTAGAAATCTGTAAGTGCAATGACTATCTGATGGGCTTTGAATGCATTTCATCAAAATCCTTCCTGTTTTCGTTTTGTTTTGTTTAAACAGGATGAGTGTATCTCCACCTTCTCTCTGAGTTCACTGTCATTCTCTATCCATGACTGTTGATATTTTAATCTTCTCTTTTTGTTCCTTTTTTCTGTTTCATTTTCTTTTCTTTTGGTTTTCAAAGACAGGGTTTTTCTGTTTAGTTCTGACTGTCCATCTTTTTCTTATATCTATCTTTCTCTATGACTCTCGGGTTTCTAATTTCAGGATCTGAGGCAGAAGGAAGAAGAACATGAAAAAAAAGGAGGAGGAGAAGAAAAGGAAAAGAAGATGAATTACCATCAATGACAGCAGTTTTTCTCTAGGAAAAGACAACTTGTGTTGTTGACAATACAGTTTGAAACAAGACGTACGTATATATGGAATATATAGTTTAGGGGGAGAAAGCTCAGCAGTACAGTGCTTGCCTAATATGTCTGAGGCCCTGGAAAACCTTCCAGCACAGCAAGTAAATAAATATGAATTAAAATTACCAAGTCAGGTTTTCAATATTTTTAAACACTACTAAACATCTTAGATGCAGTTTAGTGTGTTCAGATAAAGCACAGTGAGAGCTACTGCCTACAGTATTTAGCTTGTAGAGCAGAGTGAAAAAGATGACAGTAGTGTGTGTGTGTGTGTGTGTGTGTGTGTGTGTGTATGTGTATGTGTACACTTTCATCACAGGGTGAAATGTGAACTCTTTGTCTTCATAGTAACTACCAGGCCAAAAAAAAAATCTAGTGAGACTGATATCTGTGGCTCTGGGATTAAGTGGATACAATTGCAGTTACAGGTGTTTCATAGTTAATGAATAATGTTTCTTATGTACACGTGCTTTGGATCTTAGTCTTTTGAGAAAAGCAACTGCTTTTATGACATTATTGTAACTTAAACTTTCTCTTTGCCCTTTCTCATATCCATTTCCCTGGAGTAGCTATGGGAGGCCTATGGAAGCGCATCTGGTTGTCAGGTATGAGGAATGAGACTGAGGAATGCTAACAGCTGGAGAAGTAAGTGCTGAAGTCTTAGTTATGGCTAGTTGGGTCCCATCTCTAAGCCTTCAACATGTTCCAAAGCCTTTTCCATGAAATCTTCAGAATTTACTATTTTCCTATTCTTCTTGAACTTTTAATGCTTGACTAGAAAAGAGTATTAAATTGCATAAACAACTTTTACCCTGGCAGACACATTCTTATAATGAATGACATATGACAAACCCTATTGTGTTGTCTAGCAAGGATTTCCACTAGACAGACTGGTGAGAACAGAAGTTGAAAGGCCTGAAGCTCTGACTTTGTCTAATTGACCTGCTTTTAGTCACAATACTTAACCACCTGAAATTCAGGTGACATTCTCCAGCTCTGTAAACTTGTGCAATGATAAGCTCTTTTAATCTCAAGAGTAAACATAAAAAAAGATGCAAATATACCTGGTGTGCAATAAGAAATCTGGTTCAGAGATTTAAGCAACCTTCCTCTACCTGGGCCCCAGGTAACAAATTCAGTTGTGCTGTACAAAAATGAGTATGCTTCCTGCCTTCAACATTCATGGTGCCTTATTTAATAAAAACTACAGTAAATAGATTGGAAGCCTTTACTTTCTGTTTAGCTTATTAAGGTTTTGGAGGACTTTTACTTATTTTGGATACTTGTCTTATTGTCTTTCCAACTAGACTAACAAATACAAACAATATATCTTTGCTGTGAAAGAACAGGGAGGTTGAGAGAAAAATCAGTGTCTCATTCTCTTTTGAATTTCTTAGACACGAGAAACAGGAAGCTAGAAATGTAAGAAATATGTTTAGAAGGGAAAAGAAAATCGGTAGGATGTTCCCAGGCAAAGTAACGCACAAGTGTGAAAGAATACAAATGACTTCATCATCCATTCAAATCATTCACAGTTACATAAATATAGTGTATTCCTTGCAAGCATCTAATTTGTTGCTTTGGAAGATAGGTTTAATTGCATTCAAGAAACAAGCTTGTAAGATCCATACAAGCCTAAGTTCATCACTATGAGGGCAAGACAGAGTTAAAACTACAAGTCAGAGTGTATCCAGTCTGCAAATTGTCAATTGAATTGCCTAAAACTCTTGTGTTCACATACTGAAAAGTGATTGTCCAGCTAATTTCCAAGTTCACCCAGTCCTTCATACTGTACTGCCTCAGTGGCTCCCACCTCTAACTCAGTCTTTTCCTATCACCTTTAAATTCCAGATGAATGTTTGATGAAGTGTGTTTCATTTGAGTTTTTGTCTATTCCATGTCTCCTCCCAGTTCTGTGACTGCACATGTGCTCTCTCTGCCCTCAACCCACCGTCAGGCGAACCAACTCACTTCAAGTATGGGTCTCTATGCAGTCCTTTCTTTGAATCCTCAGCAAAATAAATCACTTTGTGCTATTTATAATCTAGTAACTATGTCAGTTCTGATGTCAAGTATGTTTGACATTTATTTCTAATTCTTAACCTACTAATTATGTATTTGGGGAGTTGTTTAGTATTAAGTTTTATTTGAAAATATGAATTAAAACTATTGTTCGGTTTATTGGTTCATTAAATACAATAACGTGTGAATAGTTTTTGTTTTCATCCTTATTATTATAACTTTTGTCTTCCATGTTCTTTAATGTTACCATGGTGTGAGACTTCATTTTTGAGTTCTGAATCCTCCAGAGAGGTCTTGGACATTTTACAGCCACCAGCAGAGTGAGGTTTGGCCACACATCACCTCTTGGTAACTGGCTGCTAAATTCAACTAAACATGTGTTTAAAGGCTGTTTTGTGAACTTTTGAAACCTAAATCAAATATTTTGTTGTCTTTTATAGTAGGGCAATTCAACACATGCAGATTAGGAGAGTCCTCTTAGGTAATATGTTTTTGAAGGTCACAATTTTCTCACCAAAGATATTTAGTTTGTATTTCCACCTTTAGAACACACGTGAATTTTATATTGTTTTCCCACAAACTTCAAGAACTTTTTTAATTGCTGGTGATCAATTACTAAAAACGTAAGTGGTATGGGTTAATTTTAGGTTGTTTCCTGAAATATTTTTAAAGTTAAGATTCTAAAAGTAATCTTGATTTCTCAGTTTACAATTTAAAAAATATTTTATGAAAATTATACAACATTAAAAAAGAAACTAATTACCCATTCTAGAAATTGAATTTTTCTTATTTATTCTCACACTTAAGTTCAGTTTGTTTCATTTTAGATTTCTTTTACTAAAATCTTATTAAGATAAAATCTTTTGCACTTAATCTTAGCCAAAAGGCTGAGAAACAATAGGATTCAGTGTTCTAAGGCCAAAAATTTTATTAATTTTATGTTTACATTTAATTGATTAAATTATAAAGGTCACTCATCATTTGTTTCTTTATTTAATTTTTAGATAGATATACATTACTCAATAACTCATATAAAAGTGTAATTATCTAAAATATTAACAATAAATGATTTTAAATTGTTCTTTAAAAATAATTTTCCAATGTATCTAAAAAGGTATACAAAGATTAATTGAAAATATTTTCATTCTTAATATATTTCTTAATGTGCACATTTAATCCTAGAATTCTCACCTTTTAATTGCTATATGGAGGTAATATTTTATCTAGAGAACTTCTCTTTTCAAAATCACTTTTTTCCAGGCTTTAAAAATTCCAGCCTTCACACTCTTGTATGCATATTTATTTGGGAAAATAAATGTCATTTTCAAGATTTTAAAAAAGATTTCCTCTTTGGAATCAAAATGGTTACAAACATTAACTAACTGTGATTTTGTGACAGCAGAAACAGATCAAGGTCCTGACTGTCACTCCACAGTATTTAATAACCCTGTGTACCCTCTTATAGCATATCAGGGTTAGCCTTTGTCTGTGTGTCCATAAGGATCCTGAATCGCTGCAGATCCCAGTAATGGGAATTATCTCATTTGTTCATTTTCTGCTTTCTTTAAATCTCTTGTATTTGTGTAAGGTGGTTCATGATATGCTCATTATTCCAGGAATGTATGTCTTTTATGAGCTCTGTCTTTACACACACACACACACACACACACACACACACTCACACACTCACGTACTCCTGGAATATGGAAGGCTTAGATATATAAGATATTTATATAAGCCATAGAAAATGGTTTGTTTATTATTTCCTTTTCACTAGCAGGACTTGAATTGCACACCCATACCTTGCTTCCATCTTCTCTCTTCCTAGTCTTTTTGTAAATCTAATGTGATAACTTGGGTACACCTAAAGTATGAGAAAGACTTTTTCAAACTAAAATGCAAGAAATTATTAATAACAAAGAAATTAGGCATTAGTAACATTTTAAAAAATGACAGGGTGAGCAATTAGCTATAATATTCTCAAGTGTCGGATCATCTGTTTCATAAACTGCTGAAGTTGTTATGTATCTTGAAGAAGAACAAACAAATATCCTCTGCATTGAAAATCAAACATTTCTTCCTATGTTTAGTCTGGGGGAAAAAATCCATTATTTCTTTGCTGGGTTTCACCCCAGTAAAATTCAGATTCCAAATCCTAGATTTATGTATAAATCTACTTCGTACAGGCATGAAAATCCTCTTCAAGACCCAGTGTTTTCTCAGTCTTGTTGAAGCTGCTAATTTACAGGGCAGCTTAACACACACACACACACACACACACACACACACACACACACACACACACACACACACATCTTTTTTCTTATCATGACAACAGTTTCCAGTATTTTTTAAGTGTATTGTCGACAGATACAGTCAGCTCTCCTGGGCACTTACTGTCTCTTTCCTTTTTCACTGTTCTACCTCCACCGTTGCCTCTGAGCTAAATCCTTCATCCTGCTGTTGAAGTGTGGATGCCTCCAAGGATCAAAGGTTTGTTTTCTATGATGCCAATTGTGGTATAATGAGAATACTGTGCATCCTACTTGTGTTACTTCCAAGCAGAGATGTATTCAGGCAGTTTTTGTCTGTTGACTTAAAGAAGTAGTTCTCAGTATTTTCCACTTGGATTTCCTTCCTCACATCCCTCAATTAGATTGAAGAAACTAGAGAGCTACAGGGAAAGATATAAACAGACAGAAGTGTGAGAAATACAATGTGCTGTGCTTAGGAACTCCAGTCCTTTTCTCCCATTCACAGTCATATGTTAGGAATCAAACAGTGGACACAGGTCACAGGCCATCACTATGTAGCCCTGCTACAGACTTGGTATCTATATGGAAGCCAATGACCCATCATCTTAACATAGAATTTAATGGCCTATGGGATGATGCCCGCATCTGTCAAAGGAACTTCTGGGATGAAATGTGTTCCCCTTGAAAAATAAATAAGTAACAAAGGAAAGAAAGAAAGAAAGAAAGAAAGAAAGAAAGAAAGAAAGAAAGAAAGAAAGAAAGAAAGAAAGAAAGAAAGAAAAAGAAAGACTGAACGTCTGGCACGTTTATTATTCTGATATGAACCTTCTGGGAAATGGAACCTTTGTAGATGTAATCAAGTTTAAATTTGACAGTAGATGGGCTGCTTAACTCAACATGATTGGCATATTTAAAAGAAGGTTGTGTGTGTGTGAAGAAAGAAACAGTAAATGACTATCAGAGCCCAAGTAACCACTGAAGTTACTCTAGCTAGCTTAATCACACAAGTAGCAATGTGAGTAACATGAAGGAACATGCCTGCTATCACCTTGGATAGAATCCTAACCTAAGACACATGAGAGGCTATGTTTCTGCTGTTAAAAACAGCCATTCGCAGGTGTGTTATCACAGAAGCCAGACACATTTATGTAACGTTAATTTTGTGGTTTTAACTCCAGCAATTTGACAATGTCTTTCTCATAAAACACACTCATTTTTATAACTTAATATTTTATGACAATTTGGACAAATACTTTGTTTTCACTGAGCCACAGACTTCTGGCTTTTCAAATGTTATTGAGTGTGTATGCAAGTATGTGCACATACGTATGTTTTCTTGGTTCTGCTTCTTTGGAAATCCTGAATAGTACTTATATACAGGTTCATGCATATACATACAAATATATATACATGTATATTTTTATCTGCTGCATAGTCATAGAAACCAATACACTACAGAAACAACTGGCAGTCCCAACACCACAAATGTTTATAGATTTTTAAATATGTATCTATAAATATAACTTGCTGTGTTGTATATCTATATATAGATAAATCACATATTAACACTATCACAGATATTGTTACATGTGTATGTATGCTTGTAGGTCTGATCATTTGGTGTTGAGTAAGCTATCAGGATGCTCTTCTCTAGAGAAAAATGACTTGCCTGTAGC
The DNA here is from genome assembly GCA_021653895.1 of Mastomys natalensis. Classification (NCBI taxonomy): domain Eukaryota; kingdom Metazoa; phylum Chordata; class Mammalia; order Rodentia; family Muridae; genus Mastomys; species Mastomys natalensis. Next base: position 123,860 of record JAJTUV010001474.1, on the reverse strand, counting down.
GGAATATTTTTCTCCCACATTGAGAGGAGCTAAGGTGGGAGGAGTACGGAGAGGAAGAGGAGAAGTAAGGAGAGGAAGAGGAGAAGGAGGAGGAGCTAGGGGAGAGAGGACAAGAGAGGGGAACATGGAAGCAGACATGTGCCTGTCTCTAGCAGTCAAAGGAAGTTGATATAGCTAGGTTGGGTATTGGGTTACACCTCTGATTGTGTGGCCCTCTTGTTATTGAGCATATCAAACAAAACGTTTAGATAATCTAAGCATTAGAGTCTTATTTCTATGGGGCCCAAGGTAGGATGGTTTGGGCACAGCCCAGCCTTGTGGAGACAGAGCCATCTCCCATGCTGGCATCTTGTGGGTGGCAGGGCCGGTGTCTCTGATCTGCTACAAAATAAGCTTCTTTAATGGGAAGTAAGAACTATACCTCACCTAGAATGCAAGAATAGTTGACAATGCAGTTGGTTTAGGGAAATACACTATTTACCTCATCAGCCATAGGTAGGTTGAAATAAGGCATACTTTCCTCCTGTTGAGCAATTTTAATCTCTAATAAAATGATTATTGGTTACATCCAACATATAATCATTACTATTACATCCTTGGGCATCCCTGCAGTACTGGTCATATCCAAAGCATGTAGTATCTTCAGCAATTAGGGTATTAATTTCAATTTACAGAGACAGCCAAGCATAATCACAATTTGGTTCTTGTATAGTCTTTATTTGTTGAAATCTATGAGCCATCTTCTTTTTTGATCTTCCTGAAATAATTCACCCTTCTAACATGTATTTTAGTCTAATATCCATCACTTTTGCACAATTCAGTATGACTTCAACATTAAATTCAGTTTGGTTCATCTTCCTCTTTCTTGTCCACTTTTCTCCTCCTCTTCTTCATCTTCTTCTTTTTTTTCGTTCTTCTTACCACTCTCTTTCTGTGCCTCTTCTGCTTCCTCTTTACCTTCCACTTATTGCTGTTTATTTTTTTCTTTCAAGTTAATCCATCATTATCTTTTTAGTAGTGTCTAGAATTCCAGCACTTGGAAAGGAAAGTGATAGCAGGAAAGTCATTAGGTGAAGGTAATCCTCTAGAATATACCTAGTTCAAGGCCACACTAAATTACATGAAACTATATCTCAAACATTTTGAAATTAAAATTCCTACACTATATTTGTGGGTGTTTTCTCCTCTTTCATGAAGTACATTTCTTCTAGGTAATTTACTTATTTATGTTGGCTTTTTATTGTTTCTAACCTTGTTAATTTGTCCTGTCAAATTAGGTTATCCAGTTATTTTAGTCCATGACTATGGGTTCAGCAGTATTCAGTCACCAGGTTATGTTTCAGGATGAAATAAGTCAACTGGAAGTTTGAACAATTGGTCTTACAGAACTTGCAAATGTTTTGTAACCAGTGTGAATGAATAGATCAATAAACAAGGCTCTCATATTTTATAGTGAAGGATGCCTGCAGTCCTGAGCTTCTCTATAGTTCTCCACTACCTAATGACCCTCTGCCCAGGTGCTGGCTTCTTCCCTTCTCATATACCCACATGTATCTCCCCACTGATTTCTGTCTTCTGAATATGTTGAAAGCCTATGAATAGCTCTACTCTGTTTACCTCACTGTTGTATATGTAAACTCTTCAACAGTAATATAGGATAACACTCTGTTATTAAAAACACCACAACAAACTTTAGTCAAATGGTCTGCCAATATTTTTAAACTAGCTTTCCTTCCTCTTATTCTCTCCTGCTGCTTTTTTCAATGAAAGGACTGTTACGTTGTCTGTTACCTTGGTATTTGGTTTCGTTTCTTTTCTCACTAGAAACATTTGCCCATTGAGAAGCAGGTGCTCACACATTATGTTTGAAGCCGAACTTGCTCAAATACTGGCTGTTCTAAGAGGTTACTACAAATGAGAAAGTTGAAAGTTCCTTAACATTAACAACATTGTTTGTGGTACAGAAAAGCTTATCATCCCCTGCCCCCACCTTTAACTCTGGGCACTCCTTCCTTATCTACAGAATGAATTTCAAAATGAAATCCTCCCTCTCAATTTTGTGATGAAGATCATGATTTTTGTTTGTTTTGTTTTTAAGGGGTAGTCTTTTGATATAACTCAGGATGGGCTTGAACACATGATTGCTCTGTCTCAGTCCCTGGGTACTGGCAGTATGGATTACTAAATCCAACTTGACAATCCTGTTTAGATGGATGTATTGAATTTTACACATGACCATCTGCTATTATTTTGTATTTATCTGTTTACATAAGTATCAACATTGTAAGAAGGTAACGTTTGCAAAATATTTTAAAGATGTAGTACAAAAATACTTCCGTAAGTGATTGTGTTAAGTCTGTTAAAAGAATGTCCCAGAATTTGTTCACACAATTGTTTCTATTTAACGTCACTCATGATCTCTTTAAGCACTGTCCTCTTTCATTTAATAAATTAACAAGAATGTAGGTATTCAGTATTAAAACTTTTCAGTCATTCACTAGTCTTGCACTTTAAGTCAACCAGCTTCGTTAGGGATATTTTCCTTCATCACCAGGCAGTATAATTGCCTTTCACATGCAGTGCCTCAGTAGCTACGATGACATTTTAATGGTGTTTAAGTGGATCCTGACCCTGACCTTATCTCATTTGTATGAGAATTTCCGTAAACCATTAGACCTACATTCTTCATTCAGTTCAATTCTGTGGAACAAAGTTAGTTCATTATTCACTAGCCTTTCATTGCTTTTTCATATGATAAAATAATATTTGTAAGTCTCTTTAATTCAAACTGTAGTTTAGTGTGAAGATTGAACACATATTTTAATTATGACATAAACTTGGTGAGTCCATTTTAGGATTGAGCATTTGAACATTCCATTTCCAGTTTTAGGAGTGGACTCTGTCTAATGTATGCTCATTTCATTGGGGGTGTAAGCCACCTTATCTTCTTCTACTGGAAGTATTTATAGTTTCTTTATATAGTGACTGGTCTCTGTAAATAACTTATTATAAAACCTTGCCCATCTTCATTTCTGTATGTATAGTAAAAGCTAAATTCAAAACAAATGCACCAAAGCAGAGAGTTTTTATTCATTGTTTTGGTTGTGATAACTAATAACTTGGTAAAAATTATAAACGGTTGCTTTGCTTAGTTTAGAAGATATTCTTAATTTTCTTTTGGATGGAAACCTGTTATCTTCTAAACATGTTTCTGTCTGATTACATTAAAATCTGGTAGAATACTTCTTTAAAATTATGTTAACATTTATAATCATAGAATTGGAAAGGGGTTTGGAATCCCACAGTCATCCTAGTGAATTATAAGGAGAACAAGGTTAATGTTCAGCAGAGTCTCAGAGAGAGCACATATCGGTCACCTGACCAGTGCTCTCTCCGTCCTCACTTAACGTCTTTCTTCATCCCACAGCACAGTGAGCTGTATGAATATTCTCTCCTCATTGCTTCAGAGAACTAACAACACATATAAAAATACGTATTTGTTATTTGACATTACTTAGAAATTCAGAGAGTCTTTGAATTTATAGGGTAAGGACAAAGCTAATAGCCATTAAATTCACCCTCTAGCTCCTGTATCCCAAGTGTGTATGTGTGTGTCTTGTGTGTCATATGTATTATTACATTTGATTAATATATTTAAATATGAATAAATCTATCGTATAAAATAAATCTATCTGTTTTCTCTTTTTCACTTGTTCCAATGGGTTGTCAATTCAATTCAAAGAATACATATTTGTCTGTTTGTCTTCTATAAACTCTAGTTAAATACCTATGCAAAATGGCTCACAAAATGTAGGATTGAATGAATACATTTTCATAATTTTAAATACTGCCTGGATATCCCGTGTAGCTTTAATCTCGTAATACATGTCAATAAATATTTTTAAACTATGTATTTTCAGTGATAGCAAATTTATTTTGTTAGTAGTAAATTGTTGCATAGTTTTCTATTCTTAAAAAGTTCTTTGCTTCAAAGGTTTGGCTTCTTACAATTAAGCTTCTTTGATAAATGCTATTAACATATTTGTGTGGATATTTCTTTGTTGAATGCCATACTGTTGTTACATGTTGTGTAAACATTATACTATTCAGTATTAAGTAACTTTTAATCCAGGATTGCTCAAACTTTTCTCCCCAATATGTGAACTGGGGACCCATATTTCTAAGTAACTCCATAATCAATATTTTATTCACATAGGTGACAATATGTCTAACTATAAACAATTGTAGCTCATTTTATAGATAGAAAATGATGCTTATGGAACAATGGAATAAACACTTTAATCTAGACTCCAAGGACTATGTGCTTAAGAAATTCAAATGTAAATCTTTGTTCCTCAATGAGTCTATGTTCAAGGCTTGTGCTTAAGCAGCTTCCAGTCCCCATACCCATATTGTGCTCCCAGATCACACTATTGCACATTTCAACCCTACTTCCAAGTACTGAAGGCCTTTCTTCGCAGATCACCTTGTGGTCTTCTAATCTGTTTCCCAGGGCTCTAGTTTTCCTTCTGAAACTACTAGTTGTGATTTTCCCCCCTCCCTTCCCAGTTTTTGTTCACTTCTTCCTTGTGGTGGTGAGGTTAAGCAGAAGCCAATGGTGTCAGATTCATTAAGGAGGGGCCACTAGTGCAGCAGTAGGAGGAAGTATGAGAGGAATAGGAAGGGAGTAAAGCCATGGCACAGGGGCATCCTCCGCTGTAAGGTAGAGAAGTTATCTGTAGTATGACTGCATGAGCTCTTTAGTGTGTGTTACACCCTAGAGCTTCCCCAACCAGAAAGAAGTGAGCTAGATCACAAGGAAGTTATGGTCTTTTGCAGTCTTTCAACACTGTTAAGTGGTGGTAGATTCTTCTCCAAGCACTTAAAACTCTTCCCTTCATTTCCAGAGGAAATAAAACAATGCACGAAAAAGGATCTGTAAGGAGTTCCTATAGTATACACTACAAGTGTGTAAGGTACTGAATCAGAACTCTTGCCCACATGACACTTTCCATGTGTTTATTTTGGTGGCCGTAACCACTTGACTAACTAGTAGACAACGAACACTTCAGCTTGATATGAGCTCTGCAGGACAAGAATGCCAGGACAGCCTCCTGGGAAACGGAAAACTGAATGGGAGCCAGTCCATGTGTGTGGAAACACTGACTGATACTAGGATGACAAATCTCTCCATCCAAAATGACTTCTAGAACACCACCCATTTGAAAGCCCAAACTTGCGTAGACTTAACTTGCACAGGAATGTTGGGCTTGATGAAAATGACAATTGCCTGATTCAGGTGGAGGTAGCTGGCACCCTCGGGGAGGTTTAAATTTAGGTTTTTAGTTAGCCACTGGCTATCTTCAGCTTCATAAACATCAACACATTGACGTAAGGACTAACTAACAGCAGAAATACAAACCAAGGAAACACAATTATAGTACTATTTCAGAGCCATACTGAAGTTGCCCTAAGTGTCTGGACTACGAATTTCCACAATTGAGGCCTATACAGCTATTGTCTAATAAAGTAAATAGAAATTGTGCTTTGACTTAATTACCAGTTTCCACTGTAAAAAAGAGATGATGAATAACAAAGACACACATAATCAAAATATTCAATATCTATGTATATCAGAGATTATGGTACACAAGTCACAAATGAATGTCAAATTTTCAAAGCTCCAATCAACTACACATCTACCATCACTTGCTAGGATTCACACTATCAATTAGATGCTGTCTGAGTTGTTGACTTGCCTGACTCTCTTTGCCTGTCTTCTGAATCCTAGACAGTTGTCCATGTCATTTTTAGTATCTATTTCTAAAGAAACAAGTTAACAGGTCTCTAATTATCTCTGTCAACAGAGCATTCTTCACTGTTCCCAGAAAAAATCCTATTATTTGACTAAGCATTCAATGCAAAGAGGGGTGCTAATGCCCATAAATTAAGTTTGTCTCTAGGCATTTTAAATCCATTGACAGTGTTGGGGAAAGCTGTAAGCAGAGAACAGACTTGCACTCATTTTAATACTGTTACATTGACAAAAATTTGAGCATTTATAATCACATTGTTCTCTAAGAGCCCCAGTTCTAAATAACAGATTCATTTTTCTCTTCCACAGTCAGCAAGGTCAGCAAACACACACTCAGTGTTCCTCAGAGCCTGCCTGCCCTTTCCTGGCTGTCCCAGACAGCCGATTGCAGAAATCGGCTGAGTCACGTCTCTCAGCAGCGACTCAATAATGAGCCATCTCTAGACACATTATGAAGACATGCCAGAGATGTGTTTTTGATCTCCACCTAGTTTTTAGTCATGCCTCAGGCTGTGCCCACGTTACTGAAATTTCCTGTGCATTGCCATGCTCAGTAGGACAAAGGGAAATTCTACAGAACTGCTACTTAATGTTACTCAATAAATCAGTAACAGAAGCAATGAGTGGAATGAAATGAGAAATTCTTGGCTCATAGCCTTAGAACCACTTCCTTCCTGGAATCAAAGAGTGGTTAGTAGTCTGACTTGCAGGGGCCATGGCCAAAGGACAGTTTGAAGTAATTAATACTACGATGAAAACTTGAGCTGTACATAGAGTTTTCAAGACAAGAACCTGCTACGTTTCCCCTCCTTGGAGATTCTATTATTCATCTACTCAGACTTACCCGGTGACTAAATATCTACCTAGGTTTAATGTTTAATCAAAATAGTTCATGAAATGAGTTAGTGAACATAGAATCAATTGGACACTATAACTAACATAATAACATAATAATTTACATGCACATTTGTTAAAGTCTACAAATACTATATTCATTTTTAAAAATATAATCTCCTTTGTCTTAGGAAAGGTTTGAAGAGAAAATTGCTGTCACCAAGTTAGAGAAGTTGAGAAATGCCTTCTGGACACATTGATTAAATAGTAACATGGTGCTGGCGATACTTGTGGAAAATGAAGAATCAATTCTTTTTACTTCGTTTCTCCAATATAATATTTTTATCTATTATTTGGGAATTTCTCAATAATATACCCTACTCATATTCAGCTTCCAGTTCTTCCAGGTCCACCCAGCAACCCTGTAACCTTCTACCAAAAAAAAAAAAAAAAAAAAAGAGAGAGAGAGAGAGAGAAGAAAAGAAATTACAAGTTCTATATAGTCACTGGAACATGCTCGAACTCCTATGGCCAGTCCCTTCAAGAAAACTGAATTCTTACCCACCTCCACCTCTGGCAGAAGCCATCAAATGTGAAGAGCTCCACTTCAGTTTCCCTATCACAATTTTTAAGAGTTCTCTTCAATAGCTTCCTGTCTAGACTGTTTCTTTTTTGGGGGTTGGGGGTGGGGAGAGGTTGTCACAGAAGCCTTCTAAGTTTCTCATTTCCAATCGTGACTCTGCATTCATCAATAGCCCTGGGGGAAAAAAAAGCGTCCTTGCCCTGTTTACAGTCTGTGACAGCGCAGTCATGGGCTTCCACATGCCCTCGTGCTCCTGTAGCAGCAAGGTCCACATGCCCCAGCATAGTCTCCCGTGTCAAGATAGACCACAGATCTACCTCCATGGGCTGGACCTAGGCCTCCCTGCACATATGTTGTAAATGTGCAGCTTGGTTTTCATGTAGGTCTCAAACATCTGGAGTGGGGGCTATCCCAAAACATGCAGCCTGTATATGGAGTATGGTCTTCTAGCTGGGTGCCTCATCTGGCCTCAATGGGAGAGGAAGCACCTAGCCTCTCAGAGACTTAAAGTGGCAGGGTGGGGGATACAGGAGGAGGGGGTACTCAGAAAACAAGAGATGGGGAAGGATTGTGGGAGGGGGTGACTGGGATGGGTTATAAAGTGAATAAGCAAAAAAATAAAATTAAAAAAGGAAAAAAAAAAAGATAGACCACAGAGATCAACACAGCCTTGGGCCACATCATGGGCCACAGACACAGACACCATCATAGCCCTTAGAGAAAGCACAGGCCATGAACAAAAACATGACCCCGTGAAGCAGCTCGGCCCATGGCCCGGACATCAGGGACATCAACACTGATTCAGACAGCATTACAGACCAGGGACCACCACCTGGCCTCTGGCAGTAGCACAGGCCACAGAGTTCAACAGGGCCTCCAGCAGCAGCACAGACCTCAGACATCCACCTAGTCCTCCTGCATCAACACGGCCTGCAATGGCATTATAGACCATGGACACCAGCACATTCCCCAGCTCTGGCATAGACCATGGATACCAACACGTCCTGGAGGAAGCAAGGGCCATAGAGGTTTGTCTAGACGGTCCGAGTCAGAAAATGAATATCCCTCCATCTCAGACATCTTTAGAGACATTTTTAGAACAAGGGCAATCTTGTCACTAGTCAACGTACTCAGGGGCAGAGCCTGCTGTCACTAACGCTACCCTGTCCACCAGAGTTCTACACCTGTCACCTCCATCGAGTCTCTAGTTTTACCTCTCTCCATTGTTCACCCAATGCTCAGTTCCTACATATTTCCCACGTCTCCGGCCCATGTTTGTACATCTAAGTGACATAGCAAACGGCAGCATCACACGGTATATTTTGATTGCCCAAACAACTTTACTTGCAAATTGACTCATTGTAACCAGTCAATGGTCTGGCTCAAGGTTTCTGATTTCTGAAGCGCCATCAACACTGAACCATCACTGAGACTGTTCTCTGATATTGTCCTGTTGCTCAGAGTCAGAGTGATCTTCTGACTAAGCAGGGAATCCTGTGCATGATCTGAGCAAGCTCCAGGCCATCACATACCTTCCGAATCTCAGCACTGGCAGACCTGAGGTTCACTGGCACAACCAACTGACCGCTGTGCTCACTGCCCCAAGCTCCCTTCCTCCCAGCAGGGTG
>JAJTUV010001474.1:0-110000 GCA_021653895.1 Mastomys natalensis | reverse complement strand
TTTTCCTGAACAGTAAAAAAATACACTCAAAGGTATTATTGTCCCTGATTTCAAGCTTTACTACAGAGCAATAGTCAAGGCACCTGACTTTTAATAAAGAAGCCAGAAACTCACAATGGAAAGAAAAGCATCTTCAACAAATAGTGATGCTCTAACTGAATCCTGACATGTAGAAGAATGTAAATAGATTTATATCTATTACACCGCACAAAACTCAAGGTCAAGTGGCTCAAAGAACTGAACATAAAGCCAAACACGCTGCACCTGATAAGAAAGAAAGTAGGAAATAGAGTTGAATACATTGGCACAGAATACAACTTTCTGAACAGAACACTGATAATACAAGCAATAAAATCAATGACTAAAAATTGGAAACTGATGAAACTGACAAAATGGCAGCCTACAAATGGGAAATAATTTGCATGGACACCACACCAAATACAGGGCTAGTGTATAAAGAACTCAAGAAAGTTGACATCAACAAAACAAACATTTCAATTTAAAAATGAGGTACAGATTTAAACAGGTATTCCTCATTAGGGGACTCTCAAATGGCTAAGAGACACTTAAAAAATGTTCAATGTCCTTAGTTGTTGTGGAAATGCAAATTGAAACTACTTTGAGATTTCATCTTAGATCTGTTAAAATGGCTAAGAGCAATAACACAAGTGATACCTCATGGTGGTGAAGATGTGGAACAAGGGGAAGAGTCCTCCATTGCTGGTAGGAGTGTAAATTCTTACAGCCACTATGGAACTCCATATGATAGCTACTCAGAAAACTAGGTATTGATCTACCTCAAAATCCAGCTATATCGCTTTTGACCGTATACCCAAAGGACCCTTCCCTGAACCACAAGGACACATGCTCAACTATGTTCATAGCAGCTTTATTCATAATAGCCAGAAACTGGAAAAAACTGAAGAATGGATAAAGACAATGTGATACATTTACACAGTAGAGTATTACTCAGGTGTTAAAAAATGACATCATGAAATTTGCAGGCAAACTGATCAAACTATTAAAAAAATCATCCTGAGTGAGGTAACGCAGGCCCAAGAAAGACAATCATGCTATGTATTTACAAGTATATATTAGCTGTTAAGTAAAGAATCACAGACAATCCACAGACTCAGAACGGCTAAGTAATAAAAAGGCCTCTCAGGGAATGCTTGGATCTCCACGGGAAGGAGAAATATAATAAATACCTCTTGTGAAATGGGAGCAGGTGAGGATGGGAGCAGGAGGGATCAGATGGGATAGTGATGGAGCGAGAGAGCACAAGGAGAGACAAATGGAATTGGCAAGCATTTCAGGACGTATGAAAGTCTAGCGCAATGGGAACTCCCTGGAATCTATGAGTGTGATCCAAGTCAGGTCCTCTAATAATGAAAGACATGGAGCCTGAACTGGGTAATGAGGCAAGTTTTGGGGACTGGAATACCAATTCAGCCACAAACCTTTGACCTACAATACCCTTTGCAATATATGCTGGGGCAATGGTTGGGTAAAAGTTGTAGGAGTGGCCAACCAATAACTGATCTAAATGACTCACACCATAAATTCCATGCTTGACACTAGATAGCCCTGAGTTCTAGGACAGAACCAACCAATCAAACAAAAATAATCAATGAAATGTCCTGATAATCAATTAAATTCTGTTACATATTTCTATCTACCCCAATTGTTTAGAGCATCATTCAGCAATTCATGGATCAAATATAGAAATCTACAGTCAAACATTAGCCTGAGCTCAGGGGACCCAAGAAGAGGGGAATGAGGGATTGTAGGAGCCAGAGGAAGTTGAGGACATGAGGAGAAGATGTCCACAGAATGGACTAAGCAGGGCTCATAGATGCTCACAGAGACTGGAGATTAAATTATATATATTGCACACCACACACACCACACACATATATATATATCAACAATATATATATATGCCTCTACATATATGTTATGGTTGTTTAGCATGGAATTTTTATAGGACTGCTAACAGGGAGCAAGGGTGTGTCTGACACTTTTGCCTTCTCCTGAGATCCTTTGTATCCTACTGGTTGCTTCATCCAGACTTGATATGAGAGTTTGTGCCTAGACTTATTGTTTCTTGCTATGTTGTATTTGATTGATATCCCTGGAACTCTTACTGTTTTGCACGTAAAGAGATAAGGCATAAATCTAGGGGAGAAGGGATAAGAAAGGAATGGAAATGGGAGGAGCAGAGGGATGAAAAACTCTGGTTGGATAAATTATATATATATATATAATAAAAACAGCTTGTAGAACTTCAGGATTGACTGCTTCTGCTGTGCACTAGCGAACAAGGCTTGACAAATGCCTGCCATGTGGAATGTCCCTTTATGAGGCTCTGTCTTCTAGGTCTCAGCGAGTGCAACAGCCTTGAAGTCAGTAATTAAGAGAACATGTTTATGATGAATCTCTTCTTAATCTTGGTGACCTCATTTAAGCCTTTAAACAAAAGATGAAGTTATTGTCTAGAAGCCATTGCTTTGTAATTGGATTATTTAAAATTTATTTATTTGTTTATTTATCTATTTTTAATTTCATTTTATTTCTTTACTTATTCACTTTATATTGCACTCATTACCCCATACTATCACACCCAGTCTGAGCTGGTAGGCCACCCTGGGTATCCCTCCATCCTGGCACTTCAAGTCTCTGAGAGGCTAGGCATTTCGTTTCTCCACTGAGCCAACAAAGCAGCCCACTAGGAGAACATGTCTCACATACAGACAGCTTTTGTGATAGCCCAGCTCCAGTTGATCAGGACTAAATAAAGAAGAAGCTCACTTCTGCTACATGTAGGCAGGAAGGCCTAGGTCCAGCCTGTGTATGTGTATGCTATTTGGTTGGTGGTTCAGACTCTGAGAACCTCAAGGGTACAGCTTAGTTTCTAATTGGTTTTAAGCATGCAGATCTATATAACAGAGTGCCTCAAGTATAGCCTGAAATTTATCTGTACCTTTAAGGATCAATATTCAGTCTCTCATTATTTCAAATCAAAAGCATTATTTTACCTACAAGCTCACTTAATGGCAGTATCAAAATCTTCTACAACTCTTCTTGGGGACCTTGAAAAATTGAACTGACCATTTAGAATATATAATTTTCATTTTTACATTATCCTTATTTCTTGTATTTCCAGGTTTAGTTTCTCATTGTTTTGTTCCCTAGTAGCAAAGGGGTAATGTATCACTTTTCCTAAATCTTGAAATGTCAATTTTTAATGTTTAAATATTATTGTTAAGGGATGGATAGTACAATCAATATGACTCACACTACACATTTTCCACAAATGTTATTCTCAAGTCAAGGATATGTCTACGAGAGTTAATATCTTACAATAGGTAAAATGTGCTAATTAATGTCTAGATATGATGAACATTAAATTAGTATCCGTGAAGCATTGAGACTATTGCTTAGATTGTAACTGCTACTCAAACATCAATCTTTACTATAAATGTCATCACTACCTTAGGTAGTTATGATACAATTACTTGGGAGTGGATCTGACACTAGTCACAGTTAACTACAAATCTTTCCATATGATTTATTCCCATGAATAAATGACATAATTTCTCTAAGCTTTTGTTGCTCTTGTAAAATGGAGATTTAAGGCCTTCAGAATATAATGAGATGAAATGATAATGTGTTTTATGAGCTTATCACAAAACTGAACTTGGATCAGAGCAACATCTTCATAGAGGAACTGTCCCTTGCTCTCTACTGACTGTGCTAATAATAAAAGCATTTGGCATTCTGAATCCTGATTTGTGTTCTTAGGACTGCTGTTTGCCAGAAGGTGTTTTCAGGAAAGTTATACAAGAGAGGGCAGAGTGTATGTGATGTGTCTGTCCCTGGCTGGCCTCCATACCCACACTTGGATTTAAACGTGATGACATCTCTGGCTCTGAAATGACAGATGGTCACAGTTCTGCTGCTGTCTTTTATAGAAAGGAATATGAAAATGTCACAGGACATCCTGATGGTGACCTTGGTACATGTTTTGGCAGAGTGTGACAATGACCCTTTGTCATCTTTCTGTAGAACCTCTCATTTGGACTTACAATTTGTTGCTGTACCATAATTGGCAGGGATGAAGAAAACAGAGGAGTTCTAAGAATGTGTAACAAGCTTATACTAGCCTTCTAGAAATGGCTGTTAGATTTTCAGAGAATTTTGCTACCAGTTGTTAAGCAGTTATTAAAAATAAGTTATATAAATTTACAAGGAAATATATTATATTAGAGTGGCAGTGACAAACATACCAAACAAATAACATTTAATTGTCTATTACATGTTATTGCTTATCCTTTGAGACTTGTTATACTGACTGTGCATGTGAAATGCTACCTGATTGTGTGCTTTTGTGCCTAGCTACTTAACTCATGATTGATAGCTGTTGATAGTTTTAAATTAGCCATTGTGGGTGTGTGAACTACAAACAAGAATCCTCCCTTGTGCTTCATAAACATGTATCAACATACCCCTGAAATCATTGGAGCTGGATGCATTAGACTACAGAAAATATGTTGTTAAGGAAACATTATGGACAAAGGCTCTTTGCTGTATTTCCATGGATATATTTGATATGTAAATGATGGTATTTTTTTGAAATTTGTCATCATGCATAAGTATATGTGAGTGTCTATCTTTGAGGGTAAAATGTTGGTGAGTTCACAGTGAAGTCTGGGATCAACACTACATGATTGTTAAAAATTCATGAACAGTGATGACTGAGGTAGCAGACTACAAGCTGCTATGTGAATCTGTAAAACTATAATTGGCTAGACTATGTACATAGAAATTAAAATAGGACTTTGAGTTTCAAGAGGTCATTTTTTAATACCCTACTCCAATCATTATCATTGCCCTAAAATTTAACAAAGTATTGCCTAGATTTCATTACATTTGCTATCTGAGCCTGTTTATATACAACCTTTCACATTATTCCAGTGACACGGAGAGAAAAGCTCCACCAAACATTGAGAATATACAATGAAAATGGACGTACGACAGAAATAAAGCCATGCAGGGACACCATACAAGCATTCACCATAAATGGCTCAGTTCATTTTATGTGTTTGTAAAATGTTATTCTCTGGAATATTCTGGCATCCCATTCATTGGAAACCAATTCTGTATATACACTAAAACTTTACCAGAATCCCTTTTATTTGGGAATTTTTTTTTTTATCAAAAGGACAATAACTTTGAAAAATAAGGATAAGAGTTCATAATGAAAGCTTTGCTCAGTTTTCTAGACACTGTAAAACTATAGTTAACAGAATTTAAACCAGAACTTTTTACATCCTAATGTATGTAATGATACAAACCTTAAAAATTGTTTTATAAAAATAAATACTCAAACTGATTGCTAGAAATGTTTCCTTGGCTGTGTCTTTTACTTAAGAATTTAGATAATGCTTAAATTAATCTTTTGAAGTTCTGAATTTTATTTATTTATGGTTAACATAGATATGAAAACTACTTAATTATTAATTATGGTGACAAAATTCTAAAACAACTTGTAGAAATATCATGAAACCTGACTACATTTAAATATATGATAGGAAGCCTATTAATTAAACTACTATTTAATAACAATTATGGCTTCAGTGCTAGCTTTAGAAGACATCACAGAGAACTGAAATCTCTTTAAGATAAGAATGACAATTTGATAATGCCTAAGCTCATCTGAAACTTAGCATTTAGCTTTTAAAGCACACAATTGTAACTGGTTCCTCCTTTCCTACTTTGACTGCGGTGTACTAGTGCCAAGATTTGCTAGAGCTTGTCTGAGTCTTTTGAAACTTTATCCTTAAATTCCAGAGAGTCTACGACAAAACCCATTTTGACTTTGTATATCCGTTAATCCAGTGCCTGCCCAGCTGATGCTCTCAGGATAGAAGCAGTGAACTCATAGTTTGAATCTTGGTTCATATAACCTAACACAAAAAATTATCAAAGAGTACAAAGGTATACATCACTACATATAAGAATTTAATAACCTTGTGTCTGAGACAAAATGGATCTAAATTTTATAAGGTAGCTATTTAACATGGTACTAGTCTGTTATTTTCTTTATTATAATAAATTCTATTTAACAATTAAAAGTTGTTACCAAGCTTGCTGGATGAGCTACTTTGGTGTGTTAAAACTATGCAACATTGTGAAAATATGTGAATTTATAATTTGCCTTCATATTTATTTAACGTCTACTTTTCTGTGTACCTGAAATGCCCTTGGATATTGAGTATGCTCTGGGAAACAAAGAAAAAATAATATATATATAATGTATAGATGACAAAGAATATATACAACAAAGAATATATATGTATATATCCATAACCCATGTTCCCACAGAACTACAGGATATGTGGTAATGTTAGGCATTAGAAAAAAAATATATTTGGTTATCAATAAATCTGTGTTATGATTAATACAAATAAAGTAAAAACCACTTATATGGGGCTTAATATAATATGTTAATTAATTTTCTGTTTCAATGGCAAAATTCTAAGGAGAAGTACTGTATGGGTTAAAAAAGTTTGCTTAGCTCACAGTGTAAGATTTCCAAGATAACGCCACTCTGTCTTTTGGTCTCTGTTCTATATCAGTGAACATAATGGTTAGAACACATAAGAGATCACACGGCAATAGAGGAAGGCAGAGAGATTGATGAAGTAGGCTTTCTAGTTTTATAACGACACATTTTGATGAGAACTTCCGGAGTCCCTGAGAGTATTCAAGGTTCAAGTGGCACTAAATATGACTAAGCTAAGGGCCACTAGGCCCAGTCTCATAAGCTTCTTCCATCTTTCTACATCACCACAAGGGTCATGAAGCTTCTATCTCCAGAACTTCCTGGACACGCATCAAACGTCATCCTCACACAGCAAATGGTTTAATAAAGGGCGATGTACTCCAGAGGAGACATTTCACTCAAGTTACATCAAATCAAATAGTTACTTAACCCCCAAAAAGGGCAATGTTACAAACCCAGGGCATCACATTTCTAGGGAATATCCCACCGTTTCTCTTTAGCCGTTTCTCAAATATTATGGAGAATACAGTTGTACAAGTAGCTTAATATGGGAAATAAAACACAACACACATTCAACAACATTATCTGAACCCACGCTCATTAGCGTAAGCCGTATTTCTACTATCTCAGAACATAAGTGGGATTGGATTTAGTTCAAGAATCTGAGGGACAACTGGAAGGAAAATTGACTCTGAAAGACAAGATGAGAGCAA
This sequence comes from Mastomys natalensis, assembly GCA_021653895.1. Taxonomy (NCBI): domain Eukaryota; kingdom Metazoa; phylum Chordata; class Mammalia; order Rodentia; family Muridae; genus Mastomys; species Mastomys natalensis. The sequence continues at coordinate 102,719 of JAJTUV010001474.1, read as the reverse complement.
TCATATGTTCTTCACTAATCTACCATTGGGTCCTTTGTTCCTTTAATTCTTCATTGTGTACCTGCTTTAATTATAGATAGAATTTTCTTTCTATTCATGTATATTATTCCATGCATCCCTTAATGGAAGCCCATAGGCACTCATTTAATTACAAGAAAAATTGATTTCTAAAACAGAATCATCAAAGAAAAAGTTCAAGTTGCTAATAACATTTAAATGTTTCCCCCTATCTTCTTCATATAATGTTACAGTTTCACTTAAAATTTAGCTATACAGCTATATGTAATTAAAGTTGGTGTATAAGGTAACAAGTCAAATTTTCCTTACAAACTGTTAAAAAGTAAATATGGTCATCATCAATTTATGAGGTTCCTTTTATTATATATCATGCTCCTTATATGTTAGGTCTAATTTAGAGTAAGTAACAATCTTTATCCATAGGTGGTTTTTATTCTAATTATTTTAATGAATTTTCATAGCTAAGCAAATTGTCATCTTTCATTTTTATCTGTCTTAATGTGAGTTCTTTAAAATTATTTTCTCACCTTGTTAAAAATCATCTCCTAAAGAGTGATTTCAGAATGTTCAATTTCCATATTCAAGAAAAATTAATGGTTTTTACAAAATCTAAATTTCCATTCATTATCTATTGTATACAGAAATGTTAGATACAAATTAAGGCACCTTTCCTAATAGAATATAATCCTTTCCTAATTTTCATCATAAATGGTTAATACTAGGTATATATTTAATATAACTATTCTAATTTAATCTGCTGGTTTAATTATTTTATTTAGTTTAACTGAATTACAGTTGGTGTGTACACAATTTATAAATAATGACAATATAAATTCTGTCTTGAAATTTCTACTTTGGTTAAAAAAGTAAAAAAGCTTTGCTTTCTAGTCTACATTTTCAGTTTCTTATGTATTACCTAGGTGACAGTTGACATTTTTGTTTACTTCTTGAATTTAAAGGAACCTAATTTGATGTACTTGAGTAATGTTGAATAGCCCTCTAATTGAGATTCAAGGAAAATTATATTCCAGATAAAGCAAAGTGGTCCCTTAGGATTTTCTTACCATCTGGGTGTTTCTTTTTAAAATCAAACTATTCATTCCAGCACAAAATCAGATTCTGCACTCTTAAATATGTTTTGATCCATCCAATATACTGTCTTGATTGATTGAATATACTGTCTAACATTGATGGATTTTTTCTTATTTAATTGTTGCTTTTTATATATTTTCAAAAAATGATGCTTCTTACTTAAAATAATTCAGCTCATATTTAGCTTTTTATTTCTTATTTTTATTTTTATTGGATATTTTTGCATTTCAGATGTCCCCCTTACCCCATTTCCCCTCCTCCCAGGAACCCCCTATTCATCCCCGTCCTCCTGCTTCTATGAGGGTGTGCCTCATCTCCCACCCTCAATTCCCACGAGTTCAACTAAGTTGTGAGAGTTGGGTTAGGGTAGTGTGTGTGTGGTGTGTGTGTGTGTGTGTGTGTGTGTACTACCATGCACAATATTGGAAGCAGCTTATAAATAGAAATTACATTCTTCTTCCATGCATCATCTTTTGAATTCCAGGACATAAATAATGCTTCTTTTTAAAATATCTGAAATATTTGTTTCAAGTTCCACTTCTGACAAGCCATTAAATTTAGCAGATAGCTAAATTAAAGACAGCTCCACTTTCACTCTTTATATACATATATTATTAAATATTATACATAATAAATGTATTATATTGATCTCACAGTCAGAGTTTAAGAGTAGCTGGTTTAAGTATGAACAACATTTCTTAACTTGGTGTCTGTCCTTCCATAGTTCTAGGAAAACTCGGGAACTATGTATTCCTCATATGTAAAAGGATATTAATAATATTTATCACTGATTCAAGCCCTGAGCTTTTGAATGTTTTGAAAATTAATCATCTAAAGTAAATCACTTAGATTCTTAGAGGTACTAATTGCAATGCACAAGTAATAATTTTTGTCCATGTCCATATACATTATGTCTCATTTATTCACTCAGTACTATCGGGGAATTGTTTTGGTTCAGTTATTTCTGCAAGCACACATCCTTGTGAATCAGGGGTTAAATACTGCTTATCTCTCTTATAGTTGGTAACAAGTATCATGAAGACAATGAGTCTCATTTGCACAAATTCTTGGAGCCTTAAAATGTGAATGAAGGTACATATGGAAAGTAAATTAAACATTGCAACTAAAGTCACATACTAACAATATTGAAATTTTATGTATATCAAAAACACTTGCTACTGAGTTTTGTTTGTTCCCTCCTCATCTTTCACGCCTTCCACTCATTCCACTCTTCCTTCTGTTCCTTTCTATGTTCCCAAAGTTACACTCATTCCATCTTAGTAAAAGAAGACTTGGGATGCAATCTCAATATCAGTGCATTTTATTTCCAGATGCTTTAAATAAGGTTTTAAGATTGAGTGCTAGTTGCTTAACAACATGCTAATCTGGGCCAATTAGAATTCCTGGTAGCAGATTCCTGTCTTCTGGGTGTGTCGGGATGCTTCAGAGAACAAATCACTCTTGATGACATGTGTCTAAGAGAAAGCACCCCATGTTGCTCCTCACAGGAAGAAGAGGAATAAATATGGATAAAGAAGTTGTGAAAAAACACAGCAAATGAGAAATTATATAGAACACTTATCCACCCGCCAGAATTCTGCACTCCTGGGCTTCTTGCCCCACTTCCTAAGTGCTCTTGTTTGTGGCATGATAGTTTGACTTCTCATTGATTTTCCTGTGTTTCTCTATTCTAGAGTTTCTGTTGTGTCTTATCAAATCCTTAACAAATGCCTTCACAAGTCACCTAGATGGTATTTTCTTTACATTGCAAATCAATATGTTAAGCCTATTTCTTACTTTGTGTTTACTTTTAATTGTATATAGTTTTAATTTAAAAGTTTATTGTAATATATTATATATTGTAATATATTTTTGCCTAACTCAAAATATACTGAGATACAAGTCTATAAAAAAGAATTTCTGCTTATATATTTCATCTATGCACCTCAAGTTGCCTTGGTTATCTTTTAAAATCAGAATTTTATTTAAAAAAAGATTACAGATGGGATGACAAGTTGTTTATGGCAGGGATTCTTGTGAAACCAATTATATTTTTCTTTTGCCTAAAAGCCTGTGCAAATTACTTCCAGAAATCAATTGGTCAGAATGTGATTTGAATTATGACTTGAGATTCCAATGAAAATAATAAAAGCAAATTAAAATGCTATGCAAATCCCTAGGGGAAAGTTGTTTACTACAAGTCAAAAATAAAAATACAAGTGTAGAGTATTAAGATAATGCTTCTTCAATAGGGAATGTCAGCAAAACGCTGCGTAGTGCTGGGAATCACATTGTTGGCTATGTCGGGAACTACTCACTGGCCTCCCTGAGGCAACAAAACATAAACGTTATATTATCTTTTTTTTTTCTCTAATTTTTTAATTGGAACTTTTATTTACATTTCAGATGTTTTCTCCTTACCCCCTTTTCCCCCCTCCCTCCCAGGAACTCCCTATCCCTTCCCCCCTCCTCCTGCCTCTATGATGGTGTACCCACACCCACCCTCCCCAGTACCTCACCTCCTCACCCTCGAATACCACCCCCCACAATGTCCAGCCTTCATGGGACCAAGAATCTCTTCTCCCACTTATGTATAGGTCCCTTGCATATATAGCTGGAGCCATGGGTCCCTCCCTAAGCGCTCCCAGGCTGGTGGTTTAGACCCTGGGGGCTCTGGTTGGTTGGTATTGTTGCTCTCCTCATGGGGTCCTGTACCCTTTCAACTCCTTCAGTCTTCACTCTATCTTCTCTGTTGGGAACCCCATGATCAGTTGAATGGTTAGCTGTGAGCATCCGCCTCTGAATATGTCAGACTCTTGCAGACCTCTAAGGAGACAGTTATGTTAGGCTCCTATCAGCATGCACCTCCTGACACCCACTTCAGCATCTACCTTTGGTGACTGCACATGGGATGGATACTCAGGAGGAATGGTCTGCAGACAGCCCCTCCTTCAGTTTCTGTCCTGCACTTTGTATCCATATTTGCTCCCTTGAGTATTTTGTTACTTCTTGTAAGAGGGACTGTAGCCCCACCCACTTCGTCTTCAATCTTCATGAGCTTTATGTGGTCTGTGAGTTGAATCTTGGGTGTTTCAAGCTTCTGGGCTAAAGTCCAATAATCAGTGAGTGAATACCATGTATGTTCTTTTGTGATTGGGTTACCTCACTCAGGATGATATTTTCTAGTTCCATCCATTTATATATGAATTTATCAAATTCATTGTTTTTAATAGCTGAGTAATATTCCATTGTATAAATGTACCACATTTTTTGTATCCATTCCTCTGTTGAAGGGCATCTGGGTTCTTTCCAGTTTCTGGCTATTATAAATAAAGCTGCTATGAACATAGTGGAGCATATGTCCTTGTTATGTGTTAGAGCATCTTCTGAGTATATGCCCAGGAGTGGTATAGCTGGGTCCTCAGGTAGTGATATGTCCAATTTTCTGAGGAACTGCCAGACTGTTTTCCATAGTGGTTGCACCATCTTGCAATCCCACCAAAAATGGAGGAGTGTTCCTCTTTCTCCACATCCTCGCCAGCATCTACTATCACCTGAGTTTTTGATCTTAGCCATTCTGACTGGTGTGAGGTGGAATCTCAGGGTTGTTTTGATTTGCATTTCCCTGATGACTAAGGATGCTGAACATTTCTTTAGGTGCTTCTCAGCCATTCGTATTTCCTCAGTTGAGAATTCTTTGTTTAGCTCCATTCCCCATTTTTTAATAGGGTTATTTGGTTTTCTAGAGTTCTTGAGTTCTTTGTATATATTGGATATTAGTCCTCCATCAGATGTGGGATTGGTAAAGATCTTTTCCCAATCTGTTGGTTGCCGTTTTGTCCTTTTGACAGTGTCCTTTGCCTTACAGAAGCTTTGCAATTTTATGTAGTCCCATTTGTCAATTCTTGATCTTAGAGCACAAGCCATTGCTGTCCTGTTCAGGAACTTTTCCCCTGTGCCTAGGTGTTCGAGGTTCTTCCTCACCTTATCTTCTATTAGTTTCAGTGTGTCTGGTTTTATGTGAAGGTCCTTTATCCACTTGGACTTGAGCTTCGTACACGGAGATAAGAATGGATCCATTTGCATTCTTCTGCATGTTGTCCTCCAGTTGAACCAGCACCATTTGTTGAAAATGTAAATGTGCAACTTGGCTTTCATGCAGGTCTCAAACATCTGGAGTGGGGCTATCCCAAAACATGCAGCCTGTATATGGAGTATGGTCTTCTAGCTGGGTGCCTCATCTGGCCTCAATGGGAGAGGAAGTACCTAGCCTCTCAGAGACTTAAAGTGGCAGGGTGGGGGATACAGGAGGAGGGGGTACTCAGAAAACAAGAGATGGGGAAGGATTGTGGGAGGGGTGGCTGGGACGGGTTATAAAGTGAATAAGCAAAAAAATAAAATTAAAAAAGAAAATAAATAAATAAATAAATAAATGTACTCTTAAACATAAAAAAAAAAAAAAGAAAAGAAAGAAAATGCTGTCCTTGTTCCACTGGATGGTTTTTGCTCCTTTGTCAAAGATCAAATGACCATAGGTGTGTGGGTTCATCTCTGGGTCTTCAACTCTATTCCACAGATCTTCCTGCCTGTCTCTGTACCAATATCAGGCAGTTTTTATCACTATTGCTCTGTAGTACAGCTTGAGGTCAGGGATGGTGATTCCTCCAGAAGTTCTTTTATTGTTGAGAATGGTTTTCGCTATCCTGGGTTTTTTGTTATTCCAAAGAAATTTGAGAATTTCTCTTTCTAGCTCTGTAAATAATTGAGTTGATATTTTAATGGGGATTGTATTGAATCTGTAGATTGCTTTTGGCAAAATGGACATTTTTACTCTATTAATCCTGCCAATCCATGAGCATGGGAGATCTTTCCATTTCCTGAGGTCTTCTTCAATTTCTTTCTTCAGAGACTTGAAGTTCTTGTCATACAGATATTTCACCTGCTTGGTTAGGTTCACCCGGAGGTATTTTATATGATTTGTGACTATTGTGAAGGGTGTCATTTCCCTAATTTCTTTTTCAGCCTGTTTATCTTTCACATAGAGGAAGGCTACTGATTTGTTTGAGTTAATTTATAACCTGCCACCTTGCTGAAGTTGTCTATCAGGTTTAGGAGTTCTCTGGTGGAGGTTCTGGGGTCACTTAAGTATACTATCATATCATCTGTGAATAGTGATGTTTTGACTTCTTCCTTTCCTCCTATTTGTATTTCTTTGACTTCCTTTTGTTGTCTAATTGTTCTGGCTAGGATTTCCAGTACTATATTGAATAGGTAGGGAGAGAGTGGGCAGCCTTGTCTAGTCCCTGATCTTAGTGGGAATGCTTCAAGTTTCTCTCCATTTAGTTTGATGTTGGCTACTGGTTTGCTGTATATTGCTTTTACTATGTTTAGGTATGGGCCTTGAATTCCTGTTCTTTCCAAGACTTTTACCATGAAGGGATGTTGAATTTTGTCAAATGCTTTCTCAGCATCTAATGAGATGATCGTGTGGTTTTTTTCTTTAAGTTTGTTTATATAGTGGATTACCTTGATGGATTTCTGAATATTGAACCATCCCTGCATTCCTGGAATAAAGCCCACTTGATCATGATGGATGATTGTTTTGATATGTTCTTGGATTCTGTTTGCTAGAATTTTATTGAGTATTTTTGCATCGATATTCATAAGAGAGATTGGTCTGAAGTTCTCTTTCTTTGTTGGGTCTTTGTGAGGTTTAGGTTTGAGTGTGATTGTAGCTTCATAGAACGAATTGGGTAGTGTTCCTTCTGTTTCTATTTTGTGGAATAGTTTGAAGAGAATTGGTTTTAGGTGTTCCTTGAAGGTCTGATAGAATTCTGCATTAAAACCATCTGGGCCTGGGCTTTTTTCGTTTGGGAGACTTTTAATGACTGCTGCTATTTCTTTAGGGGTTATGGGACTGTTTAGATGGTTTATTTGCTCCTCATTTAATTTTGGTACCTGGTTTCTGTCTAGAAAATTGTCCATTTCATCCAGATTTTCCAGTTTTGTTGAGTATAGGCCTTTGTAGTAGGATCTGATGATTTTTTGAATTTCCTCGGTTTCTGTTTTTATGTCTCCCTTTTCAGATCTGATTTTATTAATTTGGATACTGTCTCTGTGCCCTCTGGTTAATCTGGCTAAGGGTTTATCGATCTTGTTGATTTTCTCAAAGAACCAACTCCTGGTTTTGTTGATATTTTATATAGTTTTTTCTGTTTCTACTCGGTTGATTTCAGCCCTGAGTTTGATTATTTCCTGATACCTACTCCTCTTGGGTATATTTGCTTCTTTTGTTCTAGAGCTTTCAGGTGTGCTGTGAAGTTATTAATGTGTGCTCTCTCCAATTTCTTTTTGTGGGCACTTAGAGCTATGAGTTTTCCTCTTAGCACTGCTTTCATGGAGTCCCACAAGTTCTGGTATGATGTTTCCTCATTTTCGTTAAATTCTAAAGTCTTTAATTTCTTTCTGTATTTCTTCCTTGACAAAGTCATCATTGAGTAGTTCATTGTTCAGTTTCCACATGCATGTGGGTTTTCCCTTGGTTCTGTCCTTATCAAAGACCAGCCTTAATCCGTGGTGATCTGATAGGATGCAAGGGATTATTTCAATCTTTTTGTATCTGTTGAGGACTGTTTTGTGATCAATTATATGGTCTATTTTGGAGAAGGTACCATGAGGTGCTGAGAAAAAGGTATATTCTTTTACTTTAGGATGAAATGTTCTATAGATATCTGTTAAATCCATTTGGTTCATAACTTCTGTTAATTTCAATGTGTCTTTGTTTAGTTTCTGTTTCCATGATCTGTCCATTGGAGAGAGCAGGGTGTTAAAATCCCCCACTATTATTGTGTGAGGTGCGATGTGTGCTTTGAGCTTTAGTAAAGTTTCTTTTATGTATGTGGGTGCCCTTGCATTTGGAGCGTAGATGTTCAGAATTGAGAGTTCATCTTGGTAGATTTTTCCTTTAATGAGTATGAAGTGTCCTTCCTTATCTTTTTTGATTACTTTTGGTTGAAAGTCGATTTTATTTGATATTAGAATGGCTACTCCAGATTGTTTCTTGGGACCATTTGCTTGGAAAATTGTTTTCCAGCCTTTTACTCTGAGGTAGTGTCTGTCTTTGTCACTGAGGTGCGTTTCTTGTATGCAGCAAAATTCTGGGTCCTGTTTATGTATCCAGTCTGATATTCTATGTCTTTTTATTGGAGAATTGAGTCCATTGATATTAAGAGATATTAAGGAAAAATGATTGTTGTTTCCTATTATTTTTGTTATTAGAGGTGGAATTATGTTTGTGTAGCTACCTTTTTTTGGGGTTGTTGGAAGATTACTTCCGTGCTTTTTCTAGGTTGTAGTCTCCTTCCTTGTGTTGGCGTTTTCCATCAATTATCCTTTGAAGTGCTGGGTTTGTGGGAAGATATTGTGCAAATTTGGTTTTGTCATGGAATATCTTGGTTTCTTCATCTATAGTGACTGAGAGTTTTGCTGGGTACAGCAGTCTGGGCTGGCATTTGTGTTCCCTTAGTGTCTGTATGATATCAGACCAGGATCTTCTGGCTTTTATAGTCTCTGGTGAAAAGTCTGTTGTAATTCTTATAGGTCTGCCTTTATATGTTACTTGACCTTTTTCCCTTACTGATTTTAGTATTTTTTCTTTGTTTTGTGCATTTGGTGTTTTGATTATTATGTGTCAGGGGGATATTTCTTTTCTTGTCTAGTCTGTTTGGTGTTCTGTAGGCTTCTTGTATGTTTATGGACATCTCGTTCTTTAGGTTGGGGAAATTTTCCTCTATAATTTTGTTGAAGATATTTACTGGCCCATTAAATTGGGAATCTTCACTCTCATCTATACCTATTATCCTTAGGTTTGGTCTTCTCATTGTGTCTTGGATTTCCTGGATGTTCTGGGTTAGGAGCTTTTTGCATTTTTCATTTTCTTTGGCAGTTGTGTCAGTGTTTTCCATGGTATCTTCTGCGCATGAGATTCTCTCTTCTATCTCTTGTATTCTGTTGGTGATGCTTGTGTCTATGACTCCTGATCTCTTTCCTAGGTTTTCTATCTCCAGGGTAGTCTCCCTTTGAGATTTCTTTATTGTTTCTATTTCCATTTTTAGATCCTGGATGGTTTTGTTCAATTCCTTCACCTGTTTGGTTGTATTTTCTTGCAATTCTTTAAAGGATTTTTGTGTTTCCTCTTTAAGGGCTTCTACCTGTTTACCTGTGTTCTCCTATATTTCTTTGAGGGAGTTACTTACGTCCTTCTTAAAATCCTTCATCATCATCATGAGAAGTGATTTTAATTCTGAATCCTGTTTTTCCTGTGTGATGTGGTATCCAGGGCTTACTATCGTAGAACTGGGTTCTGATGATGTCAGGTAACTTTGGTTTCTGTTGCTTGTGTTCTTGCACTTGCCTTTCGCCATCTGGTTGACTCTAGTGTTAACTGTGCTCGCTGTGTCTGACTGGAGTCTGTCTTTCCAGTTATCTTGCTTGTGTCAGATCTCCTCAGATTCCAGATGTCTCTGTGTTCCTGTGATCCTAAGCTTCCTCTGCTCTGGATGCAGTAGGTCCTCCTCTGCTCTGGATGCAATAGGTCCTCTAGGTTGTCTCAGGATCTGTGTTTCCACAGGAGTAGACCAGCTAAGGGTCTGCCCCAGGCAAAGGGAACAGGTTCCGGGCAGAAGGGAGGTGGTATTCCAGAGGGCAGGGTTTGGGTGCCTGCTCGTTCCTTAACCCCACCTGAGTCCCAGTTGTAACTCTGGGTGTGGGGTGGTGGGCAAGGTGTCTTACCCTCTGCTCTGGATGCAGTCGGTCCCTCTAGGATGTCTCAGGATCGGTGTTTCCACAGGAGCAGACAAGCTAAGGGTCTGCCCCAGGCAAAGGGACCAGGTTCCTATATTATCTTTTATTTGTAGCACCAAGTTAACAAGTGTCCAGGTGTCTGAACTGTAATGAAAGCTAATAATGTTCATTGCTTTTTTAGAAAATTTGTTTGCATAAATGAAATTGATAGATTAGAAAGTACATTGCTAAGAATTGCAATGGTTTCTTTATAATCTTGTGACAGCCCATTTCATATACACAGCAGAAATCATTGTTGACATGACATTTTAAGTAGTGAGACAATATCACAGGTCATCAGGAAAAGTGTGTGAAGTCCTGAAATCAAGATTTCGATGAAACCATTGGAGACTTTGAAAAGTTTTGGAAAACTACTTCTGAGAAATTGTACTTACTTTGATTACCACTGCCTAAAAAAGACAAATCAAAGCATTCTGATTTTTGTTTGTTCGTTTTTGTTTTCAGTTACCTGTCTTGTTCTACAAGGCTTAAGACTTAAAGAAAAAGAATAAAAGAAAAAGAAAATACGCAATAAACAGTCATCACCATTGGAAAAACGGGAAGATTTGCAACTTATAAAACCCATTTCACTTTTACAAACAGCACTTTTTAATCCTACAACTTTCTGGTTACATTAAAATAGCACCATTTCCTAATAATTCCAGGCTTTGGTATCTGTAATGTGCATGTTTGTTTTTCCTCACATTTATATAACCTCAGCAAACAGATTTTTTTAGAAAATATATTTTGCTTTTCTGAATAGTCACAGAGTTAGACTAAGTCTGTGACTTTTCTTTCTATTGGTTTTACACAAGAAGCAGAATGCTGGTTCCCTGGAAAGCTATCTGTGGGTCTCTGATGATATGTTAGTGCACCTGTCAATTTAATGATTTACTTGTTTGTCCTATTCAAATCAAGTGGCAAAACTCATGAAGGTATGTGAATGAAGTGTTTGAGGGGGATATGAAACTATTTCCCTCTTTGTGAATGAAATAATATTTAAGTCACCCAACTATGATTTTTGAGAAAGTAGTTTTTGCCATGGCTATAATGTATCTACGAAGACATTTCAGTAATTTATTACTTAAAAGTTATATTTATTTGCTTCTTACTTATTTTGTGAACAATTTTTGTATGCATACAATATATCCATACAAATATACTCCTCAATCTCCCCATTCAACTTCTTCCACCTTCAAAACACCTCTCCACAAACTTTATTCATTTTCTCTATCTCTCTTTTCCAATGATTGTTAGCCATAGTCACAGATGAGGGGTCATCCACCTGCAAGTAACCACTCCCAGAGAACAGAGATTCTCCTTCTTCCAGAATATTTCAGCTGTTAATGGTTCCTTCCCAGAAGCCATCAACTGCAACCAGTTCCTTAGTTAAGGGTTCAGAGTACTGAGCCCCTCCTTCCTTTGTGACAGAATGTTAAATGGCTTGATCTCATGCAGACAATCACAGTTGCTATGAGTTAATGTGTACAATAGCCATGCCATTAATGTGTACAATAACCATGCCATGTCCAGAAGACATCAGTTTACAGCATTACTCTTTGTCTTCTGGCCATGATACTCTTACAAATTCTGAGCCTTGAGGGTATTTGTATAAAATGTCCCATCTTTAACTGACCACTGACAGTTAATACTTTGAACAGTTTTGACTCTACATTAAGTAGTACCCACTTAAGAAGCTTTTCTGAACAACATTGAGAGCACTATATATATCTATGAATATGAACATAAATATTTAGAGGGCAGTTTAACAAGATCACTTAGCATCACTACATGATCCTTTGGGGGTTGTGGCTTCAGTAGCCATGATTTTGGCCATGTTTTCAGGGGTCATCCACCAGCAAACAACAATTTGCTCTTGTTAAACAGGCTTCAGTTCCAAGCAAGAGAGCATTTGGTTACTCACATAAACAATCCTATTGCTGTAGGACCATTGGTCATATCTTATTCAGTAGATCAGTATTGAAGCATGCAGAGTTAAGCCTCATGTGATTACTTTTTTCTACCTCCCAAGTGGGATTGAAGCATCCTTACTTGGGCCCCCCTCTGCTTGTTAACTTTGTTGAGTTCTGTGGATGGTGTCCTGGGTATTCTGTACTTCTTTGGCTAATATCCACTTTTTAGTATATACCCTGCATGCCCTTTTGGGTAAAATTTTCCTCACTCACGATGATATTTTCTAGTTCCATACATTTGTCTGCAAAACTCATGATGTCTTCGTTCTTAATAACTCAGTAGTATTCCATTGTGTAAATGAACCACATTTTCTGTAACTATTCTTCCACTGTGGAACATCTGGGTTGTTTCTAGCCTCTGGCTATCACAGACAAAGCCACTATGAACATAGTGGAACACATGCCCCTGTGGCATGGCTGGGCATTTTTAGGTATATGCCCAGTAGTGGGATAGCTGGGTCATCTGGTAGAACCATTTCCAATTTTCTGAGGTACCTCCAGATTGATTCCAAAGTGGTTGTACCAGTTTGCAATCCCACCAGCAATGGAGGAATGTTCCTCTTTTTCCATATACTTGCCAGCGTGTGCTGTCACTAGTGCCTTGACATCTTGGGTTTTCTCTGGTTTTACTTCCTTTTGTGAATGTGTGGTAATTTTATCTTGCAAGCATTTTTTGGTGATTTGACTTACTATAGTTTTATTTCACAATGTAATTTTGAGTAACTAATTGCTATGCGATGTTAGAAGAGGATGTGACTAACATCGAGATTGTTCTTCCTTGCTTAAAATTATACAAACGTTCATGGCTAATGCAAAATTCACTTATACAAAGTGGGCGGTTCTCATACTGATATCACACAACTGACTTTCCTCTAATGAATTTTTTTCATTTTTCACCAACAAATATCTGGCATACTATGCTTGGTGAACAATGAACTAGACAATCTCAGGCCTTTCTTCTGCCAAATCTTAGATTTCAGTTAGGCAGAAAGATTGTAATCATAACGAATGTGACAGGGCATAAAGAGGCACAGTAAGGGCTGCAAGAGGCCTCTGACCTACACAGACTCCCAGAGGGCAGTGTCCTGCACTGCCAACTCCAACACTGCAACTTCAGACCTCCTGAGCAGGAGCACGAAGAGAGAAAGAGGAGTGATCAAGCAGAGCAAACAGCACAGACAGGGATCTTGTAGTAAAAGGAGGCAAGGCAGTCAAAGAACCTAACAGAGCCAAGGGGTTTGATGAAGAGCATTGAGAGTAATATAGCTGGAGCTAAGCCTGGTGAGGGATGCCCCAAAGTAGTACTGCTGTGCTGACGCCAAGCTGGGAGGCATATTGCCAGCTTCAGGCATGAGGAAGCTGAAAGGGGCTTTAAACAGAGTAAATGATATATGTAGAAAAATAAGATATCAATTGATAGCTAAGAAAATAATACTCCTAACATTTACATGTTAAGCATTTACCATCAATTTATGTTAAACATTTATAGTAAAGATTTGCAAAGTACTGTACAGTTTTGTTTTATATAAAGCATTTTAAATCATCATTTTAAAGTACCTTGTAGGTTCTTCTATTGGGAGCCTGTATGATATGCCTGATAAAGATGACAGCTGAAATTCCAGAAGGAAAAAATAAATATGAGGACAAAATCTATTTGTGTATGGTATTTTGCTGCCTCCATGGATTCCTAAGCAACTTTACCCTTGTGCCCATAATTCGCTTGTTGCCTAAGTTAGATAGAACTTTAAATTGTTATCAGCTGCCAGCTTCTGACATATCTGAAGTTTGTGGATTTTCATACCAGCTCCCAGAGCAGATGACCAGACACTGGCACAGCATGCAGACTGCATCCAATCCGTTTCTTCTTCAGTAAAGTCTCCAAGAAGGCCAAAGATCATGTTCTTTAATCACATTAGTAAGACATAGAGAGAGATGGTTGTCTTACTCCTCCCTCATCCCCAGGGGACCACAACAAAGCCACTTCCTATCCTTGCTCTTTCAATGTTTTGCCTAGTCTGGCTTAGAGTAAGTGCGTTTTCTGCTTCCATCATGCAATCTTTAAATAAAGACCCCATACTTGCTTTCTCTCCAGTTATTCTCCTTTTGCATCCTTCATAAACATGTTAAAAATCTCTGCCCTGGTCTGAATTCCCAGGGCTTAGACAGTAATCTGAGTTGTTCAGAGAACTCAGGAAGAAAGAAGGAGATAAGAAACTCACTGTCTAATTACCTCAGTGGGTGGTCTGACTATGAAGATAAATTTTAAAATTTATGACAGGGTGGGATTGTAGTACTTATGAGTTGTGCACAGTATTATAACACAGACCTAATGCATATTTGATATTATGATCAAGTATCAGCTGATAAAGTTAAGATGTAAATGATAAGCAAATTGCAGGACACAGTGGATAGGAAAATGGAGTCATGTCCTGAAATGTTCCGTTTGTTGTATACTTTACAGTCAAGTTGATTGTGCATAACTAAGAAATACATGGTTTTGCCAATCATATCTTAAAATGTGATGACAGGCAAGCAAGGCTGAAAATGGTTATTGCAACTTTGGGGTTCAGAAAAAGCATTTCTGTTAATGAACACGGGGTTCTTTCATTTAAGAAAAAAAATGTAGTTTCCAAAGATGTCCACAGTCTTACAATAGGACCTTGTAAGATTTCAGAGCCATAGTGGGAACACATGGAGACCAGGAATCTAGAGGTCCACTTTTTCAAATAATCCTTATTTCACCTTTACCATCCATTAACTTCTTTCTTTGAAAGTAAGATTTTCATTACGTACAGAGGACAAAAAAGAATGCTCTGAGCAAGGACAAAGAAGTCTTAGAGTGACGAGGTCCATGGCAAGGAGGGAGAGATCTGCAATGTGTTTTAGTAGTTTAGTATTTCACACATGGAAATGCTGCTTGGGGCCAGCTCATACCTGTTCCTCCAGACCCTCATATATCTGCCTTATATAGCTGCTTTATTTTTCTTTTGATGTGAAGAATTTTACTGGTAAAAACTTGGACTGCCTATTAACAGGTTGTCTAATAACAGAGGTTTAATAAAAATAGAAGCCACAAGGTTTAATCCCTGATATTCTTCTTTAAAGTTATTTGTAGGGCTTTATTACTAATTCCAAATAGATCCTAATGACAAATCTCCCAAAGGAACAGGGGCAGAGATGTTAAATAACTAATACTCTTTTTATCTGCCCACAGAATCATGGGTTGGTCTCATATCAAAATTCTTGATTAATTTATAAATAATTAATTAATAATTTTAATTGAAATAATAGAACCAGAGAGTGTTCAAGGGATCAAGAGTATCAGATGTTGATCAAGGGTTGTAAGCCTATAACTGAAGGAATAGTTTCAGAAACCTACAGTGTAGTTACTAGTGACAGTGATATGTTCTGTACTTGAAATCTTAGGGAGACTTGACTGTACATCTTCTCATGATAGGATAAAAAAACTGCTTAAATGACAGATTCATTAGACTCTAAATGATTACAGGATCTTGGTTATCTCTTTAAAAAACGTATCAGAACATCCTGTTGAACATCTTGAATATGTATAATTTTCAGTTGTTAATTATAATTTTATGAGATCAAACGTAAATAAGAATTTAAAGATGTCTTTTTCCTACAGGAACTGTTCATAGTCCCTGGTGTTCAGTTGTCAGAATAGGAAAGTTCAAACAAAGTTTAACAATGGCATAACATGAGAATTCTATACTATTCCTATTAGAATTTTATTTAATGGACTTAATAAAATTGTCATTCATAGGGGATTTGGAGTATAAAAAGGTCTCATTACCTTTCATGTAGAAGGAAATATTAGGAAACCACACTTTCAACTAAGCAATAGACAGGATATCATCGAAGTCTAAAGGTAGCTACAAAGGACAACAAAGTAACACAAAGATTAGGGCTTGCTTTGTGAGGGCGGCAGTTAGTTGGAGGGCTTTTCTTGTCCGGCAGCCTTGTGTTCCTGGGAGCATGCTGAATCTGGAGACTTGCTGTGTAGAGCAGGCAGCTCTCAAATTCAGACGCCTTACCTTTGAGGTCTGGGTGCTAGGATTAAAGGTATGCATCATCATATCTAGCTAAATATTTGTTTTGTTTTTATTTTTAAGTTTTGTAGCTGTAGAGAACATTTTTTAAAAATACATTTTGTAGTTTTAGCTGGCATATCTAGCTAAGTACTATAACACTAAGGGACAGCCTCAGATCTTTTGTTTGGTTTTGTTTTTTGTTTTGTTTTGTTTTTCCAATCATTCATTCATTAAAGGAATATAAAGACTTACTTTATTACTTTGTAACAATTAGTTAAATAATTGCTGTCAACCAAAGCAGTGTGCTAAATATTAGATTAAAATGTTTGCTTTCAAACACATTTGCTAAGTACTTAACACTAGGACTGGCACTTATAAAATATCTAATTCCCACTGAATGTGGAAAGGAAAGAGAGTCAATTTTAATGTCTTAAAATTGTATCTCTTAACACAGTCAAAATCTGCTTTTAATTAGGAGATTAAACAATACTATTAATTTGAACAGGAAAAGTTTAATATGAAGATCTGTTGACTTTAGGAGAGGATTAGGGTAATAAGAGAGCTTCAAGTAAACATGAAAAAAAGCGCTTCTGTATCTAAAGGATATACATGGGAGAGTCAATAATGTGGGGCTGATAAAAAAAATCCATGGACTAGTGCTTCCTTCCCAGGCCTGAATCCAGGATATGGATGAAGAAATCGCTTTGAGTTACAGAAAGCTAGACAGCTGCTCTGAAAGGAAATTGGTCCTTTAGAACTTTCCAGAAAGTAACCTCTTGGCATGTATGGAAAGCTCATCACGGAGTTCACCATGGGACTACTGACAGGAAGTACTTGGGGAAGACCCTGTGCACTACTGTAAGATGCATTCTGAAAATGCATCTGCAAGAAAAGCTGGTTATGTGAGCCTTATGCCTTCAAGTACAGTACAAAGTACCAGGTGACAATATGGATTGAAAGAGTAGTTTGTCATATACCAGATCCCTAATGGAGGAGTGTACTGTGTCACGGAGAACCATAGAGGAAAAGAGAGTAAAAATGAAATAATAGACAAAAACAAGCTTTAGGCAAAAAGGCTGGGATGAGGATTTGTGATTAATCTAATCTGTATAAGATAGATTTGATTTTGAAGAGATCAAATTTAGTAAGGATGTGGATGTGCCCTGTGGTTTGATTTAAACTCCCATAGCCAAGTACATTCAGAATTCTTAACTGTAGTATGGCAATCAACAATTGAAGTCTCATCAGCGTTTTCCACTTATAACCTTCAGTTTTCTTAAGTTTTTACTTGTTTTGCTTTCTATCTTTTTTCTTCATTTTTGTTTGTGCTTTTTGTAGTTTCTGCTTATACTCAATTAAGAGTCCAGCCAAGGACATAAAGAGTCTTTATGAACAGATTAATAAGTGTCCACATTTGCAGTCCTCCTATTGTTAAGATAACTTGAATCTTATCAATTTCCAGCCATTTTCAACCATAAACACTGACGTCTGATGCTACACCTTCACCCAATAATATGATTCCAATTTCATTTCTAGAATTTCCTCTAGAGAAATGCAAACTAGGAGAAATGCAAAAAAGAAATATATAAACATAGAATTTACAGAAGAGGTTTCTTTTCCATCAAATTTCTGCTTGATGTGTGTCTGTCTCTGTTGCATTGAAAGCTTCAACTCATTTTGGTTTTTATGCTTTGTTTAGGACTTTTGGTTTTGCAAGCGAGTTAGTTTGGTTCCAGCTAATATTGCATTACAGATACTACATTATTTATTATTATTATTATTATTATTATTATTATTACATTGCAGATGATCTTTTAAAATCAGGGTTCCTTGAGGATGTGTTGGGCCACAGGTATAGTGCATAAACAGACTCAAAGGGTATGGAGGAGTGATAGTGTGGAGATGACCCTTTGGCCTTCATCCTGCTGCCTCACAATGACATGATCTACTCCTTGTGATTTAATTTATTATTCAGATTTGTTTACTGTAAAAGTTCACTTACAAAATAAAGCCTAGCTAAAATAAATCAGAAAAAAATCTCTGCAGTAGAACTGAATTTCTACAGACTTTCAGAATTATAACATATATTTCACTAGAATTTGGAATTTAATTTCAATTAATGAGTGATTCTATGAGTTAAGGTAAAAGTTTTAATAGCTTACAACTTTTATATTGCTGTGAAGAGACACCATAAGAAAGGCAAGTCTTATAAAGGCTAACATTTAATTGGGACTGGCTTATAGTTTCAGATGTTCAATTCATAAACTCATACCTCCTAATAGTGTCACTTCTCATGGGCCATGCATATTCAAACCCCCATATTTTTAATTTATGTTTCCATGATATTGGAATGGATTTAGAACTAATATTTTGTTTTATCTATCTATCTATCTATCTATCTATCTATCTATCTATCTATCTATCTATGTTATGTTGTATAAGATACCAATAAAAGTTATCTAAACATTGTGTTTTGATTATTTAACTACTGCTTCTTTACTAAATCCCTATCTAGTAAACTGTTCAACTTAGAGTAATAGTATTTAAATACATTTTATCAGGGTAGCATTTCTGTGCATTAATTTTATCTTCAATTAAATAGAATCGAAATTTTCTTGTTATTACAAAAATGTTGAACTGGATGATGCATAGTTGCTTGTTGGTTTGTGAATCAATTTATCAATTCCTTTGAAAAATGTAAGCACAAATAAATTACAAAAATAAAATTAGACACATGACATAAAATAGTAATTTTTAAAATTGAACTTTTATGTAGAAGTTAAGAGGAGAGTAAATGAAGAAGAAAATGGTATACATTGGAAACTCAAATGGCTGAAAACCAAAGAAATGTTCAACATCCTTAGTCATCAGGGAAATGCAAATCAAAATGACCCTGAGATTCCACCTTATACTAATCAGAATGGCTAAAATCAAAACCTTAGGAAACAGCAGATACTGGCAAAGATTTGGAGAAAAAGGAATACTCCTCCATTGCTGGTGGGATTACAAGCTGATACAACTACTCTGGAAATCAGTCTGGAGGTTCCTCAGAAAATTATGCCCAGCTATACCACTCCTGGACATATACCCAGAAGATGCTCCAACTAGAAGCATCTAGTTGTAATTACTAGTTTTACTAGTTGTAATAAGGACACATGCTCCACTATATTCATAGCAGCCATATTTATGATAGAAGAAAGCTGGAAACAACTCAGATGTCCCTCAACAGAAGAATGGATACAGAAAATGTCGTACATTTATACAATGGAGTATTGCCCAGCTATTAAAAATGAATTTTTCAGGCAAATGAATGAAACTTGAAAATATCATTCTGAGTGAGATAACCCAGAACCAAAGGGACATACATGGTATGTACTCATTGATAAGTGGATATTAGCCCAAAAGCTCAGAATATCCACAATACAACTCAAACCATATGAAGCTTAAGAAGAAGACCAAAGTGCGAATGTTTCAATGGCACTTAGAAAGGGAAACAAAATAATCAGAGAAGGCAGAGGGAGGGAGGGACCTTTGTAAGAGAGGGGAGAGGGCTGGAAAGGGGGGTCAGGATCAGGTATGGGAAGAGACAGGAAAGAAATCCAGAGGGTCAGGAGAGTGAATAGAAATATGTAGCAGTGGGCAGAGAGGAGTTAGGGAGAGAACCACTAGAAAGTCCCAGACACCAGGGATGTGAGATGCTCCCAGCACCCAATGGGGATGACATTAACTGAAATGCCCAACCTCAGGGAGATAGAACCTGAAGAGATGACCTCCCATAGATAGACATGGCTCCCAGTGAGGGATGGGGCCACCGAACCATCTCAAAAATTTTATCAGAATTGCTCCTGTCTAAAGGAAACAAGGACAAAATTGGAGCAGAGACTGAAGGGAAGGTTATCCAGAGACCACCCTACTGTTGGATCCATACCATATGCAGGCGCCAAACCCGGACACTGATATCAAGATGTGCTTGCAGACAAGAGCCTGGTATGGCTGTCCTCTGAGACCATCCTGCTGCAGTATCATGAGCCCAAACATGGGTCCTGGTGGCAGCACAGGCCAGGAACTCACCAAGGTCCCAGGTAGCATTACTGGCTACTCATCAGGCTGTTACTCACTACCCTCGAGTCTCCAGTTCTACCCCTCCTCACTCTGCACACATCCTTCTGTTTCTCTTTCTCTTCAATTTCTCCACCACTTACTTACTCCTCTCAGGTCTCCGAGTGTCTCGAGTTGTCTCAGGAATGTTATGCTCTACTACTGCATTATGACATTGGGCAGCAGTCAGCCCAGGTATGGCTGCCGCCCACCCCCACCAAGGCATGAACACATTGTGAGACAAATTTTTTGTTGTGAACTGTTCAACAGAAGAACTTAAAAAGAGGTGGACAATGAGTCTAATGTTTTAAATTCCCAATGTGCAAAAGCACGGATATCACAGTGATGATGTCACTGGGAGAAACACCATGACCAAAAGCAACATAGGGCAGAAAGAAGTTATTTCCCTTTCAGGTTATATAATCCATCATCATATGAAGCCAAAGCAGGAATTCAAATCAGGACCAGGAAAAAGAAGAAGCAGAAGTCACAGAGGATGGGGGGCTTACACTCCCAGGCTTCTTCCTTATCCTTTCTTTCACGGCCAGGCCCACCTTGGCTAGATAAGAATGAAGTCGATCACACTGGCCAGACAGGACAGAGTGATTCTGAGTGCCAGAGAAAGAGAAGTTTGCTGTGAGATTGCATCTCCTAGAAACAGCAGAAGCTACATCCACAAAGTCTCACCAACAGGGCTCCCTAAGCCTGACCTCAACAACGGTAGCACTAATAGAGATACTAAGGTTTTAGGAGGGGCTTCCAAAGCCTTGGGCCTAGAAAAGGAACTACAGACAACTGAGGATGCTCAGAATCAAGAGGGAGAAATGATTCTCTCCAGCAGAGAGCACACAAAATTAATATTGTCTGGTTAGCGCTGGAAACAATACATACAAACAGCATTATATGGATTGATCAGGATTTACTTCAATATTTAGTAGTATATGGGCAGGTGAGAAGGAAACAACAAATGAGGTAATTATAGTTTTTAAAAATATTTTAAGTATTTTTTAATTGAAGATGAAAATGAAAATGCCCCACAGACCAATATGAGAAAGCCAATTTCCAAACTAAGGTTCCTTGTTCCCACTTTATGTCAAGTTGACAAAGATGAACAAGAACAGAATTTAATTTTCTCAATAATCCTGAAATATATGTTAAATGAAATGCTTCACTATCGGAGTTACCTTAGACTGAAAGAATAATTTTATCTTTGAATTAATAATTTGCAGTCACCTAAAATATTTGTGTCCTTTTATTTATCAAAACAACAGCATGTTTTAAAAATGTATTTATAAATTAGTCTGAACACAATGCATGTGTATATACAAATTATATTGTCAAAACACGTACTAGAGGCAGTTTTTTAGAACAAAGGACAATATTTCCTTAAAAGAACAGATGGTAATTGATAAGACCAGGAAGCATTTAATGACATTTTTCTCTATGTATTTGTGTGTTGTATACATGTTTACCTTTGAATGTATGTGTGTGCATATACATGTTTGTGTATGTATGTATGTATTATGCACTTGGAGGCCACAGGTGACCTAAGATGATTTCTTTTATCCCCCACTCCCTTTTTGTTGAGACAAGGTTTGTAGCCTACAGACTCAGGACACTTACTTGCAGTGTGAGATATATATATATATATACATACACACACACACACACACACACACACACACACATACACACACACTTCTGGCCAGATTCTGAGATTACAAACGCACACTGTTGTGTGCAGCTTCATAGAGATTGCTGAGAACCAATCTAGGTTCTCATAGTGTAAGACTGATTGACCATCATACCAACACTGAGATTTTTATATATTTCTAGGAACTGACTTGTCGTTTTGAAGATACTTTTTTTTTTATCATTTTATAACATTAAATCTTGCACATTTAAAAATATTTTTAAGGGGGGGGCAGAGAGGGGAACATGATCAGGTATTTGGTGGGGAAAACGACTGAAATCCCTGAGTTCCAGCAGAAAGAATGGAAACAGGCAACCTTGGGAAGTAGGGGGTTGGGGGAACCCTCCAGAATGCACCAGAGACCTGGGAGGTGAAAAACTCTCAGGACTCAAAAAGAGGGACCTCAGATGAAATGGCCTACATTGGGGAGAGGGAACTTGTAGAGCCCACCTCCAGTACAAAGACTCATCAAGTGAGGGAGGGGGTTGCCATCCCGTAGTCAAAACTCTGACCCATAGTTGTTCCTGTCTGAAAGAACTGCAGGGATGGAAATGAGAAGATCCTGAGGAAAAGAAGTTTCATTGACAGGTCCAAAGTGGGATCCAGCTCAAGGGAGGTCCCAAGGCCTGACACTATTGCTAAGGCTACGGAGCGTTCACAGAAAGAGACCTAGCATGACTGCCCTCTGAAAGACCCAACAAGCAGCTGAAAGAGTCAGATGCAAGTATTTGGACCCAACGAATGGACAGAAACTGCTGACCCCTGTGGTTGAATTAGGGTAATGATAGAAGAAGCTGAGGAGGAGGGTGACCCTGTAGGACACCTACAGTCTCAATTAACCTGGACTCCTGAGATCTCTCAGACACTGTACCACCGACCAGGCAGTGGTCGGTGCTAATATGAGGTCCCCAATACATATATAGCACAGGACTGCTGGGTCTGGGTTTAGTCAGAGAAGATACACCTAACCCCCAATAGACTGGAGGCCCCAAGGAATTTAGAGATCTGGTGTGTGGGGGTGGTGAGTATATCATCGTGGAGACAGAGGGCAAGGAGGAGGGATGGGATGTGAAACAGTCTGAGGTGGACCGGGAGGGGAATAAAATTTGGAGTTTTAAATAAATAAATAAATAAATAAATAAATAGAAAAAGGGAAAAATTTTAAAAAGCCATCAGTAATAATGCATATTAGTAGAGAATATTTGCAAATATCTATAAAAGAAAATAATCTTTGTCCATTTTCTAAACCAACCAGGAAGCTACAAAGTTGATTTTTGAGGGAGAAAATTAGCACAGGGTGTTTAATTTACTGTACTTATTTGCTAGTGTTAACATGACTATAATTTACAGCTCAAAGGATGTTTCTTTACACATCATTGCTTATTTGGCTGTTTTTAGATTTCCCTTTCTCTGGATAATGCAATTTCTGGATTTTTCCATTTACATTGGCTTCTAAAGCTCTGGAGGATCTGGAAAGCAAAGCAGGGCCATGACCTCCACCTCACCCAGGAAAGGAATTTTTAATATGAGGGCTTTCAAATGCCTAATGTCTGACTTTGTCATCGCTTTGTATTGCTGACATGTAGTGCTTGAGATGTTTTTCTCCTGAAGAGCTTTAAGGAGCCATAAAGGATAATGAATAAACATGGGTGTCCAGCATCCATGAGAAAATGTGCCTGCCGCATCAGTTACTCTTTTCTCCTTCATCTTCAAAACCTCACTAGGACGAAACTTTGCAATTCATATGAGATCCAGTGTGGTTACTTGGAATGAGCTCTTACTGATGGTAAGTGAAATGCATCAGAAAGACACTAGCACTCAAGTCACTACGTGTATGCAATAAAAATCTCCAATTGCTTGACTTCCTGATGCAAAGACAGAGAAATTAGATGCCAAGTAGAGCAAAACAAGAGAGATACTTCAAGAAATATGTGAAGATTTCATTTTTGACTGTGCCAGCTGTAAAATAAATGGCTTCATTGTTTGTGACTACCTTGGTGTAAAAGTGAAACCTCAAATAGGAAATAGTGACTTTCAAAGATACTTGGCTAGAAGGGATTCCTCTGTGTTTATTTCTTTGCTTGCTTTAGGGTTTTTGTTGTTGTTGTTGTGTAGTGGTTGTTTCTTTCTACTGGCTGAGTGCTTGAAGTCTAAAAGTTAATGATCACTTGAAAATGAGATGGAGTGTCTATGGAGTGAGTATATTATTGCTGAAAACAAGTCTTGTTACCGTTTTTGATCGTCATGATAGTTTGTTTGGTTTGGTTAGTTGGTAGGTTTTTTAGTTTAAATACAATTCCCTTACTAAGAAATTTCATCAGAAAGATAGGAAAGCCTTAGGATTTGTGTCCACATCTCTGACTAAACAACATATAATACCCACTCAAAAAAGATCTCATTTATGAGTAGAAAAGTCACTCCTGGTTGGATTCACTGACTGAAATGCACTAAGGCACAGATGAAATCCACATTGAATTAGCAAGCTTGTCTTGTTTGAAACCAAGACTCTCAACTGTATCAGCTGAAAAAAATCAGGGGCTTTAGGACAACCAAAGGCCAACAGATACATGTTTTCATTAAAGTTTCTTCAAAATTACAGAACAAATTACAGTTAGATGACAGTGTACATGTAACACTGTTCTGTATATTGTTGTAGATATGTGTCCATTTCTTAAGCCAATTTTCTATATATTTAATGCATTTTTATGTATGTTTGATTATATCAATTGCCTGCTGAATATCATTTCTTATATAAAATCCTTAAAAATTTTGCTACCCTCTCACAGTCATAAGAAAATTCTTATTAATAGCTTCTAAATGACTGATGATTAGCGTGAGACTTAAGGAGAGAATGAGATGTCCAGAACCAACCTGAGACTGAAAGAAAATGGTTGTTTAAGGAGAGTGGCGAGAGAGCATTAAGAAAAAATAAATTGTTGCAGGGAATCGGGACTGCTATAAGGAAAATTTTGTGGGAGGAGGGGTGTCTCTGGCTGTTATGATAGCATGAGACCATCATCAAATTCTTTTGCTGAAATACACTTATTCCATTTAGACATCCAAAGACATCTAAGACATGCAGAACTTCAGTTTCTATTTCCCAGAAGGGACTGAATTCAACATGAGTCATCCTTCTTGAAATCATAGTTGATGCCATCTTGGCCAAAGATCTGAGCCAACCAAACAACCCGTTTGTTAACATTAAATTAGAGGACCTCCATTATTTTTAGTAGATCCTGTCTATTTGTCCTAACCTAGTCTTCATCTCACTCTAGAATTCTGTTCTGCGAATATTTCAACTTGGTCCCAATTCATCAATTTATGCAAAACAATTAGATGATTTACAATACATACTTTATAACTGTCCACTAAAGAATAAAAATCTGCTTTGGGCAAAACCTCCCATCCACTCACCCCTTTGATAAGGTAGTCTCATCTTTTTCTTCCCTTCACTTGTCTATTCTTCTATTTTGTATGCAGTTCATTTGAAATATTCTTCTGTTGTCTCTTTACTTTGATAACTCGCATTGAAGTCATGAGAGTTTCTGTTGAGAAAATTATCTTTTCCAAATATAGTAGGATTGAAAAGAACAATAACAATAAAACGTAATGTCACACAATGACTGACGATATTATCATCTGCCATCATGAGAATCCACAGCGGCTGCACTACCAACAGATCACACAGTCTTGCACACCAAGTCCCTGGTGCTTTAAAAAAGCAGAAAAAAAAAAAGGAAAGACTCTCCTCATATGATAAACTTAGATCAGTAAGAGGCAGAATTCCAAGACTGACACATTCTCTTCTGTCACCCATGTGGGTATAAATAAGACCTACTTCAAGAGCACAGTTGGTGGTTAACTCAGTAAAGCCCCTCTTGGTTTGGGTTGTGTTCCTTCTTCAAGTGTGTCTTTTTCTGTCTCTCACATTTTCTATCCTGGTAATAATATGCAGGCCCTATATAACTGAGTAGAACTACCCACCCTTTTCCATATTTGTGTCCTCCCCCCCACCCCCGGCCTTGAGCAGGCCTGAGAGACCTTGTTTATCACAACAGACCAAGTGATAGGATCTAGGTGGAGTTTACCCATCTTGGTTGCATGGAATTTAGAAGAAGAACTACCCCTGGGCTTGCCTTGAGAAATCTCCTGCTGTGACTGAGACCAAGAGCAGATTATCCCACCTATCTCAGGCTGAAACTAGGAAGGGTTTCGGGCAGGGTCTTTCCCTTTAAATTGAAAGCTGAACATTAAAGTATTGAACCCTGATCAGAGAACTTTGTCTTGGTGTCATCTCTTCTCGCCGTCTGTTCCCCTTTCTTTCCCAGCCCCCTTTCAGGTGAACCCAGTTGATTCGTGGTCGCAGGCAGCTACACATATTCTAACCAACTGTGATAGAGCCATCATATATTAAATTATAACTAATTGTGATCTATCCATACCTTTTCATATTCATTTACTCTCTTCCATAATCTAATTAGATATAGTCTACCCTTCCTCTTTCATATTATAACCAGCTTCCATCTACCCTTTCTCTTCCATATTCTAACCAACTGTGATCTACATGTCCTATTCCAAATGCTAATCAAGTCTGACCTATAATTATATCACCTTTCATAATCTAACTAACTATGATCTACAAATGCTCTTCCACATTCTGTGTCTATCTGTCCTTTTCCATATTTGCAGTCTTCCAGCTCCATTATAGTTTGTCCACATTTGCATAATTTTTACGTAGAATTTTTACCTTTATCCCATATCTCCTATTCTATACTTACATCTAGTGTCTCAAATAGAAATTTTTTGTCTACTCTATCCAAAAAAAGATCCTCTTTACACAATACCCTTTACCTTCCATTTCATTTTGCACTTATCATTAACATTATTATTCATTTAACATTATTTTTATTGTTTTTTTAGTAGTTTTCTCTGAAATAAAAGAGTCTACCTGGAATGGAAGCTCCTTAATACTCAGTATAAAAGACCGGTGAAACATTCCAATCTACAGAGAAGCTCATTAACGCTCAGGAATTAAACAATTCATTAGCTTCTGGAAGCCCCAGAAACAAAGTAAATTCACTAGGCTTTCTAACCTCCATGTTTATATAAAGAGTATAAGGATCTTGGGAGAAAGGCTCAGACAACTCTAGCTGCCTTGAAGAGTCTCAGGCAAACTTGTTTACATCAAAGTGCTCATTTCTAACCTACAGAGCTTCCTCCAAGGTGTGCAACATGCTTCAGAGTTTCAATTTTCATGTGCTTTCACCCATGCTGGGTCAGCTTTTGGTGATGTAGCAGTCTTTGAGTCATTTCTGCTTCTGTAAATAGCCCCTCACCCACAATCCTGCATATAACGATAGCAAACCTCATTGTTTAACAAGTTGGACTTTGGTAGTATGGTGGTTTGAAAAAAAAGACTCCAGTAGGCCCATAGGAGTGGAACTATTAGGAGGTGTGGCCTTGGAGTGAGTGGGTGTGGCTTTGTGGGAGAAGGTAAATGATTAGAGGGTGAGCTTTGGGTCTCAGATGCTCAAGTCAGTGCAAGTTCTGCTGCCTGTGGATGAGGATGTAAAATTCTCAGCTCCTTTTCCAGTACCATGTCTGCCTTCCCATTGCTGTGCTTCCCAATGATGATAACAGACTATAAACCTCTAAAACTATCAGCCAGCCACAATTAAATGTTTTCCTTATAAGAGTTGTGATGGTTATAGTGACTCTTTATAGCAACTAAGTGTCTCTTCAGGATGTCTTCATACCTAATTAAGACAGCATTTTTTCTTTGGTCCAACACAGGTTTCTTGGTGAGAAAATTTGATCTTTGTTCATGTCTCCCCAACGATAGCATCACATGATTCTCTTTACATAAAATTATTAGTTTCACAAAATTGAGAAATTTTTGATTCCTGCTCTTTGCCTGCCTCATAATAACACTCGATTACTCGATTTGGAGCAAAAGACATTTATTTTACCAATAAATATAATTATTATAATTAACTTTAGGTATGCATCAATGTTATCTACTTAAGCAAATGATTAACTAGAACTAAATACACTTTTTGCTAAATTAGTTGTATGCATTTCTTGTTTATCTATAATGTTTAGAATTTATTTTTAAAAGTGTTAAATAAGCTATTTAATAAAATAGTTGGCAAGATTTAACAGAAATGTTCTGCTACACACACACACACACACACACACACACACACACACACGCAAACACAGGTCACTTATTTGCCAGATGTAATTGTCATCTTAGATGGGGAATAAGCTCACCCTTTCTAGTTATTTCTGAACTCTGACTGGTTTCTGCACTCCACTCCAAAATAACTGACTCAATCTAGCTTTCCTCAGCTTCTCTCTAAATTGCTCTGCTTGGCTCAAACTAACTCTGGCAATTTGTTTTAATCTTTTTGGCTCCTTCTTATTCTCTAACTTCAACTGTCTCTTCTGACCTGTACTGAACTTCATGAACTCACAAATGAACTGAACTCCACTGCATTCCACTCACATCACTGATTCCCAATTGACTGAAGTAACCTTCATGCATGGAAGAAGTCAACTGACTCCTCTGACTCACTCCCCATGTGCTGCTCTTAAATGTCTGCTCTCCTGAAAGTTGGGAGTATTCTATCTCCGACTCATTCTGTCAAATCTTTCTCTGATTCATCATTTCATCTCCCCCTCAATTAGAAGTCATTGTTTGGGATTAGAAGTGTATACTAAAGAATTACAGTTAGAGGGATTAAAGGTATATACTATGGGCAAGTCTGCATTCCAGTCAGATCATACAGATCTAGAAGGTCTTTGGATAATATCAGAGCAGCCATGTTACTGGGTTAAAATTCCTCTACCCATACACACAAATACACATAATATTCTAAACCCAAGTTCCTGATTCAGGTATCTTCAGTGATACATTATGAATCTCCAACTTTACTGTGATTACCAATGCATTAAGCAAAGGGATATGTAATATGTGTTTAGAACCACAAAGAACTTTTTCAGAAGAAATTCAGAGGCCTTTTAGTAAATAGATTTGATTTGATGGTATGTTTTCAAAGTGATAATAAATATTAGTCTGACAGGTATATATCAAATGTTTCATAAAACAAACACACAAAAGGACCAGTGTATGTGACATCATCAGTCCATATTAATATAATAATAATGTCTAATTTAAGGGAGAAACTAATACTTTTTAAAGATGTTATCTATAAGTATATTAACTACAATGGGCATTTTTTCTGTTATACCAAATGAACTAGTGAGATTTTCACCAAAATATATAGCATAATACAACAAATATTTGTGACCTCATCTACTTTTTATTATAATTTTTGTTTTCTCTTCTCTCTTCTTCTTTTTATATGAATGTAGGCATAATACTCTCAGAAAAGAGAGCTTAATACAGATTGGCAAATTTTCCTAGCTAAATAACTTCAAAGAAACTCACTAGTTTGATCTTTGCAACCAACCTCAATATAATTTATGATTTATCTCAAAATATAGATGGTTCACTCTTTGAAGTCCTTTGGAATTTTCTAGATTCATTTATTGATAGTGTATAATTCTTGGACCTTTGTAGTTTTAAAAATGAAGATGCAAATCAAATGCTATATAAGCTTTAATAGATTGCTAGTTTACTACTGTAATATTTATATATATATATATAAAATCCATATTAAGTCTAGAGTTGGATTTAGAGTTTAGAATAACTATATTCTTACAGAAATTATGACATTTAAAGAAGGATGTTTAAAGAACAAATGTAACTTTTTCACTGCCTCAAAGTCCTTTCACTTTTTAAAGATACTCTCCCCATCACTTATTTCAAGAAAGGAGCCAAAATCTCGAACCAATAATGTGGTCCCAATTTCTACCTTGTTTCTTAAAATACTTTTAATCGTGGTTTGCCCTCATACGTTGCTTTGCCTAAAATAATCTTAGAAGTCTTTTCAATTTTTTTAATGCTCTGTGGACACAATCATGAAATAATACTTTTAAAATATATTTCTCAAATTATATTTACACAGAAATGTTTGACTCTGTGGTAAGAGCACAAAAGATCAACCCTGATAGCCAATTATAAATGTAAATAAAAATTGTTGACTTTTTGTCACAATACAATCATTCTTTACATATATAGAAATACTTTATGAAAGGAAACAACAGGATCCAAGATAGAAGCAATTTCTTTTATGTGCTCAGAGAACAACACTATACTTACGTCTTCTGTATTTGCTTTCTAAATGTTATTTACACAGCTTCAGCTGAGAACATGCCTACAGTGGCACAGTGTCTTGCCGCTTTAGCTTCATCTCCCCAATAAGATTCAACTAATCCTAGACTAAAGAGGTGAAGAATTTATCATTCTCTGTCTTAAATATTTAACCTTGTAGGCTGCCTAAAATCTGTCTTCTAATTAAGCAAGACTCACAGACATTATATTCCTGGAATCATAGCTTCTTCCCTGAAGTCTTATATTAACATGATGTTTTTCCTCTGATTCTCGTATAAACATCACATTTTACCACTGATGTTTATAAAATAAAATAAAAATGGTTCAAATAAAAGATAAACCAAGAAATCCCTTGTAGAATGAATGCTATGTTGTAAAAGAAAAAGACTATTTGTTTACAGAACTTGGAGTCACTGTTTTCCCTGTTACACCAGCACCAAAGTTAACCTGTCAGAAAAAGTTCATGTTTGAGACTAACTCAAAGACCCAATTATTCTCTCTTCCACTTCCACCTGCCTTCCTCTAAATAGCAGTCAGACAGAGAGAAGCTTTAGTATATTTGTTCTGAGAGTGTGTTTTTGTTATTTTGGTTTGGTGTCTTTGTTTTTGTTTTTTTTGTTGTTGTTATTTTTTTTGTCTTTTGTTTTTGTTTGTTTGTTTTTCCTATTTGTTGTGCCTCTATATGTAACAAGACCTGGTATCTGAAAGTAATATCTAAAGCAATACTCAGGAGTTGTATCTAGGATGTGTTCCTTTACTTAGACTCTAAGGACTACTAGTTTATCTCTAAAGCTACGTGCTTTTTTGAGTAATGCTACACTATCCTCTTGAACACCCAGAAGGCAAACAGTAGCAAAACTAAAACATTTAACTGACCTGTATGTGTCTATGCATTTATATAAATATTAGAGTATCTACTGAATATCACAAAATGAACACACTTGTTTTTTAAAACATTTAGTAATCAGGTAGCTTAAATTTGTAATTCTAAACTTAGGAGGCTGAGATTGGAGGATCCGAATTTCAAGGTTAAATTGGTTGCATAGTGAGACCAATGCCAGCATGAATAACTTAGTGAAACCATGTCTTAAAAACATAAAAGCAAAATTAAAAAGGGCTGGAGCTACCACTCAGTGATAACACACTTAGCTTAATGTGCAAGGACCTAAACCTTAACTATCAGTCATGGTAGAATAATGTTAATTCAGAACAAAAAAATGGAGAGCCAGTGATGTCTCACAGGGTAAAGATTTCTTCCACCAAGCCAAATGACTTTAGTTGTGTTATCTAGAGTTCACAAAGTAGAAGAAAAGAAATATACTCCTGAAAGTTGCCCTCTGATCTCTACATATGTACCTCTGCACACAGTGCACCCTCCCCAACATTAAGTTCACTAAATGTTAGAGGGAGGAGAGAAAAGAGAAAGAGGAAAAGGAGGAGGGAATAGCAGAAGTGAGAAGAGAAGAGGCAGAAGAGAAAGAAGAGGCAGAGGAAGAAGAAAAGTAAAAAGAAAAGGGGGGAAAAGGAAAGAAATAAACAAAGAAAATATGAAGGGGGACAGAGAAGGGAAGTACTAAGGTAATTCAAAAGGAAATTAGAATGATCCATTTGTATCTTCAATATTTTCAGCAATCTTAGTAATTCATTTGGCTTATTTAGTATTTTGTATCATTACACTTACTTAATATCTATAAAAAGCTGAAGTCCAAGAAAGTCACAGTTGGTTCACTTATTTTCCCACACAGTTAAATAAACTGAAATGGTCATAGCAGTAGTCTGATTTCACTTTTTGAGTTACCATCTTGGTTCCCATTGAAGGTACATAATTACATAATCTGAGTAACAGAAATTCATTTACATGCTTAAGTCTTAAATCATATACAAGTTAGAAGAGGTGTCCTTAAATTTTGTTATAAGCATAGGGTTATATCTAAGGTAAGAACAAAGTCACCTTCTTTGTCTAATCTGTTGCCTATGATTCCAATGCCTTTGTTTGAATTGATTAATTAATTTAACTTTTTGTTTAAATTATTTTACATATTTATATTCCAAATGTTGACCATTCCTGTCCCCCATCCCAGAGTACTTCATCCCATCACCTTACCCCTTTGCCCCTGAGAGGATACTCCCCACACCCCCAACCACTACTTACCTTACTCACCCACTCACCCCCAATTCGCCACCTCTGCTTGCATCCCCATTCCCTGGGGCATTAAGTGTCTATAGAATTAGGCACATCCTCACCCATTGAGGCCACACAAGGCAGTCCTTTGCTACCTATGTGCTGCAAGCCACATCACGTGTATGCTCTTTGGTTGGTGGCTTAGTCTGGGAGATCTGAGGGGTCCAGGTTAGTTAATCTTTCTATGGGGTTGCCACCCTCTTCAGCTTCTTCAATCCTTCTCCTAACTGTTTCACAGGGGTCCCAGAACTCAGTCCAATGGTTGGCTGTTTCTGCTTCTGTCTCAGTCATGTGCTGGTAGAAGCTCTCAGAGAACAACCATGCCAGGCTCCATAGCACCAGTAATATGTCAGGGTTTGGTGCCTGTGCATGGGATGGATCCCAAGTCGGCCAGTCACTAGCTGGCCTTTTCTTCAGTCTCTGCTCCACTTTCGTCCCTGCATTTCTTTAGAAAGGAACAATTCTGGGTCAAAAATATTGAAGATGGGTGGCCCCATTCCTTCACTGGGGCCCTACTGGAGATGGTCTCTTCAGGTTCCATCTCCTCATCATTGGGCATTTGAGCTAAGGTCATGCCATTGGGTCCTGGGGCTTCTCATATCCCAGATCTCTGGGAATATTCTAGAGGTTCCCCCATCCGCCATCCCCCACAGCTGCATATTTGCATTCATTCTTCTGGCCCATGGGATTCTTTTCTGTCTCCCCACATACGTGACCTTGCCCCCTTTTCTATCCCTCCCATGTCTATTCCTCCCTTTCCCTCCCAGATTATTTTCTTACCCCTTCAAAGTGGGATTGGAGGATCCTCACTTGGGCCTTTCTTCCTGTTAAACTTTCATACTGTAGGAGTTCTCTTACCACTTTCATTGTGTCCCATAATTTGGGTATGGTGTGCCTTCATTTTCGTTAAATTTTACATAGTCTTTCTTTTCCTTCCCTGACCTAGTTATAATTGAGCAGAGAGTTGTTCAGTTCCGTGAGTATGTGGGCTTTCTGTTTGTTGTTATTGAATATCAGTCTTCTTCTGTGGTGATCTGATAGAATGCATGGGATTATTTCAATCTTCTTGTTTCAGTTGAGGCCTGTTTTGTGTCTAAATATACGGTCAGTTTTGGAAAAGGTATCATGAGGTGCTGAGAAGTTATATCATTTGTTTAAAGGTGAAATGTTCTGTAGATATTTGTTAAATCAATTTGGTTCCTAATTTCTGTTAGTTTCACTGTGTCTCTGTTTAGGTTTTTGTTGTTGTTGTTTTTTTAGTGACCTTCCATTGGTGAGAGTGGAGTGTTGAAGTCTCCCACTATTATTGTGTGATGTTCAATGTGTGTTTTGAGCTTTAGTAAGGTTTCTTTTACAAATATGGGAGCCCTTGCATTTGGGCATAGATGTTCAGGATTGAGAGTTCATCTTAGTGGATTTTTCTTTTAATGAGTATGAAGTGTCCTTCCTCATCTCTTTTGATAACTTTTGGTTGAAAGTCTTTTTATTGGATATTAGAATGGCTACTCAGCTTGTTTCTTGGGACCATTTTCTTGGAAAATGTTTTTCAACCCTTTCCTCTGACCTAGTATCTGTCTTTGTCACTGTCCTGTATGCAGTAAAATACTAGGTTCTGTTTATGTATACAGTCTGTTAACCTATGTCTTTTTATTGGGGAATGAGTCCATTGATAGTGAGAGATATTAAAGACCAATAAATGTTAGTTCCTTTTTTTTTTCTTGTTGCTAGAGGTTATATTATGTTTGTGTGGTTCTCTTCTTTTGGGTTTGTTGTGAGATGACTAATTTCTTGTTTTTTCTTGAGTGTAGTTTCCTTCCTTGTGCTGGAGTTTTCCTTATAGTATCCTCTGTAGGTCTGGATTAGTGGAGAGATATTGTTTAAATTTGATTTTACTATGGAATATCTTGGTTTCTCCATCTATGGTGATTGAGATTTTTCTGAGTATAGTAGCCTTGGCTGACATTTGTGTTCTCCTAGGGTCTGGATGACATCTTTCCAAGACCTTCTGATGTTTAGAGTCTCTGTTGAGAAGTGGTATGATTCTGATAGGTCTGCCTTTATATGTTACTTAACCTTTTCCCCTTACCACTTTTAATATTCTTTCTTTTTTTCTGTGTATTTAGTGTTTTGATTAATATGTGACAGGAGAATTTTCTTTTCTGGTCCAACCTATTTGGTGTTCTGTAAGCTGCTTGTACGTTTAAGGGCATCTCTTTCTAATCTAATTAGGGAAATTTTCTTCTATGATCTAATTCTATGATCTACGTTTAAGGGCATCTCCCTAACCTAATTAGGGAAATTTTCTTCTTGATTTTGTTTAAGATGTTTTCTGACCTTTGAATGCAGAATCTTCACTTTCTTCTATTCCTATTATTGTTAAGTTTGGTCTTTTCATTGCTTCCTGAATTTCCTGTTTGTTTTCATTAGGAGTTTTTTGCACCTTCTATTTTCTTTGAAGATTGTGCCAATATATTCTATGGTATCTTCTATGCCTGAAATTCTCTCTTCTATTTCTTGTATTCTGTTGGTGATATTTGCATCTGTAGCTCCTGATCTCTTTCCTAGGTTTTCTATCTCCAGGGTTACCTTCTTTGTGATTTCTTTATTGTTTCTATTTCCAATTTTAGATCCTGGATGTTCTGTTCAATTCCTGTTGTTTGATTATGTTTTCCTGTATTCACTTTAAGGTATTTATGTGTTTCCTCTTTAAGGACTTCTACCTGCTTACCTGTGTTCTCCTATATTTCTTTAAGAAGTTATTTATTTTGTCCTTAAAGCCCTCTATCATTTTAATAGATGGCGTTTTAGGTCATTATCTTGCTTTTAGGCATGTTAGGATATCCAGGGCTTTTCTATGGTGGGAGAACTGGGTTCTGACAGTGCCAAGTAGAACTGGTTTCTTTGCTTATGTTCTTGGTGCTTGACTCTTCGGCATGTGGTTATCTCTGGTGTTAACTGGCTTTGCTGTCTCTGACTGAAGCCTGTCCCTCCTTGTAGAAGGTGGACTCTGTGAGCTTTGTTAGAGCTGTCCTTCTGGGAGGCAGAGAGCGCTGTCTCTGGGTGTGGGCCAGTACCCAAGTTGGAGCACCCAATTTGGCCCAGGGCTGAGTTGTAGATGGAAAGATGTGTGTCCAGCATTGTGGAAGGTCCCTTCAGGATTCATCATTCAAAAAAAAAAAAATCTCCCATGGTTTGAAAGGAACCTACTTGAATTTGGTATGCTTAGGATAGTTCAGATTTGGTTCTTCATAAACGGTACATTTACTGGGTTGAAGGGTAATCTGCCTCAAGGTTTCCCTTTGCTTGGTGGAATGACTCTAATATAAATGTACTGGAAGTGCTCTACTGTAGGGAACAGGAAAGGACACATGGAAAGAAACAGAGGAGATATCCTCATAAACAGCTGTATTTCAAGTCTGGCACCTGAGACTAGGTGTCTGGACCATGTGACTTCACAGCACTTCAGGCAGCTGCCTATCCAGCCCATCCCATCCCTCACTCACTTAGTACTAATAAATACCACTCACTAACCAAATGGGAAAGAACTTCATAGCAACTCCTCACAGAGCTCCCTAAAGGAGTCTCTAGTAAGGCTAATATGCCTTTAGCTGGAGGGTACAGCAAGAAGTCTGACAAAAATTCTTTTCTGGTACCAGCAACAGTCTACTCTCCCTTGCCCCAGAGTGCCTCAGCTGAAAGGAATGTTACCTGGCTCCAGATGACATCCACTCCCACTTGATGATTATGGCAAGCATTGCAATGGAAAGATTGGGAAACATCAGGCTTCATTCCCTCCCTGATTGCTAAAGTTGCCTGAGGCTCTGAACTTGGGTCAGCACCTCTATAGGAACCAAAAACCCTGAAAGTAACAGAGACACTACCAAGATGCAAAAGAAAACTCCTGTGATCAAGGCCATCTTTTCTATTTAAATTTCATTTCTCTGGGTGCACTACTTTTTTCTTCTGTACTTCACTTGTCTAAACTACTAGGGTACAGCTACTCTTTGTGACTTGTACAAAGGGTGGAGCTAGATGATTCTGACTTTGCACACTAATTATCTAAACACACTACACACATCCAAGATGACTTTTCTGGAGAAAGTCACTTATTAAGAAAGCTGACACATAAAAGTGGTTAACTGTATCCTTGTAATTTAACATACAAACTTCAACACAGTAATATGAGAAAGAAACAAGATAATATTGCACACACCAGTGTTGGTAATCTCTACTGTGTAGATATCAAGTCTATGTAATATATGATTAAAAAAAGTTCAAAAGAGAGAAGGCTAGATGGCTCAGTAGATAAAAGTGTTTGCTGCTAAGCCTGGGGATCTAAGTTTAGTGATCTCTGGAACTCATATGGTGGAAGGAAGAAACTAAGTATTACAAGTGTGTTCTAACCTTCTCTTACAAGCCATGGCAAGTGGACATACACATGCCTTTAAATATCTAAGGGTAAATGAAACATAGTACAATAAAGAAAAATAGTTAAAGGAAATTGAAAATACAATGTTAGACATGAATTAGACAGTCAGAAAAAGATAGAAATTTTGAAAAATGACTTACCATAAGTTCTAGGAATAAAGAGCCAAATGAGTCAGATCTGAAACATGCTGAATGTCTCAACAACCAGTAAGATCAAAGAGAAGGAATGTCAGACTGAAAGCAGGTCTGTTTTCAGAACAGAACAGAACAAACAATCAACTCCTGATAGAGATGTCAAAATTATAGATTGGAGATATGACACTCTAGTAAACATCACAAAGAATATTATATCCATAAATAGAAGACTGATCCTTGACCTGGGGGCTCATGCTATAGAAACATCAAATTAAAATGGAGCCAAGACTTTAATTATGACCTAAAATTCTGAAGTCTAACACATAGGAGACTCTTAAAGATATCAGTACAGTCAGTGATTAGCAGGATATGATGCAAAGAGCTCAGGAACCAAATCTGAGAACTGAAAAATACAATTACCCAAATTAAAATTTTACACACAATCAACAGATTAGTGGAAGAGATGAATAGAATGAGAGAAGGTAATTTGTTTTGTTGAGGGTTGTTTGTTTGTTTTGTTGTGAGTTTTTGTTGATTTGTTTGTTTTTCCAGTCCATAGTTCATTACATAAGTCAGTCTGAGGTTGAATATTTGAACCTTTTACATCAGTTTCCTGAGTACTGGGATTATAGGTATGTTCCAAACTGATTGATTTAGCAGATTTTATTTTTCTTTTGGCTATACTAAGGCTTGAGCCCCAAACCTGTGTATACTGAGAAATGTAGCTACATCTTGTACTCTACAGAAAATCCTGGCCAGTTACTCATGTGATCAAGTATCACTATCTAAAATAATCTCAAAATTTTAAACAAAAAACACAATTTGCTACAAATCTAATAAAAATGGGTAGATGATTTGATTAGATACTTGTACAAAGAAGAAACATAGAAGGGCAAAAATATATGAACAAAGGTTGAGTAGTGTTAGCTATGACACTAGCAACACTGCAATCAAATTTCATCTCACATTACTTTTATAGCTATTATGCAATCATAAATAAAAATAATGATGAGGATGTGGGTGAACAGAAACCTTACTTATCATCTTGAGAATGCAAATGAGTGAAAGCACTGTGGGGTCAAAAATACTATAGATGTCCCTCAGAAGATGAAAAGCAAACTAATCATATGGACGTGCTAATTTACTCCTATGTACACATCCAGTAGAGTGATGTCAGCATTTAAAAGGCAACTTACATGCCGTATGTTTATTGTTCAACTTTTCACAATAGCTGAAATGTGGCTTCAACTTAGGTAGCTGTCAACAAATAAACAGGCTAAGGAGTAGCTCAGCGGTACTTGCTGTACAAACATGGGGACCTGAGTTTGAATCTTCAACACCTACGTGGAAACCTAAGTATGGCTGCGTAGTCTGTGAACCCAGTGCAGGGGCTGTGGCGCTGTATAAAGACAGCAGGATTCTCAGAGCTTGCTGGCCAGACAACCTACCTCCAAAAATCAAGTTTCAGAATTCAATGAACAGACTGAACTAATAAGGCCAGAATGAGGACAGTTTTCTGAAGGCAGCCTCTGGCTGCAAAAGACACACATATGGACACACAGTATTGACACACAGGCATGCACGTGCACACATAAAATTGTATGTACACTGGATAGCACACACCAAAAGAATGAAAAGACAATAAAAATTTCAGTTGTGTAGGGGAAAATTAAATGTATGCTGTGAGGATCACCAACCCAACCTGTAAAGTTTTCCTACTATAAATTCTAAGAATATGTCCTTCTATGAAGGAGTAAACTAGAGGTGTTCAAAAAACTCGAGTAGTAGTGACAATATAGGTGAAAGGAGAATAAATAAATTGAACATGGAAATATTAGGGCAGCAAAACTATAGTGTGTTAGATTATAATGTTGAATCATATTTCATACTTTTTTTACACACATGGAAGGTGCAACATCAGACATGAAGCATGGACTTTGGTATAGATTGTTGAATTTTAAATGTTTCATTTTGGGATGCTATACATATTTAAACCTTGTTTATCATTTACATACAGGCTTAAGCCATGCAAGGCACTAGAGAGGAGTAACAAACTGGAAGCAACAAGGGCAACTAGGGACATGTTTCCCAAGGTGGCCATTTGCTTACCACTCATCAGCTCAGCAGATGGCTTAAAGGCAGAGAGGGTGGGGCTGGCTGACACCTCATAGACTGTCAGGCTCCGTCTGGGCTTCTGATAAATATTAATTAAATGATCTGAATCCATTGAAGAGCACCAGCCATGCTGCCAATTATGACAATCAGTCTTTGTTTTATGTATTAGTCTCAAGTCAGCAGACAAGGAAATTGATCTGTTATTATTAAAGTGAATGAGACACAGACACAGCCAAGGTAGAACCCAAACACATACCTGCTTCACAGAATCTATTTTATTAACATGTTGTGAAATCATATATAAGGAATATGATAATTAGTGATTTATATAGAAATAAAAGTCATAACACTTGAGCAAAATCAACCTATGTGTGATAGTCAGAAAGCCTGGGTGGTTATCATTGCTTTGCCTTGGGCCATAGTAGACAACAGGAAAAACAGTAGTTCAGACTCATTTTGGGGGTTCCTAAAGTGTTATGAATGAGTTTCTTGATCCCTTGAAATAAAACCATCATGAGGACCTTACCTGTATGTATCTTCAGGCCAGTGAAGGATAAAGTCTGCAGCTTAGATAACAGTAGTCAAGATGAGTGATAGTCTGAGGAAAGTGTTTTGAAATTTACAATAAACCCAGTTACTCAAAAGCATGTCTAAGTTAAGGTACACTATACATATACTGTAATTATGTGTCCTGAGTTAAATAGACATGACAATAAATCCTCTTCATTACAGGAAAGTAGCCATGCTATCTGCCAGTCTCATAAGCCTGTGGGTTCAGATGAGGATTCATTAATATTAATGTGCAAATTCCACAGCCTCGCTCATAATGGCAGGACTCTTTCCCTAATGTGCGGTGTCTGAAAATGTCAGCCAGCTATCTGGGAGTCCGCATGTGTTTCTCAGTTTCTTTGCTCTAGCCTTTTTGTTAACGGACACTGCCAGGCAACATCGTAAGAGGTAGCACCTGGTCACTGGCCATCTTCCAGGACATTTTCTAGGATCTTTCTAGGCACCAAATAACCTGAGGGAGTTATGTCTGTTCACCCACCATTGTGCTTAGTCACGAGTGTTTGTGAGCAGTTCCATCGGCAGGGTCTCTATTGAAAGTAGCTATTATGAGACCCAGTGTGTCAGGGCACAAGTACAGAAAATTCTGGCTCCTCTATATTCTTTCAGAAAAGAGAATAAGCACTGGTTTCATGGAGAAACATTTCCTTGTGGTTGCAGTGTTAGTATCACCCAGTACTAATAGTTCTCTATATTTTTACTAGGGGGTTTTATTCATTTAGGGTAGGTAAGATTTTTTTCATACATTGTTATTACGGTACTACAATTTTTTGAAATACAAACATGAACCCTCTACACTCTGCTCACTTCCAAGAATATACACCATATAGCTTCCCTTTCATGTTGAGAAAATGGATGATGAAGCAAGTAGTATTTCAAAATGGATGGGATGTCCATCAACAAAGTTTAATTACAAGATAAAAATATGGCAACAATATAAAGTAGAGCCTTCTGTTCAACGTACAACATTCACTTACCTGAAAATAAAATGCGATAGAACAAAGAAGCCTATGAGAGAAAGAGTCCTGTCCACCTACAGCGATCTGTAGGCCAAACAAACAAACAAACAAACTTTCCTAATCTCATATAACCAGAAATGTCAGGACTTGGTGTAAATACACGGAATATTGTTGCAAGTTATGTGATTTAATCTAATATAGAGACACTGGCAGACAAAATTTTACTGTTATTTGGAGGTATTTAAATGCAGGGAAATATACATATTTTTATTATGAAAATAAATGTGAAAAGGAAATATACAAAGAAAGAAGATCTGCATTATCAAAACCAGCATGGCCATAAATCTTTTATCTTTTTACCTGCTTCATGGAACTTCATGCCTCTCAGAAAAAGACTTAAGGAACAGGGTCAGTGCAGTGGATTTTCAGTTCCAAGGCAGGAATGATTTCACATCACAAGTTCTTCAAGTTCCCTACATCAGTTAGTATCAACACTAGCACCTTAATACTTGATTGACTTTACTGTGAATGAAGAAGCAATAGTTTATGAGTTTCTTTCAACTGTATTGTGGTATTAGTCGAGAGTTTTAATTATTTTGAATGAGAGAAGTAAGATCATGACATTTTAGACTTCATCAGTCTAGTTATGTTGGGTTCTAAATATGGTTGAGAAAGATATTTTTAAACTGCTAAGTCTTATAGCATTAGAGGAAATTGAAAAAGAATAATTAAAATAGAATTGGCATGAGGTGGAGTGGATGAAAGACGTCTCCTTCTGCAGTTGTTCTGGATTCTTCTTGGAATGTTTCCCTTCAGCAATGTTAACAATGAAATATCAACATCATTGTTAAGGATGTATCCATGGTGATGAGCAAATCCATAAATAGAATCTGCCCACTTCCTGGAATATTTACATGTATTTTATTTATTAAAACTTTGCCTGCAGTTATACAGGGACTCTTATACTCACAGATAAATGAATACAAACTTGTTCTCAGTTGGGCATTCTTTTCTAAGTTTCGTTTGTTGATGTTGTACCCAGTTTGTTTATTTAAACTTACTGGTAGCAATGGGCACCTCTGCATCTGCAGCTGCCATTTTTTTTCCACTAAGCTCACATCACCCTGCTCAGGCATGCTTTGTCAGACAAAACCCTAGCAGGAGGAGTGATAGATTTAACAGTTATGCACTCTAATAATTAGAAACACTCTGACTTGAGCAGATCATAATGGGAAGATGATTTTAATACTAAAAGGCACTCTGAGTGTTCCAGCAGGTAGTGCCAAAGAGACATGAAAAAGATGACAGATGGTCAATATATTCTGACCAACTGACAAGTGCAATTACCATAGTGGGGTAGTTCCTAAGCTATGCACTTCCCAGGTCAAAAAGAATGCATTATATTCCATGTTCAATGAATATCCTTTATAACGATATTTAGGTAGTATTTTTTTGAGCAACAAGAGAGGGTTTTTAGCAGTATAATGAGAATAAAATTCTTTCATATTTGAGGCCATAAAAAAACATTGTGTTATGTACATTGTTTCCTATTATTCTAGAATGCTATTATAAATTTCAGTTTATGTCTTCACTCTTCAAAAAATATTTTCCTACAATCGAACTAAACAGAAAGTAATTAAAATGTTCTGCAAAGTTACATGTCTTTACAGGAATTTTAATTGGATAAGTGATTAGAAATTAGAACTGTCTAAAAAGTAATGCATGTATCAAGCTTATTCTGAATATATTGAGTGTCTTAGAAAAGAGTTGACTTGTTTAGGCTTACCCAGATTGGTATGGATTAAGTGGGTTAAATGGGGTGTTATTATTCTTCATATTATTATTACTTTGATACACAGGGAGAATTCTTTATTCTAACAGCAGCAAAAACTTTACCCCCCTCACCTAGAAAAATGTGATCATTGGCTGCTGCCCAAATACATAACAGATCAGAAATACTGGCACTGTAGGCCACTTTAATAAAAACAGAAACAAAACTTTCTTCTTGATTTCAATTAAGTATTACATGGAAGCCAGGATTTTTAATCTTAACAATGTTTCTGAAAATGGGACATATACAAAGGAAGATGCCGCACCCAATGCCCAGATTTGAGACTACCCTATTGACAATCATCTATTCCCCCACACTGGCAGGATTTCCTAGGACAGTTTTTTCTCTTGTTCACTATGAGAATAGGACAGAGAAGTCTTGCCAGATACAATCTGGTTGAATCTTGGAAGCTAATAGTATTCAGTTGCTAATTTACATTAAGCCCTTGCTCTGCCAGCTTCAAAAATAAACCCAGAGACAAAGCTAGGTGACCTCAAATAACTCCAAGATTGAATGGTCACCTGGGCCCTAGTAATTTGAAGCTTATCTTGTCTCATGTACTGTCAAAGTAGACAGAGTAGATCACAATATTGGTCTGACTTTGTTAATGTGTCTACTCTGTCATCTCTTCCCTCAAATCATTTCCAACTTTCATGTATCCTCTCTTTGCCCCTAATGATATGAAGGTATTCTGAGTGGTTAATTACAATTTGATTTCCTTATTCTGTTAGTTTGAAGATTAGCATGCTGACATGAAATAGCAACTATACATAATGATCAGCCCACAATTCATCAGACTACAGCATAGTCTGGAGTTAGGGCATTACTCCTGTAACCACCTCAGCTCATTTCTGTACTGCATGAACAGCCTGGCACTAGCTGGAGATGATCGATCTGGAATAGTCCCACTTCATCCTTGCTAGAGTTTTGGCTGTTGCCAATGCAACTTGTGCCATGAGTTCTAAGAACAGTGTCTGATGTTATTTATGGGATGTCTGAAGAGTTCCAAAGTCAGCACAGAGAACCACCCAATCACTGCACAGCATTTTCTATTCTTACCTATTTGTTGTTGGCCCATTGACTAAGACAAATCACTGAAGTGGAAGTTTCTGGTTGTCTCATGTGATGCAAACTCATGTGGTGTTTTGCTGAGCCAAGACCCTGTAGGAGGCCATGCGATGTTTGGAGAGAGTATACATGAGACTCAACAGATAGTGATGGGGCACTTTCATAGCTCGCTCTATAGGTCTTCATTTGTCTTGATTCTTCACTGATCTTCACTTTGTTGAGAGAGTCTCTGCAGAGAATTCCTGGCATCAGGGCTCATTCTGATCGCTCCAGCTGATTCAAGCCAATTCTGGGAGGCCTGGTGGTTTCTGCAAGAATGTACCAATGTTGCTGATTTGTGTTTGCTGACTTTTTTGAACTGGACTGTTGGTATCCTGACAAATGGAGATTGGAATCGCCCCCAAAGAACTACTTCTAATCGTGTCCACATCCCCTTGTCCTATTTACCATCTTCTCTCTCTACCATTGCATGGTGAGATAGAAAGGGGGGTCGAAGAATTTGAGAACCCTTACTAAAGTTAGTTTTGAAAAATCTAAGCCTACAAATCACATTGCCAGGTTCAAGAGAATAGTGAAAAATACTCATTCTGAAGGGAAATGTAGCTGGGTACATTAAGAGACTGATT
Organism: Mastomys natalensis; assembly: GCA_021653895.1. NCBI lineage: Eukaryota > Metazoa > Chordata > Mammalia > Rodentia > Muridae > Mastomys > Mastomys natalensis. The sequence goes on along the minus strand of JAJTUV010001474.1, from coordinate 58,805 downwards.
TGTGCTGACTTTTGTCATCTGCCTTGACTTTTAACTTTGGTCACTTTAATATATAACCGAGCACTGATTCAGTTTTAAACATTGTTTTAGCAATGTTTATCAGTAAGTAAAGACAGAAGCTGTCTTTGTCTTTAAGGTTCAAAAGCCATTTTAAAATGAATAACTTCATCTGAAAATTTGACATGGACAAAATATTTTAGTTGTTTTGTTCATAGTTATAAACAATCCTTGAGGCTGGATTCTCTATAAAGAAAAGTTGTTTAGATTAAAAACTTGGAAGCTGGACATTACTATTTATTTAGTCACTGGGAGGGATCTCTGTAGAAATATCAACACATACTAGATGGCAGGATGAATGAGGGACATGGAAGAAGAAAAGACTAAATAGACACAGAACTAGAGTACTGGAAAATGTTCATCTTGCAAAATCTATGTGAGATTCCTGCTGAGAATTGCAAACATCCAAAAGTTGAGCTTGGCTTAAGGGGTATGTCACAACAGTTCTACTTTCTCAGTACTACCACTTGAGGATCAAGGTTCCTACAAAAGATTGCTGGAGGAAGTAAACTATTTACACACCATAGCACTAACAATGATTAAACTTATACACATCAAACACAATCGACACTTCTGTTTCGCCTGACTGTTAAGGACACCAGTAATGTTAAGGCACCCAGTAAGGCAGTTTAGTCTTGTCTATATGCATCAGATTCATGTCACAGCCAGTGTTTGATTCTCTGGGAACTAAACACCCTGAGCCCTCTTTGTTTTTTTCTTCATTATCTCAGAGAAGGATTTTAACATCTTACTTTAAGCTGATCTTGTTTACCTCATGGAACTGCTCTTACTGTCAAACAATTTATGCTAGAACAAAAAAGGAACATAAGCACAGAAATATAATAATTTAAAAGAGACATTCAGCAAAGGTATTACTTACTAAGTAATGAGTCTAGGAATTCAAAATATTTTTTTAAACTATACATCTTGGTATCTCTATCTCTGTTCTAGTACATTTGTAGCTGATATTGTAAAATATATATATTACAATAGGGTGTTGAATCACTTGATTGCATTAACCAGAGTACATAGCTGGGTGCTGTTGAAAAGATGTAGTAGCAATGCTAGTGTTAGATGAAGAGAAATCAGAGAATGTGAGTGATAAAGAGGTGGTATGTTCATATCTGTGACATTAAAATATTTAAGGAAACACATACCACCTCTTTACTACCCATTTCTCTGATTTCTCTTCATCTAACACTAGCATTGCTACTACATCTTTTCAAAATATTACAGCACCCAGCCTGATGAACTTTTGTTCATGCAATCAGTGATTCAACACCCTACTGTAAGCACTTTATCTCAATTTGTTTATGCTTAACCTAGCCTAGCAACACACAAGTTCCAATGCTTCCATGGACTGGTTTTGTTTCTGTGGAATTCATATCACCTGAATCAAGAAAAAAGGTTTCTAAAAGAAAACATTCAAAAAAGGATGAGGGTGATAGACTAGGTGCAGAGCCAGGCACTGCGGTACAACTGAGAGACTCAAGTGTATGACCATGAGACAGACTAATTCTGAACCTTAGCATCATCCTTCAATGCTAGGAAAGAGAGGTTCTGTCCAGAACTTAATGATTTGTCCTAGAACAATTCTCTATGGAATGGAAGCAACTTTGCTTTCAGATCCCGCTGAGTGAGCAAGTTGAGAAGAATGTTACCTTTGAGAATAAATGCGTTGAGAAAAATACTGTGTATCAACTTCATGGTTCCAAATAGTGTTCCTAATCTACTGGAGACAGCATATCTCCAGCTCCACCAGAGCCTCATCAAAGCCAGTGACCTTGGGGAAACCAGACATGCTAAAAAATTCTGAATCAGACACCCAAGCCAAGCTCCAAAGAGCAGTCTCAAGAATTTCTGTGCTATTTTCCCGTCTTAAGCAATGTTTATTGGACAGCCTAAAAGGACACTCTAACAACAAAATTGCTGCTTTTTATTTTGTAAACCTAAATAGCAGTCTACTGTTGTCCTGGCTTACTAACCACAGATGGTGTTCTGAGGAATACCTGGGCTTAGCACTTTCTCTGTCAGTCCACCACAGTTTTCTCAGGCTAAGCAGTGCTCACTCAACAGAACAACCAGGGAAAAGTCAGACTGGAAAGTGACTCAGGCTCTTGGAACACAGAGATTTGGATTTTTATACATCTTCAGTGGCTGGACAGAGAAATTTGCACACACACGCAAAGAAGAAACAGAGGACCATATTACAACCTAAGTTTAAAAGTGTATTTATCCATAAAAAGGTACAAAATAATGAAAAACTTGACATACGTATTATGACTCCAAATTAACAGACACCCTTTCTTGGGGGACAAAAATAAACAGTGTAAATTGTTAACAGATTTTTCTTCTTTCTACCTGGAAGAAATAACATAAAATATGCTTTTTAAATGCATACAATATGGTTTAATAAATTTGGATTCTTGTTCCAGTGCCCTCCTCCCTCTAGCTCTTGGCTGACCTATCTGGGACAGGGGCCACTCCTTCCATTTTCCAGCAAAGAATGCGTTTGCTCTGCTAACGTACAGTAGCCTGATGTTTCTAATCAAATCGAGGCTTAGGGGTTTAGCTTGAGTGGAAGCATAGCACATTAAGTGCAAATAAGTGACTCTCAGTGTCACTCTTTCATTTCTAAACTGAATAAATAACAGTTGAGGATATATTCTCCAGATTTACTCTGATGGTTCTACTAATTCAATCAAGTACTTTTTTTAGACTAAGTTAATTTTTCTATTTTCCCATATTTTAAAGATTAAACTTTTCTAACATTCTGCTCTGGCAGCACAAATACGACCCAGTTAGTTGAACAAAGGCAATTATTCTGTTGTCAAAAATGCACAAATCTGGGCACAAGAAGAAAGGAACTGAGCTGGCCACCTCTCTGCACTTGCTTTTCGTTTTAAGAATAGATGCTCATTTGTTACTGAAGTGAGCTAAAGCATGGTATGTCATGCGTTAAAATATAGAGACTACTCTTGAAATTTATGTAGTTAGTAAGAGTCCCAAATTTCTGTGGAAGTCAAGTGCTGCAAGAAAAGTAAGACAGTTTCAGGATTCCCTCCCCTGTCACATAGAAGGCACATGCCAGACAGAAACAGCTGGTAGGCATTGCAGTGGTCACAGACACAGGGATAAGGAAATAAACAGCATATATCTAGAGTGGATTTCAAAAGGCATCATGCACAGTGCCAACATTTTGTTATCCATATCAAAATATAGGAAACAAAGAATATTTTAGTTTCTGGGACATTGGGAGAGACAGTTGAGGCCAATAAGCAAACAACACCAGGAGAGCATGAAACCAGACGTTAAAACTATGAAATCTGACTAAGATTCACAGTTAAAAGCCATTAATCATAACTTAGTGGAAACCCATCACTGTGCAAATCACAGGAGAGGGAAATGAAACGTGGAAATGATACAAGTATGAAAAGAATGTGGCCATCAGAATTATGCAGACCTAGAATTTAATTCTTTCTGTAGCTTTCAGCATATGAGCTAATAGACTTAAAACAGTTTATCCCCAAGATAAAAATATCAAGTATGTGTGGAATATCTAGTACAGCTACCTGATACCCATTAGTGTGTTGGTAAATCTTAATATGTACCCATTTGGCATCCATAAAAATTGGATGCATAAGCCAGGTTACTGTTCCACAGTTAATAAATATTAAAGGAAATATTCCTAAAGATAGAGAGGCATATCTATGTGTGATACTGTGGACTGAGAAGACTCTTGAGTTCTGAGGAGCTGGGAGCATTGTTCTTCACTGCTGACGTAGATGGGTCTTCTTCTAAGAGTATTAAGGATAGAATATTAACATAACATTCCAGCTAAATAGATTTTTCTCATTCATCACTTAGAAATGATTTAACTTCTAGACACATGACTATATATATATGTAATCATTAAGATTTACCATTATAAGGCTGGGTTTCAATTCTGTTTCCCAAGTATATGTGAAGCCAAGGGCATCTTTCCATCCTTAATGTCAGGATTCTCATCCCAGTTACTCTCATTGCTCCCTGCACTACTCATAGCCCCTAACTAAGAGCCAAAATCTACCATTTTCCCAACAAGCCTTTCACATGGTTTATCAGCCAGTCAACCAATTAATATCAAACTTAACTTTAATAGGTCGATCACCATACCCTGTCACCAATCTCCTCCTTTATTTTCACAGACAAAAAGCTTTATAATCCTCTTCCAGAACAATCTAAATTCAGTGCTGCACCATTTCAATTTAGGATATCAATCTAAACTTACTCCTTTCAGAGTCCATTTTACCCTTGAGGGTCCATTTTAAATTGAGATTCTCTATTATCTCTTTAATACATTAATTTCAATTGTCTATATTTAATCTCAAACTTTGATTATGATTCACTGTGTGTCAACAGTTTACTATATATCTCTTTTATTATAGAGCTTAAATACCACAAAGCAGTTGTCTTGTCTTGAGCCACAATTGTCTACCATCCAGTGGCAATTAAGGGCATAGTGCATGTTAAATTGTCAACACATATAAGAAATGTCAATACTGAATGGGAAAATAAATGAAATCTGAAATTTCAGTATGGTGACCAATATTCTGAATGCTAATATATATAAATTATATATTGATATGTGACTTTGGTTCAGTCCTCGTTAAGTGTTATTTTTAATTTTGGTGGACATCTTGTACACCTATCACTAGATGTCCTCTAGGACATTAATTTTAGTTTGGTCACAAACCATATTATTTTTTAAGATAACTTGTAAAAACACACATAATAATTCTTACATATGGTGCATGTCATTATAGTTTGTGGTTGTTCTCGTTTTACCTGTGAATTACTTAGGAATTTTATATTGTGCTTTCTATTTTTGTTTTAAATAATACTTAAAGACTTTTACTACTACCTATAACTTTTTGTATTTTCTTTGTTTAACTCAAGTGACTAGGACTTCTGTAAATGATTTGTAGATATATAGAGAAGAGATAACTTTTTAATATCAAGGGAAAGCTTTCAAGATATCACAAGTAGATGTAGTATTTGCTATTGCTTTTCATAGGCCTCTTTCACCAGATCGGGGGTTGGGGTCTGTTTTAGGGGTTGGGGTCTGTTTTAACCAGTTTCATTAGTTTCAGTACTCAGGTTTTGACTTCCTTTTAAATTCATTCTTTAATCTTTTTGAAATTATATGTAACTATTCTTGACTTCTGATAGCCTATCATTTTCTACTGTACTCATGTTGTGAGTGTATCTGAATTGAGTTCCACAGTACTTTTACATCGGTGACTTAATTGGTTTTGTAAGTTTTGGAATTTACAGTTTCTTTTGAAATATGTTTCTGTGCCTGCCAGTTGTTCTTCTGCTTCTGAGACTTGAAATGTAATAATATGTGTGCAGTTAATTTTAAAATGCCCTATATTTGGCTTTGCTGTGGCTTTTTTATGTCTGTGCTTAATTTTTATATTTTCTGAAAAAAATGACAGTTTATAAATACTACCATTCATTATATATAACATTGCAATCAATTTACCTATAATTCTACACTAGAGAAGTTGAAGCAGAATTACTCTGAATTTGAAGCCTCAGAGGCTTCATTGTCTTTAAATTTTCAATTCAAATTTTGCAGTTTTAATTATATTAAATTATTTTTATTGTCACAGCATTTAAATATATATTTCGAACTTGCGGTTTTAGAAAATGTCATTTGTGTTAATATAGAACCACAATTCATAGGCACCAATATCAATAACAAAATGGTTTATGTCTGTATCTCACTGAAGGACAGAATCTTTCAGCGGGGCTTTGTGAAGAACCTGGATGCCTCCTGTCTCTAGGAAGGTTTACTTTGTGCTCTGCTAGAGAATCCATAGGGAGAAGAACAGAATAAATTGGTGTGCTGAACTGAATCTTTTAGGCCTGTTTGTCAGTCTCATCCGCGTTCTGACCGTTTATCCAGAGGCACCATTAGGACATGTACAAGAGCCTTTCATTGTGCTAAATTTCTGATTATTCTTTTCATAAAACTTCCAAATACTACTCCTAGCTTTTAATAGGCTTTTAGTTTCTTTTCAGCATTTTATACTCTTCACAATAAAACTTCCAAATACAAATACTGCCCCTAGCTTTTAACTGGCTTCTACTTTCTATTTAGCATTTTATACTCTTCATGTGTAGACTTGAATTAATGCTTCAAAGGAGAGTGTTCTTCACCATCGTCCACCTTCCTTCATCTTTACCACCCTTCCTTCCCTCTGTTTCGTTTTGCATATTTCATAGTGATATTTTTCTTTTCATAGCGTCCTGTTTTCTTTATAAGCAGCATGTATTTACTGAAATTTGTGTGCACATGCATGTATCCTTGTGAGTGTGTGTGTGTGTGTGTGTGTGTGTGTGTGTGTGTGTGTTTCCTACTGGCTTCCCAGACTTGGCTGCAAATGATCCAAGTCTGGAGGCTTCCCTCAGGATGTCTGCTCACCTCCAGTCAGCAACACTGCAATGACAAATCCCCTCCTTTGTAATTTTATCTGTCTTTGCTACTTGCTTTGAGAAGTGTTAGTCATCTAGAGTATTACCTCAGATATTCCTGACAACTTGGTTTTCATGAGTCCAACATTTCACTTGTTTTCAAAGTCAAAATCTGACTAATTTAACAATATTTCACAAGCTTTGACACAAACAAAACTTGAAAACTGTGCTTGCGGTGCAATGTGTGAAATCCTTTCGTTATATAGCCAATAGACACAATGCCAAATAAATGGTTCTGCTCATTACTGAAAGATAAATAATCTACTTAGTAGGAACCCCAGGGTTTTCTGAAGCTGGGAACAGATAATATTAAAATACAAAGGGGTAAAACATCCTATCCATGTATAGTTGCTCAGTATTCATAGGCCTTTTGCAGAGAGAATATTCTGATCACGGAGCTCAGGAATTTCCTTGGTTCCATGGGAGACCCGCAATGCTATTACTGCTGACTAGTTTTCCAGCTAGGGCAGAGGTGGAAACAGGGTTGTGTGTGCGGCCAGAGCACAGTGGAAGCTCTCAGAGCACGAGCTCTCAGACAGTGACATATTACACATTCCTGGGCTCAGAACCTCTTACTATTGGACGATTGTTTCATTTTTATTCTGCCAAGGACATTAAAAAACAGCACGCTGCCAGAAAGGTTATGATCCTGAAGAGCATGTTCAAATGATTTTTAATCCCACCAATCACTTTTAGCCAATGTTACACTTTAGCTAAGAATTAAAATATATCAAGTCTGATTTTCTCTCTATGTCAAACTAAATATAAACCAAGTCACTAACTTATGCTTTGGGATCAATAATACTGCAATATGTTGGAAGGCAAGAGAAATCTCTGTGGTTCTATTTCTAATGCATAGAGACTTCATTTTCCTAAGAGTAAATTATCTGAATTAAAAATGCTTTCAATTGAAAACACTGTTTGAAATTTTATATTTTTATTTAAAGTTTTACCTACCTTGTGAGAATTTTATACATGAGTTCTGTGATTGCATCATTTCCACTCCTTCCTCCCTATCTTCAACTCCTTCTGTGTCCCCACACTCTCTCGCAAATTGATGACCTCTTAAATCCATCTGTCTATATGTATACCTGTATCTACTCTGCATCTATATCTACATCACATAACACACACATGTGTGTGTGTGTATTTTTACTGATTTCATTTGGTATTGCTAGTATGCAAACATATATACCACATTTCAGACTGACCACTTAGAATTGGATAACCTATCAGGTGGCTCATCCTTTAAGGCAACCTAACTTCCTTTCTAGAAACCATTAAGTGTCTGAAATGTTTTAGTTAAACTTGGAAACTTGTGAACTTTCCCCTGTGCATACATGTAGGTCTTTAGGTGGCCGTATTGTTACAAATTCATGGGTGCAGCATCCTTGTCAGGTATAAAATATACATCAAGCAGCGGCATGCTTGTTCTCTGGCTTTTCAGTCTTTCCACACTTTCTCCAACAATGTTCCTGAGGCTAAGGTTTAGTAGTTTTGTGTAGATGTCCTAAATGGAGCTAGGCGCTATTTTCTGCAGTTGACCAGTTGTGTATATTTGGAGTAGTTTACATCTCCTGGAAAAAGTAACTTCTTTAGCTTTTTTAGTGATGAGGGAGAACTACATAGGCAAAGAGGTGTTATCTCACTTCAGGATTTAGGACCTCTCCTGACATAGGTAGTTGGCTAGACTTATAGTAGATGACATAAGTTCCATCCTATTCAGTGAAGTTTAATATCAATTAGACAGCTTTTTTAACCCCTAGACTAGTGTTTAACCTATAATGCTGATGTACCATTGTGAGTATTTTATTAGCCTTTTGATTATTGTCCTTCACAGGTTTTTTGGCTGCCCAGAACCACTGACTGATTTTCTCAGCAGTTTGCATAGCAGTTTTTGTTTAGAGGCAAATAGGTGTAGGATTGTTGGCCCAAATCTGCTGTGCCACTGGGTACAGCCACTTGGGGAGTCAGGACTGTGCTTATCCTAAGCTGTCGCTGGGATGGATGTGGGCTGTAGGGAAGCCCTGAGACACCGCTCTTGTGCAAAAGCACAGTCTGCAATGTGGGAAAGCCATAACTGATTCAGGTGACCACAGGCCTGCAACAAGACCAGGTCATGGGGTTCTCAGGCTCTTGGGCATCCAGACACCACTGGGAGTTGCAGAAGAGCAGAGACTGGAGTTACATAGTGAGGAGAAGAGAGGAAAGGAGAGGTGAGTTGAGTTGGGGGCCAAGGGCTAGGTTTAGCCTGGGGTAGGGGGGATGGTAGGGGAGCTCCAGCTGGTTCCATGGAGAGAGTCCTTGGCTTGATGAGTGGCAGGCTTGGTGGTGGTTGTGGCTGGGTGTGCAGAGAGGCCTTCTACAGGACACTAGACTGTGGCTCTGTAGGTGAAGGCCTTTCCCATGGATCCCCATGGTGGATCGCAATGAAAAGAAAGTCTGTGGTTCCAAAGAGTTTATTGTCATAGTGGAAAGTGAATGCATAAAACCATACCCCACTTCTCAGGGTGGGCCTGAGTGTACATACCCTTTTCAGGGAGAACTGTCTGGGAAAGGAAGCTTTGGCAAAACCCTCCAGGCCTGTAGGTACCTCACTAGCATGGAGAACTCTGTTTGAGCCTAACTTACTTGACTGTGACATTTCCTATTGTCTTGGTCTGAAATGTGAGGGATGCTTTATCTACATGTGGAGGGGCTTGGGACACTGCCTTTATGTGACTGATGGCCACAAATCTATGAGAGGCTGTGGCTAAGTAACAGGGTCCTAGTGCCGGGAGCAGGCGAGCTCCTACTTTCCCTTCAAGGTCTCCAGGACTTCAAGCCTTTGACTTGACCTTACCAGGCTTCCCCTCATGGTATACTGCCCCTCAAATGGGGAATCAAAGAATAATTTTGTTACTTTACTTGTATTCTATATTTATTTATTTTAAATTATAAAGAGGGAATCAAAAGGAAGACAGCAAGAATGGAACAAATTAAAAAAACAAGAAATCAAATATGAAAAAATTCTTTCCTAATCAACTCTCACCTGTAGCTACCTGTGGCCAAAAATCAACCAGGTTCACCTGAAAGGGGCTGGGAACGAAAGGGGGACAGAGGGCAAGAAGAGATGAAGCCAAGACAAAGTTCTCTGATCAAGGCTCAATCTTTAATGTTCAGCTCTCAATTTAAAGGGAAAAACCCTGCCCGAACCCTTCCTAGTTTCAGCCAGGAGATGGGTGGGATAATCTGTTCTTGGTCACAGGTCGAGGCAGGAGATATCTCAAGGCAAGCCCGGGCAGTTCTTCTTCTAAGATCCGTGCAGCCCAGGTGGTAACTCCACCTAGATGCTATCACTTAGTCTGTTGTGGTAAACAAGCTCTCTCAGGCCTGCTCAAGGCCACAGGAAGAGCACACTCACCTTGAATATAAGTTGATTAAATTCCTCAACCAAAACACACAGTGTGGCTAAGTAGAATAGAGATTAAAAACTCAAGTATATGCCATCTGTAATTCATTCACTTCACTTTTAAGGAAACACAATAATTGAAAGTTGAACAATGAGAGGTGGGTGTGGGGGTGCATGCCTTTAGTCCCACCACCCAGGAGGGCAGAGGCAGGTGGATCTCTGAGTTTGAGGCAGGCATGGTTTACAGAGAGAGTTCCAGGGAAGCTGGTCTCACACAGAGAAAACCTTCTCAAACAAACAACAAAAAAGAAAGTTGAAAAAGGAAAAAAAAATATATTAATGTAAAGCTAATTTAAAATAAAATTTTGTAGAAAGACACTGAAAATATAATTATGTTTTGACGAAAGTGTCAATTCAAAGAGGTTATAACAACGGTGTGTATGGGTGTGTGTGTGTGTTTATCTCAACACTGGTATACCTAAATAAAACAGGTATGAACAGGTTTGAGGGTTGATTAGTTAAAACACAACAGTAACAGCTTCATTGCTTCTTTGATAGAACATACAAATAAACTTCAAAATAGAAAATATACTCTATAAATGATCAAAACTCTAAAGAATATTCAATTCAATAGAAGACATATAAGTTCAGATGGAATATTACCTAAGATAGAGCCTGCATTTGGCCACATACACAAAGTTTAAGAAGATTGAAACCAGAATCAAGTGTAAAACTAGGTTAAGCATTTTTAAATTGTTCTAAAATATGAGTAAACTAACCAAGAAGCCATAAGGATAATAAAATAATGAAACAAACAGAAACAGAAGCAAATAAAAAAAACCTGTCACACAGCAGAAGCAGATTTAAGGAGGTTAATCAAGTGCCTACATAAAAAAAAAAAAAAAAAAAAAAAAGAAAAGAAAGAAAAAAGTCCAATCAAAAAAACCTAAACTTATGACAGAGCAGGAGAGAGAGGTGGTTGCATTCTGGCTCCGCTCACTCTCACATCCACTGCAGTACATGGAGCTCCATAGAGACAGCGCTGGGGCAAGCGAGAACCATACTGGCACTGTTCTGTTAACTGAATACCACTCTGTAACTGAAAAAAAAAAAAAAAAAAATTGTGACTGTTTTTTTTGACTTTCTGAATGCTTCTAAGTAATACAATTTTTTTAATTTGGAAAAAAAACCCTAAACTTACATCCCTGAGAACTAGAACAAGATGCCATCGATATTAGTCAGGGTTCTCTAGAGTCACAGAATTTATGGATAGTCTGTAATACAAGGGAATTTGTTTTGATGACTTCCAGTCAGTAGTACAACTCTCCAACAATGGTCAGCTGTGAATGGGAATGCTAAGGATTTAGTAGTTGCTCAGTCCCACAAGACTAGATTCCAACAGATGTACAAGTAGAGTAAATCTTCCTTCTTCCAATGTCCTTATGTAGTCCTCCAGCAGAAGGTGTGTCCCAGATTAAAGGTGTGTACCACCATGCCTGGATCTAGGACTTGTTTTGTCCCAGGCTGACCTTGAATTTAAAGATCTTCTTGCCTTAGTCTCTCGGAATTCATAGCCACTATGCCTCAAGATCTCCAAGCCAAGATCCTTGTCAGAAACCTGTGTCTCCCAGCCTCAAGATCTGGGGAACAGATGAGTCTTCCAATTCTGGATTGTAGATTATTCCAGATGTAGTCAAGTTGACAACCAGAAATAGTCATTATACCGTCCAAAACTCAAGCATATTTAGAGTATGGGACCTCCAGGCCTCAAACTGTACAAAGAAGCTATTGTTATTTGACACCTGGAGGAGGGAGAATCGTTCTATTTTGATAGGCTAACTGGTTAGCCCATGCTCCACTGGATATTCCGATACGTATGCATGCATGGACAGCATGAACTGGACTTGATTTAATTTTTGAAAGGAAAAAAATGAACTTACAAGGGGTGGATTAGCAGGGAACAAAGATGTATATTAATGTGGATATAGGAGGAGGAAATGTGATCACATTGCATTGCACAAATACATGAAATCCCCACAAAGTAAAAAACAATTTTTAAAAAGTAAGTAGAAGAATTAATTAGATCTCAAATTAATAGGACTAAAATCACAAATACAAGACAAGAAATAAAAAGTCCAGAAAATGACATAAACAATAAGTGAAACTAAGTACTAATTTTTGAAGAGAAGAAAATGACAAATCTTTAGCTAGATCAAGAAAAATAAGGAAAAAGTCCAGTAAAACCAGAAATAGATGGAAGCATTAAAATGATATTATAAAGATAAAAATCTTATCAGACTTCCATAACAAAGTAAGTGCTATGGAATGAAGCAATCTAAAAGTAATGTACACATTTCCAACCATGTACAGCTAGCTCTCTAGGACTGAATCACCGAGACATAGAGAATCTGACAAGAGCACTAAAAATAAGATTCTGTCAGGAATAAAAGTGTTCTCATCACTAAAACCCCAGAAACAGATTGCTCTTACAAAAAATTTTCACCAAATATTTAAAGACCTACATAGATCCCACTTAAAGCCCCAAAGAGAAGGAGGAATATTTACTTTCAAATCCATTTTGTGAGGCCATCACTATTCTCATAAAACAATTGATAAGAATACTAAGTGAAAAGAAAAATTAAGGACTAAACCACTTGTGAAAAGATATGTACAAGTGTTCCACAGACTGCTACTGAAATGATTTCATCATCACATTGAAGGTGACATATAAACTCGAGTAAGTCGTCCCTGAGTATGAACATTGTAGATGATACTATCGTATAACGAAGTAAAAAGACGGGACAAATCTGTGTGAAAGACTGTCAAAAACTGTGGGAATTAATAACAAAACAGGAAAACCGCAAAAGATAAAAACACAAAGAACAATAAACTATGGAAAAAGAAAACCAAATATTGATTTCGTTTACAAATGTCTTAAAATACATAGATTTTTTTTTTAAAAAGTCCAAAAGATCTATATTATCAAACAATAAAATACAATTTAAAGAAATTGAAAGAGACACAACTACAGGGGAAGATAGTGTTGAGTGGGGAAAGGGAGTAATTCACAGTTAACACATTTACAGGAACTCTCTCCTGGTATGTGGCTTTGATTTACATGGTTCCCATTTTAAATGCCCAAGAAAATTAAATGAAAAACTATAAGGATAAGCCATTCATACCGTTAAAATACTTAAATAATACGATGCTTAAATTACTCTGTCTACTATCCTTAGTAATCTATTTTTAGCTGTTTTATATATATATTCATATATATACATTTATATATATATATATATATATACACTCATTCTTTTATTTCTTCATGGTTCACAGAATTTCTGAAATGCAGGCATGCTCATTTATTTACAGATGAACATTCACATAAACAGGCATATTATTCAAATATCTTCCTTCATTTTCTTAGAAATTTTATTAAGCAGAATTTGTTGAGTTTAATTATGACTCTTTTTTTTTACTATTTTATGGAAGTCTAAATATCAATTATATCTTCATTGCTTTAAGTCAGAATATTAGGACTGTTTTTCCAACTCAGTAGTATATTTGTTATTCATGATTAGAATCGACTTTTATGTTTCTCACAACATTAATAAACATAAAGATATATATTCTCTGTTCAATATTTTTCATGTTACTTTGATGCATGCCTTGGAATTATAGTAAATAAATTCCTTATTTTGCTTTTGAGAGAATGTTTATTGTGGGGATTTAAAATGCCAGACAATTATGTGATTGTATTCACCCGTATTTATACCTTCTTTTAGTAATAACTAGTAAAATTCATACTAAAATGTTATTTTCTTCAAATAAATTTCTAATTTATACCCTTTATTTGTTCAGTTTTATGCTATTTATATGATCTGTATGAAACTATTCTGATTTGCTTTGAACTTGATAAGTGTTGTAAACCTATCCCTGTGAGGAGGACAAGTGCACTTTATAAAGTATTCTGTGGCAAAGATGAAGAGCCTCAGGAGCTTCAAAATCTCCTCCTAAAAGTTTCCCAGTCACATAACTTCAGTCTCTGGAAAGGCTTCGATTCGATGCTAGTAATGTACATTCAAACCTGGAAACTCTAGGCATGTGTTATTCTAATTAAAACTTCAATTTATGAGCATGTGTAATAGTCTGTCATTATAATATCGGATAAATGTTTAAAAGTAGCTATTAAAATGTTAATTAACTTTATTCAAGGAAGTTATTTCTGGTGTCAACAGAAATGACCATCTTGTAAAATCAGATGTTGTTGAATCATGATGAATTTGTGCTTGTCCCTGTCACCATCATTTTCTTCACTCTTTATGTTGAAAATAAAATGGGCTATTTGTGATAAAGATGGAAAACTCCCCAAATCTCACTAAGAGTCAATCCAACATTTTAACCATTATTGGGAACCTGCTTAGATCTAGACACAGCTAATTTGTGCCCTGTCAGATTCTCAAAATATGATGTATAAATCTTCCTGATGGAAGAATGCAGGACAAAGCTACTCAATTTACTCAACGAAGGTTTAAAATAGGAAATTACTATTTTCTTAAATAAGATCTTAGATACTATAAAACAATGGGATTTGAATTCTGATCTCTGAATTTTGAAATATGAGTGATTAAATGTCAATAATAATTTATCACAAGCTCGTTTTGTCCAAATCATCTTTGCACTACATTTGGAATTCATGATCAGGACTAATAGATTTTTTATGGCAGAAAGTCATTAACTTTCCAGAGATCTGGTCATTATCTAAAAGGCTTGCTAGGCTTCTTTATTTATTGATATAGCTTGACCTTTCAATTGACTTGTTCATATTCTAATAGATGCATTTTTCTCCACACCATTTACAGTTATAGCTCAAGAACAATTTATAATTGATGTAAAATTACATTTATTCATTTTATTTTTATAATGTTAGACCAAAATTAGGAAGCATGTGTATCTATAATTTATATATTTATCCTAAAGATCTATGTTCTTCAAACTCACCTTAAATAACTAGAAAATAAATTATGTAATCAAATGGAATTGCAATTCTGATTTATATGTGCTAAAATGTCTATGCATAAAAATGTTAACAACTTCAGATAAATTAAGATTTATACTTCATTGAAGCCACTGTTACTTTGATTTTGTGAACAATTGTGGGTTTCATTAGGGACAATAAGCCAAGTAGATTCTTTAAATTTAAAGACAAATTATAACATTTTAAATTTGTTTTTATTGAAAATAGTTTCTTCTTTCATACAATACATCCGAACCACAGTTTTTCCTTCTACTTTTCTAAGAACCCTTTCACCTTCCCTCTCTCCTGATCCACATCCCCTCCTTCTCCCTTCATTAAAGAGCAGGACATCAAGAGACATCAGTTGTGTGGTGTCAAAAACTCTCAGTTGATTAGAAAGAAATATTTGTGAGCCATATACATAAAATGCCTTGATATCTGAGAAAGACAAATGAGTTAGCATACAATAGAAACAATTTAAAATGCAATGATTAGAGAAGTAATACACAAAGCCAATAATAAGAAGTCGCTTGATAATCAAGATAAGACAGACATGAGTTCACATCTATCAGAATGGGTTCTAAGAAGAAAAAGTGATAACAAATCTGGCGAGGGCGTGACAAAAAGACTCACATAGCTGAGGCTATTGGTTAGCAAAGGCTTATGAAGAACAGTGACGGCGGTGTTGCTCACGCCTTAATCCAAAGCGTTGGGAGGCAGAGCAGGCGGATTTCTGGTTCGAGGCAGCTGGCTACGAATGAGTTCACATATGCCAGGCTATAAGAGAAAGCCTGTCTCGAAAACCAAAAAAAAAAAAAAAAATAAAAAAGAAGCAGAGTGATGCTCAAAAATCTCAGTAATCAGTGAAGATCTAAAGGAAATGAAATCCAGACTTACAAGCTATGTGTCATTGCTGTGTTCACAGAAGCTCTACTCAAAAGGCAAGAAAGTGACTGCAATGCACGTGTCTACACAACAATTTAGATGCAAGAATGACCACAGCGACATGTATTGCACTATATAACCTCCCAACACAGAGAGTCAAATGCTGCATGTTCTCAACTCATATGGAACCTAGATCAAATGACATCAGGGAAGCAGAGACTAGGATTGGTAGAGGGAGCAATGGGAGCCAAGCGTAGTAGGGAGAGGATAATCAAAGGTTGTTAGGCATTATTTCAACAGGAAAATATAATTTTCTGTTTTACAGTATGATGGCCATAATAGATTATCATCTGTTTCAAAAATCCCTGTGGTAAATTTCAAAGGATCTCAAATAAAATGTTAAGGATTTGAGTAATTTAGCTAACTCAACTTAATCATCTTAGCTTGTAGTCATAAATCATGGTCATTTTATGCCTCATAAATATATACAATTAAGTATTTTCAAATGAAAACAGAAACAATTAGATTTTATTTAAAATATAAATAATTATGACATTTGAAATAATTTTCTTTAGTAATTTTATGGATTTTTTACAGGTAGCAAATAAAGTAAATATTTTTAGAAATCCCAATATATCGGATAATTCATATATAAATTTTGAAAACACTGCTTAACTGTTATACTCAAAGCATGGTTCTAAGTACTTGAAATAAGCAAAATCTCCATTTAGTGGGTCAAACAATCGAGGGAGGAACAGAAAACAGATACAATAATAACATGGTTTCAAAAGTAAATTAAATGAAGAAAAGTAGTCAGCTGGATAGGAAAGCCCATATCCTTGTGACTTACTTCAGAAGGTAGAGAGAGACAACCTCTCCAAGAGGTGTCAACTGTGACTTGGAAAACCTCTTCATGCACAGGTGATCCGCACCAGGGAGCCTGCGTGGCCTGGCCAGTTCCTGAGGGATCCTGTGCAGCAGTGCAGAAGAGCAATGTTATGAGAAAAGGCACAGGGAAGAAGACTGGCTTGGATTAGGTTAGAAGGTATTTTCAGGGTTTTGAAAAGCCCTGTGTGTCTTGGTTGTTCATAATAAAGTCAGTGTCATTTTTATTACCACCGTAATGCGCACAGTCCGTAACATCACATGCAGCAACACCACGAAGCCATGGCAACGGCTTTCTGAAACAACAATCTGAATCCATCCATAAATGTCAATCATATCTTTTCATCATTCCATCCCTCCTTCCTTTTCTCTCCATCTCACCATAAATTCGCAAGCACATGATATATTTCTTTAGTTATCTGAGCTTTATGACAATGGGACATGTTTCTCCAGAAGCCATGGACTACTTTGTTTTAGTCTATCTGGTCTTATGTGCATTCAGTATCATAGATAGAAGCGAGCCTTGCCATAAATTAGTCTCATAAATTAAAGTAGTTGCTAAATTGAAAGAGCTGTTCCAGCAGGAAAAGTTACTGATACTTTCTAAGCCTCACTATCTCTCCTCATAATTATTTTATTTATATAAATAACATTAATTCATTCTTTGAAAATTTCATGCATGTCCACAATGTATCTTCTTCAAATATCTTCACCTAGCACCCTCACAGCTTAGTCCCAGATCTTTGAACGTATTTTTTCCCAACTTTGTTTTTGTCTGTATGCAAATATTCTTTTTATATTTATTTTGTCTACTGAAGTCAGTTATTGCTGTCTAAGAGGACATAGGTGTGTGATTATCCACTGGGTATGGGAAACCCTCCTGTGTCCATTCTCACAAAGAAAAAAATGTCCTTCCACTATCAGCTATCTACTGCTTTCATCTATGCATGTGAGCTTGGTAGTCCTTAACCACTCCAGGCTGGAATCTTGATAGCCAGATCGTCTCCAGGGCTTGTGCAGGCAACCGCCACATCTGTAGTTAATTCATGTACCAATGTCATCTCTAGCAGACAGAATTTCACAGAACTCCTCCAAGCCTCCAACTTCACATTCTTTCTGTTCCCTCTTCTGAGAGGTTTGATGTTGGGAAATAGACTGATACAAATGTCTCATACGCAGGTGATCAGACAGAGCAGATCCTACTAGGGTCCCTTTCTTATCTATTATATCTATTTTCCTGCCATCCACATGCATTTCATCTTAACACATAAAACAAAGAATGTGAAACTAGATGCCATAGACAGGGAGAGAGAGAAAACACCGGTTTTTCCTTGGGGTCCTGCTGTGACCTCCTCAGTATAATGCTTTCAGTCTCTCCATCTGCAAT
Source organism: Mastomys natalensis (assembly GCA_021653895.1). Taxonomy (NCBI): domain Eukaryota; kingdom Metazoa; phylum Chordata; class Mammalia; order Rodentia; family Muridae; genus Mastomys; species Mastomys natalensis. The sequence goes on along the minus strand of JAJTUV010001474.1, from coordinate 40,661 downwards.
TTTCATGATTTCATTTTTTGTTCCAGTTGATTAGTATGTTCAATTCATCCAGTATGTGACACAATTGTTGGGTTCGGTTCTGGCCCCATTTTGAAAGAGGAATAAATGAAAGAAGAATGATTTTCAACTGAATTATATTTGTTGAGAATTAGTTAATGATTGTGTATTGACTTGAAAAAGGAGCATTACCTCTGTCCTTCTCTGCTTAATTTTGATACTAGGCAGGGAAACACAAAATCCTCTGTCCGTGTCCCTGCCTTAGGAAAAAACAGATGAATAATTTGGGTAAAAGAATAGAGCTATTACACGTTACATTTATATTTTAAATAAGGCAGGAAATATGAAACGTTGAGCTAAATTAATCAGGATAAAATTTAGAAAGATAAACATAGACATGTGTTTAGTTCCTCAATAATAACTTAGATTACTTAGGAAACACTTTGACAACAATCCAGCAGAGCTAGAACAATGGCATTCAGATCACAAAAAGGAATTGTCTCTGACATCTCCTCTCCATCACTGGGACATTGTGTCCTATCATTGGAACCACATTTCCAGGGAACACTGATAAGGGAGATTCACAATGGAAGTTTAGGTTGAGAAGATTTAGGAAGAAACTTTACAAGCCATGTAACACCATATTTTAGTTTTATGCATGCACCTCATTCTTTCTAAAAGACTAGTTTCAATGCTTTAATAGAATAAACCAGACAATGTAATTTCTCAGTCACTACAATAGAGTCACAGTGTCTTTACCATGGTCTACAGAGCAGTGTAAACACTCCTCAGCATTTCTCATGTTACATTTGTTCTTACTAATCACTCCCTTGCCTGCTGTGTCCTTGTCAGCATGGATGCTTTACTTCCTTAAGCTGTTCACTCCGGTAGAAAACTTCCCTCGGAATGTGACTTGTTCACTTACTCATTCATATCTTTAATCGAAATCCTATGAATGAAGTTTACTCTGGGTACTCAAAACCATTAATGTTCCCTACACATTTATCTTATAGTTCTCATTTCTACAATGCACGTTAATATTTAAAACTAAAAACGTGCTTATTTAGTATGGCTGTTATTCTTTGATGTGTTTGTCTTTGGCAATCTCTCCCACTAACTGAAAATCTCCTGGGGTTCAAAGTAAAAACTGAAACAATGGGGTGTTTATTTATTTTTTAATTAAGGTGATTCATTACTTGATTCTAAATTTACAAAAAGAGAAAGTATTATCATATTGGAAGGGAACTAACAAATGTAAATTAATGTTTTACTCATTCTGTGCTGATCAATGCAATTTACAGCAAAGATAAAGATATTCTGTAATATCCATGAGAATAGGCACTGTCCATATATGGTTATTGAGCTCTTGCCATGTGACTGACATGTCTGAAGAAATTAATTACCATACTATGCAATCTGAATTCTTTAAAATTCATACTTATGTGATTACATGGGAATACGTTAACTATGTAGGATGGCAAGTTTTAGGGAACACAAACAAAAAGCAAACCTTTATGGAGAGAATGCTGTTGAATAAAGAAATTTCAGTCGGACATCTCCAATAGAAAGACAGGCTGCCTTGGCAATAGACTATACCCTGCTTCAGTTAAGAGGTGGTTATATGGAGGCTGGAGAATCACATCAGAATTGTCACAGAGATTATCGCTTAGATGGACTAGTTATACTACAAACTTAATGTAATTTCTACTTATGTCCAACATTATATTATTTGCAAATTAACTTCATAGTCCTTTTTGCTTATGGTATTACTACATACACAGCAGAGAACTGACATTCTCAAATAATAGACAACATAGTAAAACTAGGATACATTCTCTTCAAATTGTTCCTCAGTGAGAAGGAATGACAATGAAATATATTACAACTTATGACAGAATAAATTAAATGCCTTACCTTCACTGTTGTATTTAAAATCAGGTTAATGGTGCCATTTTAGAAGCATGGATTAAGGGGGCTCATAGACTGTAGAGACTCTTGGAGGGACCCATCTGATGCAGACCAAAGACTGCCTGATTCCCTTTGATCTCATTCTTTACCTCCACAGTTACAGGATTTTGTTTGGCTTATGATTGCTCACTACTAAGAAGAGACACCTCTTGATTGTGGGATGCCAAACTGACCGAGAGTTGTTCCTGTCTAAAAGAACTGTAGGGACAGAGATGGTGAGGAGACACAAGGACAGGGGTTCAGTGACCAGACAAAATTGGCAACCTGCTGGGTTAGGGAAGCCTCCGAGGTATGACTGTTTCTGATGTTGTGGTGTGCTTACAGACAGGAGCCTGGCATGCCTCCCCAAAAGGTAGCTGAAAGAGTCAGATGCAGATAATTAAACCAACCAATAGACAGAATTCCCTATGGCTGAATTGGGAAAGGGCTGGAAGAAGCAGAGGAGGAGGGTAACCCATGGGAGAACAGGCAGTCTCAACTAATCTTGGCCTCTGAGATCTCTCAGACACTGAACACAGGCAGCATACACTAGCTGATATGAGGCCCCTGGACATGTATAGCAGAGGACTGCTGGTCTGGCCTCAGTGAGAGAAGATGCACCTAACCTTTGAGAGACTTGAGGCCTCAGGAGGTGGGGAGGTTTGGTGGGGTGGGTGTGGGTTTGAGGACGACATCTTGGAGATAGGGGAGGGGGTGTGGGATGAGGAGAGGTCAAAGGGAGGGCCAAATTGTGAATGGACTGTGAAAAAAGATTAATTTATAATACTAACAACAACAACAACAACAAAAAAACAAAAATAATGAGTCCTTTCAGTATTTCCCAACACTGGACTGGAAATTTTCAGACCTGTGTTGCCTTGCAGATGAAAGAGGGAGTTTCTTGCAGTGGTTCTTGTTGGTTTAAAATTTAGTCAACAAAGTAACTTTGGGTTTTTGAAATTTGTATTATTCATTTATTGAAGACAAGCTTTGAAATTTCTAATCACTATCAAGACAGGTGAATAAGCAGAAAACATGAGGAATTCCTTAAAGAAAGAAAGAAATTTTTGAGTATCTGTTTTGGTCTGAGTAAGATTTCTTTCTCAGTTTGACATTAGATTGTTATACAAATATTCCAATAGTCATGGAAGAGTGAGCAATGATATGGAAAAAAAATTATACCTGATACTATGGCTAGTAACTTTTTTTCAGTTGGAACAAAACTTCATAAGAAATAAAAGGGAAAACTACTTAGAGGGATTAAAAAGATATAATGGGCAGTACCTTACTGTTTTTTGCTATGTGGTACTTGGTATTTAATAACAAATATCCTTAGATTTAAGACTGTAATTTTAGATCACACACAGAGGATGTGAATCAGTTTCCTGATACAAACATATAATAAAGTCAAACAATGAGGATAGTTAAATATGGCATTGTCCAGCAGATTGTTTAATGACAGACTTCCTACTGTGTCTTCTTGAAAGGTAAAGGTTCAAAACTCTCAATAGTCTAGATATATTTAGGCCTTAAAAATAACCTTTTCAAAAACAATTTTATTGTACTTTTTCTTAACTCATGGGCAATGCTTGAGATTAATATGAGTTTGTGAAGCAAAATTGCTGTTCTCACATAGATTTGCCAAAAGCCAAAACTCAACTGAAAAGAATCACTGTTATCCTCCTGGTCTTATTTTTGATACAAAGAATTACAATAAAGGTGCTTGAAATGTATTGCAGCCAATGGCACATACTTATTTATAGTGCCAGCAATGGAAAACATATCAAACATTTCTAATAAACCAGGCTAAGGAATAAGCCAAAAATTGTTTCATTTCTATTGCTAGGCATATCCCCCAAATATGATGAAAACACATTCAATTTTAGTATTCAACAGGAGTTCAGGTTTGAGCAAGTTCTTAAATTGATGTGTAATCCAGTCTGTTTACCCAGGAAAGTGCTGAGATCTGGAAGACTTTTTCATTGGCAGAACAGTCTGTCACATAAAAGAGACTTTTAAAGTATTTGCCATGTGTAAAGTTATGAGTGTGTAGGTGAATATACATTATATGTTAGCACAACAAAAACTCTTATCCAAAATTAATTCCTTTAGGGATTACCACATACATTAGTTATTATAAGTTCAGGAAGCATAACAGAAACAGGAAAGATTATTAATTGAACCTAATCTGTGTAAATATACCAATGTATGTTATAAGTTGCACAATATTTCATAAAAGGGTGGGGATCAATTACACTGTTTTACACTCAGAATAGCTTTTGTCTAATATAATACTTTCTCCCAATTCAACTCCTTTATGAAATACTAGTGATTTCCTATTTTAACATGTTTTTTTCTAATCCCATGATTAAACAAGGAAGAGCAGAGGCAGACTGAAACATGTATGGCTGTACAATAAACGGAGAAGCAGCTTCTTAACAATAGCCAGTTCTGTTTGTTTTCCATCACATGATTTTCTTATAACCAACTGTAGTTTTGTTAAAGAGTTTTTTTTTTAAATTAATCTAAGTACAATACTTTTATGAATTTTTATGTTTATCTTTTTAAAAACATCAATTTAAGCATAGAGGATTGCATCTTTGTGGCAGATTCTGAGTCAAACTCAGGATGAAAAATAATCTGGCAAAGAAAGTGGTTTTCATTTGCTTACTTTACAAAGTGTGCTTAACTTGTAAAAGAACAGATGTTCACTGTGTGAAACAGATAGCTCTGTTTTCGAGTAAAGAAGACAGCACAATTATCCATCTACGCTTCTCCATGCTAAGCAGGGTAAAATCCTAGAAATACAACAGAAGTGGAAGACAGAGAATTTCTGAAAGATGGAGTAAGGAACATAGAATTGGTAGAGACTTTAAGCTTGAAAGACATGTGAGAAGCAATGTAGCTTATGACCCTTCACCCTTTGGAGAAATCTGACTCTAACACAGGGTACTAACAGAAGACAGTTCATCCTCTGAGTGACTCCCTCCCCTTTCAAACTGTCATCTCACAGAATGGAAGGTGAGCACTACAAACGGCAAGGATGCTAAAATCATCTGACAAGGATTTTAACATAACCATGACAAAATGCTTCAGTAATCAGTTATAAATAAAAATGAACCACATGAAAAACTAGTGTTTCAACAAAACTACAGAAAATGGGAAAGAGAAAACATAGATGTTTTAGAAACAAAATTTTAAAATGACAGAAAGAGTATCTTCTAAAAGTCATATCATACAATAAAAGCTACTACCAACCAGGGGAAACTTACACAATTAACGTCAGAGTAGCACTAAAATAAACTAAAATCTTCATTGACAAAATAGGACTTTAAATTTAATTTCTTGTGATTTCTAAGGCATCCAACTTTTTCTGAAAATATTTTTAGTTAAAATTTTCATTTCAATATCAAAGATTTAACAGCCAAGTTTATATTTTATTCAAAATACACAAGCCTTAAGATAAAACATTGCTTGTAAAATATGTTCATAATTCAGGTCAACCAATCTGTAGATATAAGAAATAGCAAGCTCTTGATATTGCAATGAGTTTACTAAGATTTCTTGTGACAATTGTTTTCTTTACTGAATAAATTCTAAGAGAGATGACTTTGGAGAAAAATACTGCTTTCAGAGGCCAAAATACTTCTGACTGACATAGTGGCACATGACTTTAATTCGTGTACTTGGGAGTCAGACAGGTAGATAGATGTTGAAGCCTGCCTGCTCTACATTGTAAATTCCAGACCAGCCTGGACTATATACTGGGACCTGTCTTAAAATACAGGGTAGAAAAACAACTTTTCCTGTAGACCTATGTTTGCTTGTCTGAATTCCTTAGGGTAACAACCACAAGATGAAAACAATTTAGTTTTAGGATGATCAAACCTTGGGGTAGAAAAGGAAACATTTTCCCTATAAAATATGTGTAACTTGAGGATTAAAAAAGTCTTAATTTCAGAGTTTAAAGTAAAGGCATTGCTGTGAATGAGAAATTTCCTGCACATTCCGTCATCCTGCAAAGAAAATCAGCTGCTGGTGCTACTTCTCCTCCTCCTTTTTAATCAAACATCTTTAAATTGTAAAACAAGCAATGAAACCAGAGAAATATGTGTTAAATAAGCTTGATCTGCTTTTTTCTTTAAATAAACGAATGGTGACAATTTTTTGACATGCTTCTATTAAGAGCCTATGGTGTACCAGACACTGTCTTATATTATTTCTGTTGTATATTTCTCTCAATCACTCTGGGTTGTGGTTACTGTGATAACAATTGAAAGGATAATGCACAGAATTAGCATCTCAATCTCACACTTAAAGTGGGAGCTGAGCCAGCACTAGACCACACTTTCACTTTCATCCAGAGTCCACTTCTTATCAACTTCAGGCTTCCTCAAACTTTCATCAGGTACTACTTGGTTTTACAAAGTTCAAATGGAGATGAGCTAAGGAATAGTATCCTGATAGCTAAGTGCTGCTGTCCTCAAACTTAGAGCACAGCTGCCTCCTAACTTATTGTGTATTCATTCAACACCAAAGGAGCTAGAAAAAAAATGTTGATGCCCATTATCTAGAAACTTTTCCTGAACAATGGCAGTCCTTTTGAAAAGGTTGTAGGTAAAGTAAGAAAACAATCCCAGAGGCCAACACACCTTCTTCTCTCTCTGTTTTTCCATTTCAAGCTGTTGATGCCTTTCACAAAGCAGCAGAAATCTAGTGACAGTTGCTGTAACAGATTATGAGGGGGTAGGGGGAGTAGAGGGTAGAGGAGAGAAAGAGAGAGAGAGAGAGAGTGTTACTTCTAAGGATTATCTGTATAAAGTAATAGAAACATTGTTACTTTTAGATTCATTCTAGTGCTGGTCATAAGAAAGGTAGCTTTACTGACATTTAACTAAAAATGAAAAGGATTTAGACTTGAAAAAAGAATTGTATTGTTTCCTTTAGTTTAAGTGATCATGTAGGCTAAAAACAAAACCTTTTGACTATTCAAGAAAACAATCAGTTGAATGAAAGAAGAAACTCATAAGATGGAAAATATTAGTTGACAACTAAAATTGTAAGAGAGGTTTAATATTCAGAATGCACAAAATAAACCCAAAAAAAACCAAAAACCAAACAAACAAAAAACACACACCTCAAAAAAAAAATGTCAAGGAAAAAAAATTACCCAGTTTAAAAATGGGCTGTAGAGCTAAACAGAGAGTTGTCAAAAGAAGAAATAAAAATGGCTAAGAAATAACTCAAAAAGTGTTCATTATGCTCAGTAATTAGGAAGATCCATATTAAACATCTATAAGATTTCCTTTTACCATAGTTAGAACGGCCAAGATGAACAAAGCAACTAACTCCAATGCTGGAGCTGGAAAGAGAGAAAAACTGGTGGTAGAAATGCAAGCTAATGAAGCCACTATGCAAATCAGAGCTGAGGACCAACCATCCAATAAATGAATAAATATAAATAAAAATTCAAAATAGTAAATCTATCATATGTCGCAGCTACACCACTCCATGGCATGTGCCCAAAGGATTCAACATGCTACCTTATAAACACTTGTTGAGCAATATTCATTGTTGTCTTATTTACAATAGATTTGTTTGTTTTTTTCCTTTTTTTTAATTTTATTTTTTGCTTATTCACTTTATAACCCGTCCCAGTCACCCCCTCCCACAATCCTTCCCCATCTCTTGTTTTCTGAGTACCCCCTCCTCCTGTATCCCCCACCCTGCCACTTTAAGTCTCTGAGAGGCTAGGTGCTTCCTCTCCCATTTAGGCCAGATGAGGCACCCAGCTAGAAGACCATACTCCATATACAGGCTGCATGTTTTGGGATAGCCCCCTCTCCAGATGTTTGAGACCTGCATGAAAACCAAGCTGCACATTTACAACATATGTGCAGGGAGGCCTAGGTCCAGCCCATGGAGATAGATCTGTGTAGACTAGGTATGCTCCACGGTTGGTGATTCAGTCTCTGAGAGCTCCAAGGGTTCAGGTTGGTTTACTCTGTTGATCTTCCTGTGCAGTTCCTATCTCCTTAGGGCCCACAATCCTTCCGCCTATAAGAGTCCTCTATAAGAGTTCTTCTATAAGAGTCCTCAAGCTCCATCCACTGTTTGGCTCTGGATGTCTGTATCTGTCTGAGTCAGCTGCTGGTTAGAGCCTCTCAGAGGACAGCTTGCCCCTGTCTGTTCTCAGGCTGGAGGTTTAGATCCTGGGAGCTCTGGTTGAATCTTTTGATACTCATTCTAAAAAGGACAAAAGCACCCTCACTTTGGTCTTCCTCCTTCTTCTTGAGTTTCATGAGGTTTATGCGTTGCATCTTAGGTATTGTGGGTTTTGGGGCTAATATCCGCTTATCAGTGAGTGCATACCATGTGTGTTCTTTTGTGATTGGGTCATCTCACTCAGGATGATATCTGGCTGAGAAAGAAATTATGGAAACGACACCATTCACAATAGTCACAAATAGTATAAAATATCTTGGAGTGAATCTAACCAAGCAAGTAAAAGACCTGTATGACAAGAACTTCAACACCCTGAAGAAAGAAATCGAAGGAGATCTCAGAAGATGGAAAGATCTCCCATGCTCATGGATTAGAAGGATTAATATAGTAAAAATGGCTATCTTGCCAAAAGCAATCTACAGATTTAATGCAATCCCTTTCAAAATTCCCACTCAATTCTTTACAGAGATAGAAATTAAAATTCATTTGGAATAACAAAAAAACCCAGGATAGCAAAAACTACACTCAACAATAAAAGAAATTCTGGGGGAATCTCCATCCCCGATTTCAAGCTGTACTACAAAGCAATAGTGATAAAAATGGCATGGTATTGGAACAGAGACAGTCAGGAGGATCAATGAAATAGAATAGAAGACCCAGAAATGAACCCCCATAGCTATGGTCACTTGATCTTCGACAAAGGAGCTCAAACTATCCAGTGGAAAAAAGACAGCATTTTCAACAAATGGTGCTGGTCCAACTGGAGGTCAACTTGTAGAAGAATGCAAATTGATCCATACTTATCTCCTTGTACAAAGCTCAATTCCAAGTGGATCAAGGACCTCCACATAAAACCAGCTACACTGAAACTAATAGAAGAGAAAATAGGGAAAAGCTTTGATCACATGGGCACAGGGGAAATGTTCCTGAACAGAACACCAATGGCGTATGCTCTAAGATCAAGAATTGACAAATGGGATCTCATAAAACTGAAAAGCTTCTGTAAAGCAAAGGATATGGTCAACAGGACAAAGCAGGAACCAACAGACTGGGAAAAGATCTTCACCAACCTTACATCTGATAGAGGGCTAATATCCAAGGTATACAAAGAACTGAAGAAACTAGATTCCAGACCATCAAATAACCCTATTAAAAAATGGGGTAGAGAGTTGAACAAAGAACTCTCAACTGAGGAAACTCGAATGATTGAGAAACATCTAAAGAAGTGTTCAGCATCCCTAGTCATCAGGGAAATGCAAATGAGAACAACACTGAGATTCCACCTCACACCAGTCAGATTGGCTAAGATTCAAAACACAGGTGACAGCAGATGTTGGCGAGGATGTGGAGAAAGAGGAACACTCCTCATGAAATCTTAGACAATGATGGGAAAAATAAACTGTCCTTAAATGGAATAAAGTTAAAAAATTGGTTATGTAAACAATGAAATACTATTCGGTGTAAGAAAAATGAAATAAACTATTGGTGTAAAAAAATGGACTTAAAAATTTGTTATTGAGAGGGTATCCTACCCAGAAAGACAAGCACAGATATACTCATTCATCTAAACTACCAATTGCAAATATTTAATGAAATGTACACATTAAGAAAAGACAGAAACCAGAGTTTAAGAAAAGGAACCAAGGGTAGTAAGGTAATATTAAAATAACAAACTACACGCTGATCAGTGGTGGTCTCAGTCTGTTCCTAGGCCCAGCACATAGGCTGAACCACACATAGTTTGACCCTTAGCAATGTTTCCCACTAAGGCTGTCCTGCTTGCGGTTCCGAAATTGCTCCTTCACCAGAGCTGGCTTGCTGCCAACCAGGGTCGCACTCCCAGATTCTGCAGCTACTTTGGTAGTGCTCTCACAGCGATTTGCTCGTTACCCCTGGAATGCAGTCCTTGCCCAATGACCTTCCTGCCCAATCTTTCGAATTCCCCTCTGCTGAGTTCTTTCCCTTTGGCTCACCCGAGTCGCCGTGGAGGGAAGGAACAACATCTTAGTTTATAATCAACGAACACAATCTAGTTTATAATCATAAAAACACAACCTGGGCGTTAAACCTAGCACGAAAAATCAGTACTCTAGTTAGAAATCTGGTGCACCATGGTGATCCTGTGGTCAGCCACCCAAACTAACAGGCTCGGCATCATTGTGCTGCCTTGCTCTGGAGTCCAAAAGGTAAATTTTCTCTTCTGCTTTCCATCTTCCTTTCTACCTGAATTCCTCCTTCCTCCTTGCCCTAGTAAGCTGGCTTCTTGTATTTATTATTACAGTCAATTAGGGGAAAATTCTGATACAGGCTACAAAGGTTTAATTGCTTGATCCATGGAAAGTGACACAATTAGGATGTTTGAACTTTTTGAAGTTGGTGAGTTCTGATAGAGGAAGTGTGTCACTATGTAGGAGGGGCTTGAGGTATCATACACTCAAGTATGCTCAAGTCTTGTCGTTATGATCCAGCCATCTTCCTGGCTGCCTTTGGATTAATATATAGAATTCTCCTATCTTTTGACACAGTGATTGCCTGTACACTGTTGTGCTTTCCACCATGATGATAATGAACTGAATCTCTGAAACTGTAAGAGAACCCCAATTAAATGTTTTCCTGGTCATGTTGTCTCTTCACAGCAACAAAACCCAAAATAAGACAGAAATTGTACCAGAGAGGGGGATATTGCTCTGATAGGCCTGACTACGCTTTTGATTGAAAACATGTGGATTTTGGAACTTTGGATTAAGAAAGCAGTGGAATGCTTTAAACTGGGTATAATAGGCCATACTAATAAAAAAAAAAAAGGAAGATAGCTGTACTGAGGGTGATTTGTGATTGAACTGTGGGGTTTAGCTCAAGAAGTTTCAACAATAAATTTTAGTACGTTGCCTGGAGATTGTTCTTGTGATATTTTAGTGAAGTATGTGGCTGCTTTTTTCCTTCTGAAGAGTCTTCCTGCGTCTAAGGTGAAGAGATTTAGATTAATTTCATTGACAATGAAATTTCACAGAAGGCTAGTATAGACTTTGTCCTGTGGTTCACTGTTATCTTTATAGCATTTTGACTAAGTGTAGGAAGCTTAGAGTGGAAAAAATACACAACATATTGTTCAATGATTAACAAAACACTAGAAAGTGGAATGGAGCTAAATCCTGTTTTCAAGGATATCAAATGGAAATAAGGGATTGTGACTTCAGGGCCATATTCCACCAGCTAAACTTATTGTGTTTTCATTTGCAGTTGAACAAGTGATACCAGGTTACGTATCATTATGACCTGGTATTGTTTTCATTTAGACATAGGGTTCACGACTGTGAATCAAATTGCAAAGGATGTATTGTAATGGCTATTCTCAGATGTGTCAACTTCATTATTTCTGGAATGAATTCTGTTCCACAAATGATGGCATTCCTGTGAACCAGTTCTTGAGGCTAGAAGAGAAAAGGTATTGATCCAGATCTTGACATGGAATAATTCATGCTTGTGATCTGTATTTAAGGCCGAGTGGCCATGAAAAACTTAGGGACAGGACAGTAGTATATGCTTTTAATCCCAGGAGACAGAGACAAGCAGATCTCTGAATTCAAGGCCAGCCGGGTACAGAGCAAATTTCAGGGAAAGAAAAGCTTTGGTCTAGGTATGATATCACACCCATTTATTCCCAGCAATTCCAGAGACAAAGGCAGGAAGATCTCTGAATTCAAAGTCAGCAAGTTCAAGGACAGCAAAGCTTAGACAGTAAAGAAAATCATCACAAACAGAAACTGGTAAAGATCTGGTAGAACAAGGGGCCATGTTCGAGCCCCAGCAAGCAGCAGAAATTGGCAGCTTTGGTCATGTGGCTTTGACTTTAGAGTAGAAAATAGAAGTAGTTACAGACATAATTGATGCTGGTTAGCTAGAGCTAAGAAAGAAATTATTGGTGATTAAGAAGAGAGCAGCATCACTGTGGTGAAATATTCTGGGAAGTGTTTTCTAAGAGCACAAAGAAACTGTGTGATAGACATCGTGCTGACAGTTGGACTTTTGAATGTGTAAGAATCATTGAGGTGGTACTGGTTTTGAAGTCACGAAAGGATTGTACAGAGCAACTGAGGCTTGGCACTTTGAGAGGCCAGGAAAGGCCATTGATGGAAGTGAAGCCTTACAGGCAGTTGAAGTCCAGAAGTGAATGAGTCATGCAAAGAAGCTGAGCATTGGCACCATGAAGAGAGATTACGACAGGCTATTTGTGAAAGTGCAGCCTACTTGCAGCAGAATATGCCAGTGTTTTGGAAATGCTAGTAGTACATGAACAACTAAGAACAGCAGAAGAACTAGTATAGAGTCAGTTAGGGCCTAGAGTGCTGTAGAAGACAAAGCTAGAGAAGTGACCCACTTCCTTTGGATAAGTCCAGAAAATCATGTGTGGACACCAGACATTAAAACTAGAAGCTGTGAAGTTAACATGCCTTGGAGACCCCAAGATGATAGAGATGCCAGAACCATTGAATACCTATCAAGGAAAGCTGCTAACAGGGAGTAGAAACAGCTCAAGAAAAACCCTTTGTTGTAGTCAACAAAGCTGAAGGGACTTGGACATCAGACATAGATATGCCAAAATTAAAGTTTGCCCAGCTGGTTTCTGGTCTTGTTTTGGTCCAATATTTTCTTATGATGACATTTTGGAATAGTAATGAATGTTCTGTGATGTTGAAAGTATATAATCTGCTTTTCATTTTGATTTTTGAGGAGATTAGATTTAAGAGACTACACGAATCTCAGAAGAGATTTTAAACTTAGCACTTTTAAACATTGTTGAGACTGTGCTATACTATGGGGACTTTTGATGTTGAACTAAGTGTATTTTTCATTATGCTATGGCCCCCATAGACACATGTCACTTAATATGCTTTGCCCATAAAAAGTGGCACTCTAAGAGGGTATAGCCTTATTGGGGGAGTTCTAGCCTTGTTAGAGGAAATGTGTCACTGTTAGACAGGACTTTGAGGTCTCATATATACGCTCAAGTCTGGCCAGTATGATCCAGACTCTCCCTTGGCTTCCTGTGGAAGACAGCCCCTCTTGTCTGCTTTTGGATCAAGATGTAGAACTCTCAGCTCTTTTAGTACCATGTTGGCCTGGATACTGCCATGCTTCCCACTGTGATGATAATTGATTGAATATCTGAAGTTATAATTGCATGTCCCAATTAAATGGTTTCTTTTATAAGAGTTTCCTTGAATTATCACCCTACCTCTTTGCCCATCTTCATTGGAACTATGGCTCCCTAAACATACAGGGATTCTCTTCCTTGACCCTACTTCCCTACTTACTGAATCCTCTGTGACACCTCCAGCTGTGATGAGAAGTATGTTATGCCAGGTGGATCTCCATTCTCCTAATACCTCTTGGCCCACCTATAGAGCACGAATCATACAGACCTGTTGATATGGAAGAATACACCCAAAGATACTCTATCAGAGTCCTGCTATACCAGGACCATCAAGGTTAACACCGCCTCCCAATACCTATTACAACAGGAATATCCAGGGACTAAAGCAATCCAGATGGCTAAAGACCCTTGAAAGAACATAATCAATAACAGTCAAGGCAATATAACAGCTTCAGAGCACAGGTACCCTATTACAGTAATCCCTATATCCTAACACAATCAAACCACAAGAAAACAACTTTAAGTCCAATCTTATCAATATGATAAAGACCTTTAAAGAAGAAATAAATAAATCCCTTAAAGAAATACAGGAAAACACAATCAAACAGGTAGGCGTCTTTAAGGAGGAAACAAATAAATCCAGTACAGAAATACAGGGAAGTACAATTAAATAGGTGAAATAAATAAATATAAATAAATAAACAAACAAACTGTTCATGACCTGGAACTGGAAATAAAAGCATACAAACAAACAACAGAAAGCAAACAGAGGGAATCCTGGAGATGGAAAACCAAGGCAAGAGAGCAGGAACAGCAAATGCAAACATCACTAACAGAATATAGGAAATGGAAGAGAGAATCTCAGGCTTAGAAGTTATGATAGAAGAAATTGATAAATCAGTTAAAGAAAATGTTATATCTAAAAGAATTCCTGACACAAAACATCCATGAAATATGGGATACCATGAAAAGACTTATCCAAAGAATGATAGAAATAAAATGTGAAGAGTCTCAGCTCCAAGGCCCAGAAAATATCCTTAACAAAATCATAAAAGAAAACTTTCCCAACCTAAAGAAAAAGATGCTTATAAACATACAAAAAGCTTATAGCACACCAATCAGACTGGATCAGAAAGGAAAATCCTCCTTCCACATAATATTCAAAGCACAATAGCAATAGAACAAAGAATATTAAGAACAGTAAGGGGAAAAGGTCAGGTAAAATACAAAGGCAGACCTATCGGAATTACGCCTACCTTCTTTACAGAGACTCTAAAAGTTAGAAGGGACAGATATCTTGCAACCTCTAAAACCCATAGATGCTAACCTAGACTACTATAGCAGTAAAATTCTCAATCACCATAGATGGAGAAAACAAGATATTTCATGACAAATCCAAATTCAAACAATATCTATCCACTAATCTAATCCTACAGAAAATACTAGAAGGAAAAGTTCAACCAAAGGAAGATAGCCAATCTAAAGAAACACAGAAAAAAAAAAGTAATTCCAGATCAACAAAAACAGGAGAATCACACACAAACAAACTCATACACTAACCCCTACCAACATCAAAATAGCAGGAGTTAACAATCACAGGTGATTATATCTCCCAACATCAATGGACTCAACTCCCCAAGAAAGAGCCACTGGATAAAAGAATATATACAAAAACAGAATCCATCACTCTGCTGAATACAAGAAACACACCTGAGCAAGTAAGGTGGATATTACCTCAGAGTAAAGTGTTGGGGAAAAGTTTTTCAAGCAAACAGACCCAAGAAGCAAGCTGGAGTAGCCATGCTAATATCTAATAATATAAACATTGAACCAAAATTAATCAAAAGATACAGGAAAGAACACTTCATATTCATTAAAGGAAAAATTCACCAAGATGGTATCTAATTCTGAACATCTATGCCCCAAACACAGGGGCACCTACATTTGGAAAAGAAACATTGCTAAAGGTTAAAATTGCATATCAAACCTCACACATTAGTAGTGGGAAACGTCAACACCCCACTGTCAACAATTAACAGCTCATCCAGACAAACACTAAAGGAGTTCAGTTTCACAGAGACAGACCCAAGTGAAGACAGAAGGAGCCAGAGAATGAAAAGGGGCCAGAAATTAGAAGAGACTGTCAGAATTAGCTTGAGGCCATGCAGAACAATTCAGTGAGAAGCTGAGAGAAGTCAAATTAAATCAGTTAGCTTGGATAGGAATCATCCAGCTAAAGTTCAGAAAGAACAAGAAAAGGTGAGCTTATTTAGAAGTAAGCCTCTGAGACAATTAAATCAGGCACATAAAAGTTACTTATATAATCTACCACCACTACTTATGTTTTCAGCTGAAAACAATGGCTCCTCTTCCCAACAAAATTTTAGGAGCCAGTTGTTTTTCCGGGGTGACAAGGACTCTTGAGCATTACCAAGATCCATGATTGACTTTTCTTGCTACACCCTAAATCTTATTCTTATATCGACAGATAACATAGATACCAGCTCTCATCAAAGAAGTCTCTTTTAATGGCAAATGGAAACAATTACAGGGAACCATAACTGATACACTGCAGAAACCAACAGATTGGGGGGGAAACCAGACACAACAAATACATATATGTTGTAGGTCTTGCATCTGTGGCACAGGGAATATTTCAAGAAGGAGTAGAAAGATGTAAGGCCAGAATACCAGGAAGACCACTATGATATAATCTCCTAAAATATTTACATGAACAAGATCAAAACAATCTCAATATCAATGGATATATTAACATGAAATGGGGGAATATTATGGGATGCCATACTTAGAACTACAGAAAAGTAAGTACTGCTGAAAAAATTAATGTTTTATGGGGATGGAAACTTTTATCAAGTGTCCAATCCAGAGTGAACAGCAGCCATGGACTATACATACATAATGAGGAAAAGACATATTCAAAAGGAATGTGTGTGTGCGTGTGTGTGTTTGCATACATATATGTATATAGTAATCAAAGAAAAGGACAATATTATCTTCAGAGTTGAGGGCATAGAAAAGGGTTGAGGGAAAGATAAATTGGGAAAGTTGAAGTGAGGAAAAGGAAGGGAGATTGATATCATTCTATTTCAATTTAAAAAATTTAAAAGTGTAAAATAAAACCAGAGAATAAAAAGCTCTAAATGAGAAAGATTTCCTAGTAATACAAACATTTTTTTTTGCACAATACCAGCATCTTTGCATTGTCTCTGCTAAGTTCAGAAATTATCTAAGAACGGTGAGCCATATGTGACAGAAATATCACATTAAAAGGATGCAACTCAAGTGGAAGAGTGATGACTAAAGCAAGAGCAAGTTTGAGAAGAAAATGACATATTAATAAACCTCTATTAAACATAAGAGCTTGGAATTGTACCTTGGAACTTGGTGGATACACCTCCAGTGAATATTCAGCTGCAAACAATGACTCCTCTCCCCAACAAATTGTCAGCAGCCAATAGTTTTCTAGTGGGGACAGGGACCCTTGAGCACTGCCAAGATCTGCGACTGACTATTGAGAGTCCCAATCATGTGCAGGCCCAAAGCAAGGGGATTGTGATTAAAGCGGCTATGTTATGCTAAGAAGATGGCATTCCACAGCCTTCGCCTTGCCTTCAAGCTGTTGCGTTATTATCACCAATCTTCTGTATTGATAGTCCCTGGATCCAAAGGCGTATGATATACATATGGCCCTGGCTAAACTGAATGAGTTATCAGACATAAAGATATGAATGTGAGAAAAGAAAATGTATGGAAAAGGAAGGGTACAAACAGATGAGAGGAATGTGAGAGAACGTCAGAGATGAGACTATTTGAAATATATTATATGCATATGAAAAATTTATTGAGATAATTTTTCTAACTCAGGTCAGATATTTTTCTCTACACATTACAATGAAAAGGTATGGTATCTTCAGCAGGAGGGTTGTACCATTTATTTTGAATGGACAACTAAGAGAAAATGCAAAAATTTCTGATTATTTTGGGAGCTGCTGGGATGCTGTGGACAACCACTCATAAAAAAGCACCATACATCTGATGTTGAAATTTTTATTAAGTGTGCAATGGCTTATAGAAAGAAGTTATCTGAACGTTCTTTCCAACTCTATTTTTATTACTTCCTTTACTTTTTAAAGATTGTAATATAATTACATCATTTGCTCCTTGCATTGCCTCTCTCCAAACCTTATCTTCTTGATCTTTTTCAAACTAATAGAATCTTTATTCTATTAATTGTTGTGACATATGTGTAAGTGGATATATATATATATACATATTTATACATCTTTTATTTTAAACATTGGCTTGCAATGTAGTAGACTTGAATATGATTTTTCGTATGCATTTTGTTTTGGTTAACACTTCCTCAACACACTCTCATGTCACATGACTGCCTACTTAATAGTTGATTTCTGTCTACAATATTCACTTTCTCTAGTTTCATGCACTGTATGTTCTAGTAGTCACACACACACACACACACACACACACACACAAATACACACATGCATGCAAGTATGCACACACATACACATACACAAACAAAAAGCAGTTTAAGGCAACAATTCCACAGCAGCCCTTTTCTAGTTTCTTGCCTTCTACAGATGTTCCAAGTCAAACAAACACCTCTAAATATTCAAATCTAGGTTCACCTGTGAAAAAGAACACGGTATTTGCCTTTCAATTTGGTAAGATTTCAAAGACATATGCGATGCAAGACTTTGGGATAGGGAGAAAACTGTCTTATTAAGCTAAGATGAATGAACTACAATGCCAATCTATCATACAAGATATGACCACTGATAAAGTAGTCAGTCAATATTACAGGGTTAACCAACTACTCTCAGATTAGATTTAAAGCTGACTTTACATGAACAAAACATGCTGATCAAAACAGTCAAAAACCTGCATATAGGAAGGTCACAGGCCTTAAGGGTGAAAGTCACTATTGTTTAACTAAAATGAAATGGCAACAAAAATGCCTTCCAAATATGTAGGGTTAACCACATATACATAGACAAAGTCTACTCTCAGACATAATCAGCGATGTTTCTTTGTAGTGAACTATAGTGAATGCACAGATTCAGGTCGATTTGATGTACAAAGAACAGTGATGAGTCGACTGGTCAGCTCTAAAAAGAAAACGTATATCACCCACTAGAAGGCTCCTGTGTTCATCTAGCATATGCACCATATTTGGAATGTGAGGCAGTCTAGAGATGAGTGAAAGTATACAGAAGGATGGATATGTCATTTTAATTTTATCATTTTATTTGGAGATGTCAATGTACCTTAAACTTGTTTTATTTTTATTACTCTCTATTCCTTCACAGGGTTTCTACAACCACTTCTTTTCTACTCTAAACAGTCTCCCACTCTTAATTCATTACTCACTCTCATCATGTACTGGGCCTCCCATTTTGCTGTAAATAGGTGTACATTAAGATTTTCCTTCGTACTGTCTGTTACTGGCAAGGCATTTTTATTAATTTACTCATGCTTTTATCATTTCCTGAGGTTGCATTGGGGTTTCCTTCTTTTTGATGTACCTTTGCTCTTTCATCTATTAATTCAAAAACTATTTATTCTCCTTTTGTTTTGAGCCAAGAATTAAGAAAGGAACTAAGAATTCAAAGGAAAATAATGTCTCTCTGAAGGCACTCCTGCCTTCTGGTCTTCCATCAATCACTTCCTAACAGCTGGCCTCCTCAGCCTGACCTTTTCACTGACTCCCTTCCTTCTGCATATAAAAACATAGGAATAAAAATACAAAACAAGTCCCTGTGTTCACTACCTACTGAGCCATTACCTTGCCTCCTTCCTCTCTATTTGCCTTTCACTGTGTTAGTCGTGTTGCTGAAGTATTTTCAGTACTCAGTACTGGAGGATGGTTTTCATCTCACATTCTTGCTTTCATTGTGCCCATCGTCTCCACTTCATTAAAAGTTACTTATGCACCACAACGGTCTTTCTTATAGTTCTTTTCTTTATGAATTGTTGTTAACATGTTTGGTAATCTATCAGAATAATTCCTTTCATTTCTTCATTCATGATGATAACTTTCAGCATTCATTCTCTCAAATTCCATATCTCTTCCTATTTTATTTAGTGGCAGGTAGACATGTTGATACAAAAAGTTATATATTTTTCATTGTGTGGTATTATTAATCTTCAACTGATAGAGCAATGTAATATCTCATCAAAATCGTTACGCATGTTGGGAGTTGGGGTTAGTAGAGATGAGTGAATTCCAGGAATTGGGCTGCATTTCTGTAGGAAATGGAGTAGGAGAGCTCAAGAGTTGCAGAGTCGCGTGGAGAGCTGCTTTTGTGTAGATGAGAAGTGGATTACAATTAAGACCATGGTGCATATTTGCTTTGGGAAGTACAAACAATGACAGTGAGGACTAATGATTCTCTTTTGTTTATAATGAGGTCAATATGATGAAAGCAACATTTCTAAGAAGACCATCTATGTAACTATTCAGGAAGAGTTTAAATGAAAAAATAATGGAAACAAGGAAACAAGTATTAAGGTAGATTTTGTTCATTTGTTTTTGTGATTTTGGTTAAAAAGACAGATGTAAATACAGTTTTTATTAAAGTACATGGGTTGAATACATAAGAAATATTAAATTAAGAATGAACATATATGTATTTATGAGCATGCATGCGCGCCGCGCACACACACACACACACACACACACACACACACACACAGGAATAGAGCACACATACTCAATATTGAAGAAATAAAGTAGTTCTGAAGCAGAATAATGGGTCCAGCAAAGCTCACTGGAAACACATTCCTCGGGTAGGTATTGATCCCAAGTGGAGACAGGTGTTACAGGTTTGTGTTCAGAAAGGATTAGTCTGAGCAAAAGCAAACCAGACAGACGAGAATGCTTAGGGCACATGTGAGCATCCAGAAAATCAGCAAGACAGGAGATAGAAAACTGAGACCCATTTGTACCAAGTAGACTCCTTGAAAAGGGGGTCAGGGACTTAAAAAGAAAACAAAGCCACTAATGAAACTGCTGGGGATCTTGAGTTGAGATAGGTGTGAGTTGAGGGCCTCTCTTGAGGCAGGGATGGTGTAGGATGGTGTGTAGATGTCATTCTGCCCCAGGACTGTGGTGACACATGAAGGAATTGCTCTCATGTGTTGATCACTTCATTTCTCTCAAAAGTTAGCTTATCTGTACGCGATTCTGCTTGCACTGAGTCTTCCCATGCCAGCACTTTCGCCATAACAGGCCAAGGAATGCAGAGCTCTCCTCTGAGGCCTGTGTTGCCAGAAAAGCCTTTCACGGGGATTTCAGCTTGAACCAGTAGAGCTTGTGATCTCTCAGAGAAGAATTACATTGAATTAGATTTAATTTTTTTTTTTTTTTTTTTTTTTGGTTTTTTCAGACAGGGTTCTCGTATAGCCCTGGCTGTCGAACTACTTGTAGACAGCTAGCCTCGACTCAGAATCACCTGCCTCGCCTCCAAGTGCTGGGATTAAAGGCGTCCACACCGCCGCAGATTTATTATTTGTTTGAAGAAGACAACATAAAACCAGCACAGTACATCCAGAGCAGTGGATAGTTATACAGTATTATGTAATTATAGTAAATACTTGAGAAAGATGCAAAAAGGTTTTTAAGACAACCAAAGGAGAACGCGGTGATGGTAAGCAGCTATCTTTGCAGCTTATAAACAAGTATAAGTAAAATGAGAGAAAGTGTCTGCTACAATAACTTCAGGCTGGCAATAGAGCTCAGTGTTAGCATACTTGGTTGGCACGCACAAAACTACAGCCTTAACCTCTATTAATGCCAACAATCAAACAAACGAAAACAACAAAACAAACTCTGAATACTGAAATAGATGTATTACGTGTAGCTAATATTATAGATGATAATAGTCCTCTTTGCTTTGTTACAAGGGATGGCAACTGATTTTAATTTTACTATATGTTTACTATAGAGAAAACTATATGTGTGAAACATCTTTAAAATATTACAAAATATTTAAAATATTTTAACTTTTCCCCATTGTCTTAACTTCTAGAAACATGAGACTGAAAATCATAAAACATAAAGAAATATCATTCAGTTAAATATTTTTAAAAAGTTTTATCAGAAGGGATAAACAAATTTTATGACATTCATTAATGTGCAGTTATTTAAGCTACTAATAAAGATATATAATATAGAATTTCACAATGTATTTTCAGTGAAAAAAATAGTTGTACATTGGATATGGTCTAATGTACATATGTTATACTTGTTATAGTGTGTGGTTGCACTTGAACTAGAATAAAAATGCTAAAATTCAATGACTCTGGTTCCTGACCACTTTTACCGTGATTTCAATATGAACCAACCCCGTCAGGCTCGTATGCTTCCACATGGTCCCTAACAGTTGTTTGTTTTGTTTGGTTAGATGAGAAGCAAGATTAAAGTGTCACTAGAGGGCAATTCTTGAGGTTTCCAGCCACCCACTCCTCCCCTGTTCTGGGTCTTGGCTGCCAAAATCCTGTAACCAAAAACTCTGACATGCTTCAGTAGTTACTTTGTCACCTGTCACAGTGTCCTTCCAGCCATGATGGACTGTATCTCTGAAACAAAACCAAGGTCAGTCCTTCCTCCCATAATTTGCTTTATTCAGCTTTTCCTTTGGTCTCTTTAATCAAATGCCTGATGAAAAGAAACATACTCCCCAGGCAGCCTTCTCGCCTTCTGTTGTCTGCAGAGCTGCCTTAGGAAGCTCACTGGGCACTTATCAGAAAGAGAACCCCAGAGAGCTTACTCAGTAAACAGCTTAGTGGGCAGAAAGTGGAAGGTAGATGAGAGAAAAAAATTGCAAGACTAAAAGCTTATGGAAAACTTGCAAAATAAACATCAGGGATGAAGTGAATGGGCAAATTACCAAGAGATGAGCAAATATAATATAGATTAAATGCATTGTGGTGGTTTTAATAAGAATGATCTCCATGGGCTCACGGATTTGAATGCTTGTTCGTTAGGAAACGGTGCTACTTGACAGAGATTAGTCGGTGTGGCCTTGTTAGAGTATGTGTGGCCTCTTTGGAGGAAATGTGTCACCGTGGGAGTGGGAGTTGGGGTTTCCAAAGCTCAAGTCAATGCCTGTGTCTCTCTCTCCCTGCTGCAAACCATCCAATCCACATGTAGAATGTAACTGTGGGCTTTTCCACATGCCCCAATTCCCAAAATAATGACTCTGAGACTTACTATCTATGAATAAATGCCTAGGTCACAAATTTTGGCTCATTCCCAATAGCTCATAACTCAATTATCCTGTTTAAACTACTGTAAGTTCTGCCAAATGGCTGGTTATCTCTCCTCAGTTTCAATCCTCAGAGTTTGGGTAGAATTTCTTACCGTGCCTGGCTCTATCCCAAAGTCCTTCTCTCCCTACTGTAATACCAACATCCTATTTCCTGCCTCAGCTACTGGTCAATCAGCTTTTTACTGACAGAATATGCTTTCACACAGCACACAAAATAATTCACTCTACAGCAGAATTCGTGGCTCCTTCTCCAGCATTATTTCTGCCTGTGTGCCACTGTGCTTCTCTCCATGACAATACTAGGTTAAACTCCTGTAGTTTAGCCCCAAAAATGTTTTCCTTTATAAGAGTTCAGGGTTAGGGTTAGGGTTATGGTATCTCTTCACAGCAATAGAATCTCTTAATAATTAAGACAGGTATGCGAAGGAAAAGACTGAAACAAGTTGTGCATTAAAAGTATACTCTGATTGCCAGTTTTTCCTTTCCTACCAGAATTTCTATGATGAAGTAACTCTTACATTTTTACAAGATACTTTGTCACTTTATAAAATATAATTAAAGCTATACTGTAAAGAACCTTCAAGTTAAAAGGCTTTACATGGTGAGATTAGCTAAAGCCAAGATCTGTATATCTCAACTAGCTTCTGAATTTCATATAGTTAGAATGGTGTTCTGGAGCTGTGTAGCTTTGCCTTAGATAAAATGTAGGCAAAGGCACCATTTGTGTTGTTTTTGCTGAATTTGAGGCAGCACCTAATGTATTGTGGCTGGCCTTTATCTCACTATTTAGTAAAGGCTGGTCTTGAACTGAACTTGAGATCTTTGTACCTCTATCATCCAGTCTCTGGGATTAGAAGCATACCTACCATGCCTTTACAGATGGACATTATTTCACAAATGTATTTATTCATCATTTTACTAGTATTGATGCCAGCTACTTTTTATATGTTAGTAAAAATAATCTTTACAGCTAACTATTGAGATACTTCTTCTTTGTTTATTGCATGACTATGAGATTTGAGATATGCATATTTTCCATTGGGTGTCTTCTATGATCACTTTCTATTTATTTTGACTCTCTATTGTATAGGGTCCCTCACTGAACCTGGAGTTTTAACAATTTATAAATGTATCTATCCAGCTTACCTTAGAGTGTACCTGTCTCTGCCTCAGCAATTTGGGAGTTATAGACTGTCACCATGCCTGCCAGGTTTCTATGTGGATCTTGGTGACTCAAACTGTAGCAAGTATTATATCTACACAGTGCTCTTAAGATATTTCTTTTTTCTTCCTCAAATAATGGAAAAATTAGGTGAAGTTTTACTCTTTTAAAGATAATAATTAAACACAATTTGTTTGCATGCTGAGTATTTATGCAAATAAATATTAGCACACATGTGTAGCTGTCAACATATAAAAACTGCTTGTAAATTTAAAAAACAGAAATATGGTTTTGCTAAAAATAAGTAAGCACAAATCCTGGAAACTTAACAACACCTCACTAGGGGTATTCTTATAGAAGACTGAAGGCTATGGCCACTAAACTTTTTGTATGCTATAGTCATTTGCACCTCATCTTTTGCTCACTGACTATTTATCAAGTTAACTCAGCTATTGTTGTTTGGTTTACTGGTATTTAGTTTTTGGAGAAATTTATATGTTCTAGATATTAATCCTCTGTTACATATAACACAAAAATGACTTTCCCCCATTCTGTAAGCTGTGTCTTCACTCAGCTACTTTTCCCTTTGTACATAGATCAGTTTGCAATCTTTAATTAAGCTAATTTTCAAATATGTGTACAATAATAAATTACTTATTATAGAGAGCTTCCCAACCTATATTCTATTGATTTGTCTTGCTCTCAGAGTTTTAATATTTTGGAGAAGTGAATCTTCTACATTCACTTAGCATAGATTTTGGTCCCTTAATTTTACAATATCCCATTCTTTTGTCCCAACAATTATCCTGTGAATATGCCTCTCTCCCTATGACTTAGTTAGGGTTTTAGTGCTGTGAACAGACACCATGACCAAGGCAACTCTTATAAGGACAGCATTTAATTGGGGCTGGCTTACAGGTTCAAAGGTTTAGTCCACTGTCATCAAGGTGGGAGTATGGCAGCAGAGTTCTACATCTTCATTAGAAAACTACTAGGAGAAGATTGGATTCCAGGCTGCTGGGGAAAAGCTCTTAAAGCCCACATCCACAGTGATACACCTACTCCATTAGGGCCACACCTACTCTAACAAGGCAACACCCTCAGCCAAATATATACAAACCATCACACCCTAGACTATGAGTCTCAGGACAAGAACTTCTACCATGAGCCCACTTACATGGGTTTATAGCTTTTATAGATTCTGAAATTTCTTGAGAGATAATAACAAAAAGTATATTGCTTTGTTTCTAGCAGATATGATCTAGGTATGTCTGTGCTAATGAATGTACAATGGGTAAAAAGTGTCAGTTTCTTCTCTGAGTGATAATAAATTTATGTATGTTACTTCTCAAGTTTGTAAGACATCAGTATATCAACTTGTATTCATTGCATAATTTCTTCCCCAAGTTCTCTCTTTATATTGTTTTGAGTTGATTGTTATCTCTATAGATTAAATGAAGACTATCCTTTTCACCTCTGTACTTAGAAATAGAATTTTGTGGGCTTGCAATGGTTTTTTTTTACAGCATCCCAGACATATAATCCCATGTTACAAACCTGAAATTTAAAATATCTGTTTCTCAGGCGCATCCTAAATGGACTATAGCACTTAGCTTACAATGTTTATTTCTACAATGATATTTGAATATTTTCCACTTAATATGTTGGCTCCCAACTTTCCTGTATAGGAATGAATGGATGAAAAGAAAAGTGATTGTCACATTAGGATACTTTAAAGTTTGAACTTTTAGTCTGAGATTATACATTAAATTCTTGAATATTTCATGACCACACAGAAAACAGCTTAAACAAAAATTTTACTGAAAATGCTGATGTGTTTAATTTTTTTTAAATTATTAGACCTATTTCATTAAGATATAGGTTATTCTTTTATATATGAATATTAACATGCAGAAAGAAAAGAATATGAGTGAAAGAAAATAGAATAATAGAATATTCTTACTCTAATATGAGAAAGAGAGAGAGAAAGAGAGAGAGAGAGAGAGAATGAATAATAGTGTGCAAGAAAAATTAACCTCACTGTAAACATTTCTAGTGTTCTGTATTAGTAGACAAACAATGATCTCCAAGTGTACTTAAGAAAGAATATTGACCAAGGTATGTTGGAGGATTTGATGCTCCAGTGTGTTTTTAAGTTGGTTGCATTCACCTTGATAGAGTCACAGAAACAAAGGTAGCAAAATGTATTTCATTTCATACCAATACAAGGAATTCAATGTTAATTATACTAATATTTTATAAAAATTACTTTACCATTGAATTTTCTTTATTCCCTTTTTAATTTAGTGTATTTCATCACAAGCTCACTATCATTCACTGAAAATATTTATATATATTTTATATAATAAAATATATTTTTTATAATTTTTTATTTATTAATTTTATAATATATTTCAATATATATATATTATATATTTAATATATATATTTTATATATATATATATTATATATATATTATATATATATTATATATTATATATTATATATTATATATTATATATTATATATTATATATTATATATTCATATATTATTATATATTATATATATATATTTGTGTGTGTGTGTGTGTTTGTGTGTTTGTGTGTGTGTGTGCATACATGTGCATGAGCATGTGCTCTGTTTGCTTATTTGTTTATTTATTTATTTATTTGAGACATAGTCTTTGTAGCACAGGCAATCCTGGAATTTGCTGTGTATTCTAGGCTAGATATGGACTCATGGTAATCCATGTGCCTCAGCCATTGAGTGCTGGGATTCAATTTTGAATCACCATGTTGACACCTCATCACAGATCTGCACCTTTATGAACTATAAGGAAAAACAAAGTCTCTTGCTGAAGTCCTCCAGAATTACTTATTGGCTGTGGCAGCCAAAAGAAGTCATTCCATTATTTAAATTACATCCAAATAATTTTTAGATTCTTAGTAAGACTTCAGAGTTATTGAACTGAATTGATTGCAATCTACTCAAACAATTTATATTGTTACCTACAGATTACAAAAAATGCCGTATACTTTTTTTTGCAATAGTAGTAAGATAATTTTAAAAATCATTTAAAGAAATACTTTGAATAATTAATTGTGATAGATCAAAGGACTTTCGAAAGCTTATGCATGGCATAGTAAAATCTGTTCCTGCCCTGTAGGCAGCTGCTTCATCACTCTATGCTCTCATAGCTGATAGAATATGGGAAAGGTGAATGGCATTTATTTTTTTATAGAAGTATGAATCACATCATCAAGACCCCATCTACATGATCTCATTTAAGCTTACTTCACAAAAGTTCTATCACCAAACATTAGCAAACAGGGTCTTCAGCTTCAATACACAAATTAAGGAACAGTAATGTTCACTCTTATGTATTATACTATGTTTTAATAATTTCCAATTTGTTCTCAGCTGTTCAGCTTTAAAAAAGAAGATATAGCTTTCATGTATACACAGGTATTCATTTACACTTCCCTGTCAATAAAATATGATGTTTAGTCTATATTTTACAACTTTATAGTTTTATACATTTTAATATTGTTATATTATATCATATTATATTAATATTAGCAATCCTACACTCTTACTGTTCACATTTTCACAAATGGAGATGGAATATAATGAGAAGTAAACTGTATCTTAATAAAGGTAGAGCTGGGTTGGAGATTTTTATTTGTCTTTGGAACCAGAGGAGGTTTCCAGTTTGTGATCTCCCAAAGATCTAAGCTATATATTTATAGTTTAAAGATCTATAATAGATTTGAAACTCCCTAACAGGGTCAAGGTTGATTTGGTGATTTACATCATGTAAGTCATGTGAAGCCCAAAATTAGCCTGAGTAGATTGCCACACAATGAATCTCAAGAAGCCTGAGACATGTTTTCCTAGAAACCCTTCCTAGCTTTACAGATGAAAGAGGTCATTTATCAGCCTGTGTAGCACAATAACAGAGTCTCACCTACTTACTGTATGTAAAGCCATGTGTTTGGTGTCAGTACTGAGGCAGAAGAACAGAACAGATGCTTCTCTCCTAGTTGGCCACCAAGGATAACATTAAACCTGGTTCTGAAACAGATTCTTGTTTGAATTTGCCTGCAAATTGAAGGAATGTCTCACAGCCTGTCTACCTTCCAACTACAGAGCTAACAAAAGTAAGAAGAGACTTATGTGCTTGTTTTTTTCCATCACATACATACAAACATGTGTGGAGAATAAAATGATTAGATGTATAGAACTTGAATATCTTTGGCTAATTTTCTAAGATTGCCTGGTCTTTTATTGGAATCAAAGAATAAGGGATCAATACTCAATAGCTTATATTATACAATGAGTAAGGAGATGGTTAACTAATAGGATAAAGAAACTATGATAATAGATAAATTGTAATTAAAAAAAAAAGATTTTGTGTTTAGTTAAATATGTTGGCAATTAACCATGGTTAAAAATAAATTAGGCTATTAAAAGATCGATAGTTTATTATGTCTCTAAATGAAGTAGGAGTGTGGTCAGCACATCCCAGAGGAGCAGGTAGAAGTTTAGGAAGAGTGGGAAGAGAAAGTTATGTGAGAATAATCTCACATAATGAAAGTACTGCAGAGGCAAAGACTTCTATCCCGAGAGTTATAACCTACGTACAAAATAGCTACAGGAGATAAAAATGAACACATTAACCTTAGCAGGGGTAAAGCTGGGTTGGAGAATGTGACTTTAATGTGGAACATTCTGTTCTCTACTGGACTCAATCCTGCACAAACAAACTAGAAAATTTATAAAGGATAACTTCATGAAAAAGAACATAACTTGTGTCAAATATACAGTCTCAAGGTGGAGATAAAGCCGTGCTCCACTGATGGACCTAAATCAAGATTGCAAAGAAGATCCCAGAAAACCAAAATAATACTGAGTAAAAAGAATGTGGAGAGAACCATTCCAGTCCTTCACATACATTACCGGGCCATAGTTTAAAAAAAAAAAAAATGTAATAATGAGATACAATAGTGTTGGTAAAAAAGCAGACATGTAAACCAATGGAACAAAATCAAAGACCCAAGCATGAGTACATGTAGCTTCAGCCATTTAATACTTAAAGATGCCAAAAATGTAATCTAAATAAAAGAAAACATCTCCAACAAATGTTGCTGGAAAAATTTCATGTACACATATAAAGAACAAAACTAGATCTAAATTTACCACTTTTCACAGAGATTAACTCTAAATGAATCAAAGACATAAATGTGAAACCTAAAATACTGAAGCCGCTAGGTGAAATCACACACAGTCCTCTGTATAACATAGGTGGAGGAAAGGACTTTCTTAATAGGTCTCCTCTGCCCAGAAATTAAGCCAACGATTGACACGTGGGACTTCATAAAACTAAAAATCTTTTGCACTGCTAAGAAACTATCAACCAGGTGAATATCCCATAGGATATTTGCCTATATATTAGACAGGAGTTTAATATCCAGAATATACAAAGAACTCAAAAGACAGTATCAGAAAGGGTATAGATTTGGACAGGTTAAGTAGACCTGAAGGAATTAGGGGAGGGGAAAATCTATTTTCAGTAGAAACAATAACAAGAAAATATGATAAAGTAAGTGAGTTCATTCACACAGTTGAAAAAACAATAGAGTAAAGAACCCCAATGCCTTTTGATACATAGGTCTGGGACCTGGATAGAGAGTCCAAAAGGAAACAAGAAAGTGGCTAAGAAATATTTCATAACATAGTTGTCATCCTAGAAACTATCTGATACGTGCAAATCAAAACAAGCTTCAGATTTCATCTTACTCCTGGCAGAATGACGTAGATCCAATATAACACCCAACAACAAATGCTGATGGAGATGCAGGGCAAAGGGAACTCTCATTCACTATTTGTGGGATTGCAAACTAGTACAGCCACTATGGTAATCTTTGGGAAGAATTCTCGAAAAGCTAAACATGAATCTACCATATGATCCAGCTATGCCTTTTTCTGGGTATTTGTCCAAGGGACTTGATATTCTACTTTGCAGGGAATTTTTTAGCCATTGTTCAGTCATTGAGGCTCTGTTGAGAAAGGCTAGAAAGTGTGTGTGTGTGTGTGTGTGTGTGTGTGTGTGTGTGTGATAATATTCTTAAAGTAAAGTAGAGATGTGGGAGGCTGAGTCCATATTCTTGTAACAGTGTGGGGGAATGGGGTATGGAGTAGGAGTGGGGTTGTTTGTTTACTGAACAGAGTATAGTAGTATAAGGTACATTTTGAAAAAGCTCTTTATTTAGTTCAAGGTTGAGAAAAGAAGTTGCTTAAGGGATTTTGATATTTACAAAGTATGCATGAAGTAATCTTGTTTAAAATATTTCTCTCTTTGTATATCTATTATGGGATTTCTGCACAAAGGTTTTAGATTGAGCAAGTTGTATTTAAGAATGTATATGTATATATGCATATATCAACAATTTGAAAGTCAATGTCAGTGAAAGGTTCTGGTTTCAGATTATACTTGATATCACATTCTGATTGCAAATATCTACAACAATGTATATTTTCCTAAGGAAACATGGAATATGTATGGATTTTAAAACAGTATTATAGATTATTTGCATATTCATATCCAGTATTATTTACATGCCTATTCTGAGATCAGAATGAATTCATTAAAAATGAATATATGTGGAAGAAAGACACCAAAGTACCCACCCAGCTAGAGAGATGGCAAGGTGGAGCATACAGTGGAGAGATGGAAGAGAAAGCTAATCCAAGGGGTTCATACATGTGGAGAAAGGTGAGACTGGTGATTGACAGTGGTGAGAAGCAACAGATGCAAGGAGGGCATAGTGAGATATTGGCTCAGGCTGCTATCAAGGGCTATGTCTAGGTCCATGGTCCATGCCTGTGGCCTCAACACAAAGGCCATGAAAGGCCAAATGGATGTTCATAGTCTGGGCTACAACAGGATACCATGTGTATATGAATGCTCTACTGCTGTGGGGGACGGAGGGCTTGTTTGTATGAGTGGCCTCTGCTGGCACCTGAGGTCATGGGCATATCTGGGCCCATGTTGCTGTTGGGATCCATGTCTGGGTCCATGGTCCTATGGCAGCCAGGTCCTATGTTATGTCCTAGGGCCATGTTACCACCAAAAAACATGCAGATGTCCCTGGTATGGACTGCTGCCTGACACACTGTACTGAGCTGGCCCTGCCCCTCACTGGCCACCACACATAGGAGAGGTGCCCTCCAACCTCTCCTGGATAGCACAGTAAAGTTAACCCTGATGGTAGATGTGCATGAGTCAGTGAGCCAGCCCCAATGACATGAGAGCTGGCCCCACCTACAGTCTGCTGTGGAGTAGTGTGGGAGAAGGAGAGATGCCCTCCTGCCCATCATCCCTCACCAAGTTGAGGGTGATTAGGAGCCCAGATAGTGAGAGAAGTAGGAGAACTTGCTCCATCCCCCAAATGGGACAACACAAGGGAAAGAAGGCCTTGCACCTCACCTGGGCTGCACAGTTGAACAGGTTTTGATGGTGAATGTGCAGATGAGCCAGCCACAGGTACATGAGAGCAGATGAGGCAGGAGAGATGACCCTACCTTTTGCTTCTTGTGGCACTGGGTGAGCTAGCATTGACAGTACCAAAGAGCTCACACTGGTGATGCTGGCATAGGAGACCTGGCAGGCTGACCAACTCAGGTACTTCCAAAGCCCAGATCAAGGGTTTTAATTTAAGTAGGCCCATACCAGCATCTATGATCTACTAGAACTCATGAAAAAGCTAACCCTGCAGATCCAAAGTTTCAGGATCTCTGGGGAAAAGGGCAACAACAGCTTATCCAGAATGAGTTCCCATGAGGATCCAGAATTGATTGTGTAACAGAAGTGATAGGCTTTGGAACAAATCAATGACTCATTCCAATAAAATGTTGGAAGTAAAGATATATAGGCGAAAGTGTGTACTTTGTGGTACACTGTGAGACACTACTGCTTCTACAACAAAATGTTTTTTATTTATTTGTTTCCATCTGCTATCTTCTTTTCTATTCTTTTGGGGAGGAAGTTCTAGGGTGGACGCAGATGTAAAGAGATGGGAAGATGAGTGAGATTGAGGTGCATATGTTAACTTCACAAAGAATCAATAAAAATATTTTTAAGGAGTATATGGCTTATTAACAGGAGGATGCCTGCATCACGTCTGTATCACCCACCCCACAACACACCCCACACATGAGGCTTTGAGAACATCATGGAAGTGAATAGGTATAAGAGGCAGATGTCTGGAAGGACTGCCATGAACCAGAGTCTTCTGAACACAAGGTCATTGCACTTGAAAGCTCACGTCAACTATTGCTTATATACAACATTGGCATAAGATCACACAAGGTGGCAAAACATTTCGCACTGATGAGGACAACCCCCCACCTCTAGCTCAGTAGCTCTTGGCAGTTGATAGCTTCTGAGGAAGAATCTGTTTCCTTAGGGAAAACTGGCACCTAATAGTCTGTCAGTGTTCTACAACCATGTACACAGGAGCAGTGCTAATCAGACTCACTGCTAGAGAGATGGCTGGTGCTTACTAAGACCTGATGCTCTTCTAGATGACCAGAATTTAGTACACAGTATCCATGTCAGGGGACTCACAACACTATGTAACTTCAGCTCTGGGACACGTGACTCCTCTGGTCCCTGCAGGCACCTGTACTCACCACTCAGCTGCACACATCCACATGCACACACACACATACATGTACGTAATATAAAACGATTAAAAATAAATTGTTTTTAAAATCATGATAAAAGAGTTCTGATGAAGTAGGAACAGTTTTCCAATAGTGTTAAACAAAGCAGTAAAGCAAGGGAAGTTGAAAAGTTGACATATCTCAGACATTTGTCTCTTTAGAATTTGAATTTTTATTTTTATGAAATATAAAATCATATTCAGTAGAGTTATATACTACACAGATTTTTCATATTTTTAAATATTTTCTAAGTAAATATTTCCTTTTCTTTTCTTCTTTTTTTTTGTTTTTCGAGACAGGGTTTCTCTGTATAGCCCTGGCTATCCTGGAACTCACTCTGTAGACCAGGCTAGCCTCGAACTCAGAAATCCACCTGCCTCTGCCTCCCAAGTGCTGAGATTAAAGGCATTCGCCACCACTGCCTGGCAAGGAAATATTTTCTAATTTAGTACAATGATATACAAAAGCCTTGGAAATTTAGATTTTTCCTTTATTTACAGGATATTTTTGTTGCTACTACTATCATAAATATTTATGTCATTATCATTATTATTATTCTGTGCTGGATGGTAAAACTGAAGTTTCCTGCATGTAGATATTACCATTAGCATAAAAGTCAAATACAATTCAGTGTACAAGTAACTAAATTTGTATATTAGATAATTTGAAAGAAAAACAAAAGTCAGTTGTCAGCAAACTTTAAAGTTTCATTGTATTCTTTTTTTCTCTGGAAGAAAAAAAATTCTTTAACTGTATTTTTCAACATAAAGTCTTAACATATTCTTTGGTCAGGCCACTTTCTCAGCAAGTTTAAAGGTTGTTTGATTAAAAAATTGTGTTACAGTGTAACCATAAACTCATGAGGTAACAATTTAACTTCTATTCTGGTCCCAGGATTAACTTCGTGGCAACCTGAGCTTAAAGACTCAGTGTAACAATTACACTTCATATCTAAGGGATCATTTTTCTCCGTCTGTAAACTTCTAACTATTGTTTGAGCTGCTTTTTTTTGGGGGGCGAGGGGCGAGGCTTCTTTTAAGTGGACAAGTATATAAGGATCTCAGAAGCTATCTTGTGCGATATGTGTGTGGGATTATGTCTGTCTTCCCCACAAATATTCACATTCCTTAACCTGAGGTGTAAATCAGTCACTTTGATAAAGAAATCTATGTTGACTAATCTGAATAATTGCTGTGATGTTTACACAATAATGAAAGATTTTAGAAAATGTGACACATTAAAAACTTAAGTGTGAATCTCCCTTAAGAGGTAAAAATAAGGACATGGCAATATAAAGAATGAAAGCCATTAAGAAAGCAGATCTGGAAGATTGTCTGATTAAAAACCTTGAATTCCATTCCTAGGTCTTACATAGCAGGTTTGCTTTACTGTGGAAAAAAACCATTCATTTCTCCAATTCTAGGAGGCAGATTTCCTCAAAAGAGAGTTTTGTGACTTAATTGATCCCTGATGGGGGTGCATGGCAATTTAGGAGCCGAAGTGTGCTTTGTTTCGGATTGAATTCTAAAGTAGACCTTTATGAGGAATTCTTCCTCTCTGTTCTCAGCTGCTAGGCCAGTTGGTTGCAATTTGCTGCCAGCCAGTCAATGGTCAGACACTTGCTTACTTCGCTTTGCACAAAGAAAGTCTGTAACAAAGGGTTAGATGCAGCCTTCTTCCTGCCACGGCCTGCTGAGTGTGGGGTCATTCCCTGAGGAGGTACCGACTCTCCAAAGGCTGCTGGTGTCCCCAGTGAACAGCACAGTCTCTTAGTTGTCACAAAATTTCTCATGTCAAGGGAACTGTGATTTGATATTTTGTATTTTCTGAGAAAGTAATTATTAAATCAACCTTAGAAAAATGAAATCAACTGTTTTTAAATTCAACAGTGTCCTTAAGTAATGCTTTTAAAAATGCTAGATAAGCTGTTTTTAAGGAGAAGTAAAATATTTTTGCTGCATGTTATTAAAATTAGTATTCTAAGCACAAAAATCAATAGTTTTAAGAGGATATTTTCCAATTGTATCCACATGTGAATTTAAGAAATGTGTGACTTATTTATACCATAAAGTGGAAATGCCTTTACCCATTACCATTTTCGAAATTATTTCACTTAATTAAATCAGGATTTGTTATTTCAAACAAAGACATTCTGTTTTTAACTTTTCATTGTACATTTTCAACCTCCCTCTACATAAAATACTGGGAACCGGAAGATACCTGAATGAGTTGTGACATATCCATACACTCTGCCTTATAATTACAGTTGAAGCCTCAGTTTCTTCAGCATCTCTGAACCCTGTACACACATACCACAGCTCCGATCAGTGTCAACGAATACCTCATTGAAACTATGCATTATCCCTGCCATGTGCACTCTTCCATTGAAAGGTGTATGAATACGTTTAGAGTGATCTTCCTAGAACACAATTTTACCATACCATTAGAAAGTTCTTTTCTCGATAAGACACAAAATTCTTCATGATTTATGTCCACTCCAGTTCTCTAAATCAGTGACTCAGTTATTTTGAGTGAATTAAGTTACAAACGGCCTGTAATCTGTCTAGCAACAGTTGTCTTTATACCACTTTGCCTTATAAAAACAAAACCCATTGTTTGACTTCCTCCATGAAACACAGATGCCCCCGCAAGTCTCAAGGATATTATCCAAAGCCTGCCAAGGTTCTCTATTCCCCTCTTGGGTTCTTCTTGCACTAGACTGAGCAATATTTCAAATACCATTTGTTATACTTTTAGAAAATATCATCTCTAAAAATGCTTTTATGGGGCAAATCCTAGCTCTGACACTGACAGAGCAGAAAAAAAAAATCCATTTTGAAATACTTTTATAACTTAACATTGTTTTTTTTTTTATTATTATTCTTTAATCATTTTTTTTTATAGTCCAGTCATTATTCCCCCTCCAGGTCTGCCCTCTGACAGTTCCTCATCCTATTTCTCCTCCACTGTCTCCAAAAGTATGGCCCCACCCCCTCCACCCCACCAGACCGCCTCCCACCCTGGGATCTCAAGTCTCTTGAGGGTTAGGTGTTAGAAGTCTCAGAGGCCAGACCAGATACTCTTCTATTGTAAATGTGTCGAGGCCTCATACCAGCAGGTGTATGTAGCCTGATTGGTGGCTTAGTGTCTGAGAGATCTCAGGGATCCAGGTTAGTTGAGACTGTTGGCCTTCCTATGGGGTCACCCTCCTCAGCTTCTTCCAGGAACAAAAATGGAGAAGAGATTGAGGGAAAGGCAGTCCAGTGACCTGCCCAAATTGGTATCCAACTCAAGGGGAGACTTGGAGGCCTCACACTAACACTGATGCTATGGTGTGCTTACAAACTTAACATTGTTTTAAAAAAGTCCTTTCCCATTTTTGCCTCCACCATGCCCTGGGTTTCCTTTCCTTCCTCTATTCCTAATATTCACAGATTTGATCTTTCATAATTTCTCAGATTTGTCTGAATTTTTGGGGGGAGGTCAGGAAATTTTTAGATTTAACATTCTCTTAACTGATGTATATTTTTTTCTTCTACTGTATCTTCAATACCTGAGATTTTTTTTCTCCCATATCTCTTTTTTAATTGGTTATTTTATTTATTTACACTTCAAATGTTGTCCCCCTTCCTGGTCTCCCCTTGGCAAACCTCCATTCAATCATCCCTCCCTCCCCTTTACCTCTAGGAGGGTGCTCCTCCACTCACCCAGCCCCTCCTGCCTCACCCATCTAGCATCCCCCTACGTTAGGGCATCAAGTCTCCACAGGACCAGTGGCCTCACCTATTAATGATGGCAGAAAAGGCAATCATCTGCTACATATGTAGCTGGAGTCATGAACCCATCAACGTATATTCTTTGGTTGGTGGTTTAGTCCCAGGGAGCTCTTGGGGTTCCGGTTGTTGATACTGCTGTTCTTTCTATGGGGTTGCAATCCCCTTCAGCTCCTTCAGTCTTTCCCCTAACTCTTCCATTGGGCTCCCTGAGGTCAGTCCAATGTTTGGCTGTGAATATCTGCATCTATCATACTCAACTGCTGGTGGAGCCTCTCAGAGGACAGCCATACTAGTTTCCTGTCTACACGCACTACTTGACATCAGAAATAGTGTTGAGGTTTGGTATCTGTAGATGGGATAAATCCCAAGGTGAGGTGGTCTCTGGATGGCCTTTCCTTCAGTCTCTCCTCCATTTTTGTCCCAGTGTTTCTTTAAACAGGGGCAATTCTGGGTTAAAATTTTTGAGATAGATAGCTGCCCTTGTCCCTCAACCAGGAGCTGTGCCTATATACTGGAGGTGGTCTCTTCAGGTTTTATCTCTATGTTGAGTATTTTGGCTAGTGTCATCCTCATTGGGTCCTGGGAACCTCTAGCTTGCTTGGTGTCTGAGACTTTCTAGTGTTTCCCCATACCCCACTTCATCATATTTGTATTCATTTTCCCAACCCTATGGATTTTCTTCTGGGTCTTCCGGTACCTGATCCTGCACCCCCTTTTTACGTTTCCCCACCTCTCTCTCTCCCAGGTCCCTCCCTCCCTTTACCTTCCATGATTATTTTGTTCTCTCTTCTATGTGGGATTGAAGTGTCTACACTTTGCTCTTCTTTCTTCTTGATAATCATATGGTTTGTGGGTTGTATTGTGGGTATTCTTAGTTTTATTCTGCTAATATACACTTATCTGTGAGTACATACCATATGTGTCCTTTTGGGTCTGAGTTACTGCACTCAGGATGATATTTTCTAGTTCCATGCATTTGCCTGCAAATTTCATGAAGCTATCATTTTTAATAGCTGAGTAGTACTCCATTGAGTAAATATATAACATTTTCTGTATCCATTTTTCCATTGAGAGACATCTTGGTTATTTACAGCTTCTGGCTATTGGTAGTGCTTACCTCTGTCGCTCCTGTTTGCATTCCCAATATTTTTCTTTCCAGATATCCTTCAGTTTGAGGTTTCTTCATCAATTTTTTTTCCATCTTCATGTCTTGAAGTTTTCTCTTCATTTCCTAGCATTGTTTGTGTTTTCCTGGATTTTTGTAAGAGCCTCTATTATCACAGGCTCTTTTGAGGTCTTTAGAGGGAGATTAGCTGTGCCTATTTTGGAATATTAACTACCTTCTATTGTCCAGTTACTGGGTTTCTGCAGGGACATATTGTCCTAGCTGTTATTGATTTAGTCTTTATGTGGACATTTAGACATCTAGGATTGGGATGATTATAGGTTTGTGTGGTGATATCTGTTTTTGTTTTTGTTGTGTATGTGTATTGTTCCATGGTTTCTACTTCCTCCCTTTAGAAGAGTATGGTGTCTGTATGCTGTCTGGTAGAAAAATTTCTGTGGATCTGATTCCCTGGTCTGCTTGGCTAGTGTATTCGAAGGATATTATTGTTGGAATTGTAGTCTGGGATAGTGGGATGATTTGTGGAAAGGAAGTTTGGAGAAGATCTTGCAGATCCGTAGGACATATGGACAGGGAAGAAAGGGACACCGCAACAGATTTTCTGCTAAAGAACTAGAGATGAGACTAGAGGGATTAGACCAAGCCACCAGCTACTTGTTCATCTGGCAGGAGTGGCCTCTGGGTTTTCAGGAATGCCTTCTATGGTTAGAGCTACTACAAAGCAATGAAT
The DNA here is from genome assembly GCA_021653895.1 of Mastomys natalensis. Classification (NCBI taxonomy): domain Eukaryota; kingdom Metazoa; phylum Chordata; class Mammalia; order Rodentia; family Muridae; genus Mastomys; species Mastomys natalensis. Next base: position 2,499 of record JAJTUV010001474.1, on the reverse strand, counting down.
CTTGGGAGGGAGATTAGAAGTGGATCATCTGGTGCATCCATATGAGATGGGAACAGGCAGGCAGAGAAGGCTTCCTCAAGTATTCTAATGTTGAGCTAGGGATGGAACTAAGGGATTGGAACTGGGGGAATCTGAGGTTATATTTATCTTGCACACACACACAAACACATACACACAAACACACACAAACACACGCACGGCTCTCTGAATTAACTAAGCAATGGCCACATGAGCTCATCAAGACAGAAACTCAAGAAGAGGGCTTACGTGGGCCTACAACAGGTCTTCTGCCTCTTTATTTTAGCTATTAGCTTAATATTTTTATGGGACACTGAACAAGTGGGTCACTGACTCTTGTGCCTGTTCTAGGAGCCCTTTATCTTCTGTTGGGATAGGTTAGTGTGTTCAACTTCAGTATGATAACTTTTGCTTCATCTTACTATATTTTATTTTGTCACGTTTGGAAGCTCATTCTTTGAAGTCTGTTCTTTTCTTCATAAGAGGCAGAAAGGGATGGATAAGGAAGGTAGAGGAGGTGGGGAGGAACTGATAGGAGGAAGGTAAGGCAAGCTCTAATCAGGATACGTGGTATGAGAAAAGAATCTATTTTCAACGAAAGAAAAATATTTTAGCAACTGCCAAGAAAGATCTGTTATTACTTCACAAGTTGTGTATGTTGTCTGTTTCTCTTCATTTTCTTTTCCACCTGAGACTTCAATGAAGATCTGACCTAATCATTACCTTTGCAGGCAACTTGAAATGTTTTGGAACTGTAGGTACCAAATGGATTTTGACAGTTACAGGAAATACTTCCCTTTTAAATAGATAGGTATATGGAGAATTCCTGGGATGATATTTTATTATGAGTAAGAATCTTCTGAAAATTAATACAAGATAAGGAAGGAGTGGGTATGTTGATGAATAACCTAGTAGGGAGAATAAAACAAGGAATGCACAACCACTATAGTGAACTTTAAAGACACTGAAATAAAATATATTTAAGAAAAGAAGATGCAGAGGTCACCTGCAGTCATAGAATGTCTGAATTAATACATTGAAATGACTATACTATTCATAGTCATACCATCCACATCAAACTTCCAATGATATCATTCATAGAATTTGAATTACTTTCATTATTTAAAAGCAGTTTTCAAACTTTAAGATGTTAGTTTACTTAATCAATACTAAGCAGTATTGATTAAATCCTACTAAGGAGAAAATTGCTCTGCAGTCTTGTCAAACTGTTTTTTTATGTTGGTGAGTCTTCACTACATGGCCAGAGCTTTGGAATCTCCTGGTCTAGTTTAAGATTTAATAAAAGATTGGCTAATTATTCTTTGGTAATAAGTCATTCCTTTGAAATTATTATTTAGCTGTTTTGTTGTTATTGTTGTTGGTTTTGGTTTTCGTGTTATACTCTTCAATCATAACAGACTAGAATTATACTGATATTTAATGATTTAAATTATAGATATTGTCTGCCTCTAGATGATTACAAGTGTGACAGTTGTGTCTCATGTGCCTCAGTAAGTGGCAGAAAAGAGAGAGGCTATGTTTAAGCTCAGCGTTGTGCCCTGAGAACATCGGAATGATGAAGAGTATAACAAAGGACTGAAGGAGCTGATGGGGTTTTCAACCCCATAGGAAGAACAACAATATTAATCAGCCAGACATCCCGCCCAAGCTCCCAGGGACTAAACCACCAAACAAAAACTACAGATGGAGGGACTCATTGATCCAGCTACATAGGTAGCACAAGATATTCTTATGGAGCATCAATAGGAGAGGCCCTTGTTCCTGTGAAGGCTCCATGCCCCAGTGTAGGGGTATGCCAGGGAGGGTAGGCTGGAGTGGGTGGGTAGGTGGAGAATACCCTCCTAGAAGCAGGGGAAGGAGAAAGACTATATGGGGATTTTGTAGTGGGTGGAAAAAGCAAAAAGGGGATCATATTTGTAATGTAAATTAAGAAAGTATGAAAGGGGGAAAAAAGAATCTAAAGCACCCTGTAAAAAGCGATCCTGAGAGGACCTAGTTCTGTGTAGGTCTAGATTGGATTCAGTGGTGGGAAGCAAGCCGGAGACAAGACAACCCTGCCTGTGACAGTGGACCATGGTTAGAAATGAGCCTTAGACAGAAAATTTCTGAGTGGGGCAACATAAGCAGGGCCAGGCAAGGAGAAATCCGGAGACAACCACCAGTCCAGAGCCAGGCAGCCTAGACAGAGTTCTAGCCTGAGATGATCATCAGTCCGGCTGAAGGTCCAGCAACAGACCCAAAGGAGGACCCAGCTCAAGCGGAGGACCGGAGACCTGACACTATTACTGAGGGTACAGAGTGCTCACAAAAAGGGGTCTATCATGACTGCTCTCTGATAGTCCAAACAAACACCTGAAAGTGTCAGGTGCAGATATTTACACTCAACCAATGAGCAGAAGCAGCTGATCCCTGTAGTTCACTTAGTGAAAAGCTGGATGAAGCTGAGGAGTAGGGTAACTC